>VZRE01012409.1:160761-397884 GCA_013396775.1 Cephalopterus ornatus | reverse complement strand
CGCCCCATGACTTCATATGCCACACAAGTGTTCGCTTTCCCACTCAGTAACACCTGGGTGATACCATTTTCTCTAAGTTTTCTGTCTTTCCTTTCCTACTCCTTATTAACACTTTTCATTAGAGGTGATAAGGCTTTATTAATTAAATACTGTCAGTGTAGCAGAGCAGTCCAAACCCTGGAGGTTGCTGTTCTGAAGGCTCCTGTGCAGTGTGAGAACTTGAACCTGTGCTGTGTTCCTCCCCGCAAGGATTTCCTTTATTGAAATGGTGATAATTCAGATGCAACTGGAGATTTCCTTTTCAAGTACCTTTTATGTGGAGGTTCATCATATTGTGCTGCTTTTTGAAAGTGAAATTGGACATTACTAGGTACGTTGAAAGTGAGGATGCAAGTTACTGAAGCCTAAAATTACTCACCGTGATGAAAAAGATTTGTTATTAAAGGAAAACAGTGCTGTTCCTTTTATGGTGTGTAAGGTTTAATGACTGATGTGTCATCTACCAAACACCTTCACTTTCCAGGTCTGCTGGAAAAACTGGCGTATTGCAGTTGGCCTAGGTGATCATTGTAGGCACCTTGCAAATGAACTATTCTATTCTATTCTATTCTATTCTATTCTATTCTATTCTACTCTATTCTGTCCTGTCCTGTCCTGTTCTATTCCTCCTCTTCTGTAATTATAACCAAAGTTATTACGAACTAGATTTTACATTGAACTAACCTCATTTTCAACTAGCACTGGATTACCATAGTTTAATAGTTCATTTATTTTCTCCCAAGTGTTAGAAATGTGCTGCATACATGCAAGCAAATTCTGCACAACATTCCTGAGGGAGGAATATCTCTTCCTTTTCCATCTTGGATTTTATTGAAGTGTTGGGTGTCTGTCAAGCTCACTTTTGCTTAATGTCTAAAATTCTTTGAGCCCTCTGCTTTGCTCAGCGTAAGCCCGACTGTAACAGGACCTCAGGGGTTGGTTTACTCACAATGAAGTAGGTTGTGACAACACCTGAATGTTAATGGCAGCTGTAATAAAACAAATGTTCTTTCTGGTTTTCATTACCATTGTACATATTGCACTCCCACTAGAAAATTATGTTCTAATTCTTTCTGAATGGCACTTCACACTCAATAAAGACCTTGTTAATAGCTTGGGGATTAAAATAATTGTGTGTATGTGCTATATTAAAAATATTGCTGCCTTCTACTATTTGATCATGCAATAGAGGTCATGGGACAGAAGTCAGAAGCTACAACCAAAGGTAATATAACTAAGTAGCTCTTGTATTTTAAGGTCATAACTTAGGGAAGGCAAAAACAATTTAGTCTTCTGAATATTACTTTTTGCTGCACATTGGAAATGGAAAAATTTACTGAAGATAATGTGGCTAAAATTGTCCAATGCATGTGGCATGCATTGCAAGAGTAAAGGAGTAAAGTTCAACAGGGTCTACATACAGCATTTAAATCTTCATAACCTCTGAATTTTGGATGCTGTTTGGAGTGTGGGTAATGAATTTTCATTCAGTGAAGTTAACATTCAATGTGGAAAAGCTTATTGCGGTAATCTTGTAATAACATAAGTACAGACAGAACTGATCAGTATTTAAGGAATACGCTCTTTTGAAGCAAGGCTGGGTTGGAAAGTAAGTCAGAAGCTCAGACAGCAAAATGCTTTCTGATTGCTGCCTCCTTCTTGGTCTTAGTTACAATTTTGAAATTATGTTGTCTGTTGTAACTTGGATCAATGACAGAAAAACAAGAAAGATCCGTGGTGATGGTTTTAAATAGATCTCACGCGTTGCTCCTCAGGTTCTGGCACACTGAGGGGCAAACTTGGTCTTGAGTTTTCAGCACTGACTTGCATGTGATACATTGCTGTGGCCACGGCAGAGCCACGCAGTCTTTTCTATGAAGAAAAGCAAAATTATGGTCATTCTTTCATTGTTTACATTTGTAGAGGACGACACATTTACTTGGCATTATCCAAGTGTAGGTGGCTGTAGTGAGAATTGAACCCTCTGTGTTCTGCAAAGCAAAATACTTGGTCAGGTGTGATGTAACATCGTCAAAAGTCTCCTTGATATCTAAAGTAAATGAAACAGATTTTCTTTTTACTAACTTAAGTGTCAGCATTAGAACCAAAATGTTTACTGTGTGATTAAGAAGTTTCTGAACAAAAGTTTTGTTCTTGCTTAATAAAAGGAACTTCACCGTGGATTAATAGCATTAAAACTAAGGCTGTGGAAAACGGTTTTAATACCAAAATAATTGTTTAAATACAGACTTAATTACAATGATTAGTGTAGTTCTTATTGAGTGATAATATATTCCAACTCAAAATCTTATCTGGATTTTAAGTATTACTGTGTAACTATGCACTGAAAGGTTACTTTGTTTGAAAACAAAACAACAGCATTTGGTGGTAAGAAAGTAAAAGATGAGTTTGATTCATATGCATCTGGTGTTTTTGTTTCATACAAGTTACCTGGATTGTGGGATGCCCAGATGTGTTAACAGGGGTGCTTCCCTGTCCACAATTGAAGGAAGAATCTCTTTCACTTTATTTCAGTTTATAACTACTGCTCACTCAGTGTTTTCTGGGGAGTGTTGCAATTCTGCTTTCTTCAGGACTGGTTGTTCTCCAGAATAGGAGGCTTTTAGGTGCTCTTTAAAGAGTCAGGTTTTTTTGGTTGGTTGGTTTTTTTGGTAGGGGTTTTTTTTTGGCATATTGCATGGTAGTGAATCAGGGTTTGAGTAAGTCTTTCCTTACATGTGTTGCATACTTGCTGTTAATAAAGACTGTGGTAGCTGTGATAGAGACGGAGGTGTCTTTTCAGTCACAAGTGCTAGTGTGTACCTGGTGGGGTGGTTTGTTATGCTTCATCTTTGCCGGTTTTAAACACTTCTTAAATTCCTTGGCTAGTTACTCCTGACCTCTATTTTTTTCCTCTAATTATATTTCTTAGCAGAGTGGGTCCATGTAATAAGCTTTAAGAATACGTTCACTATGGGGTTTAAATAACTATGTTTGGAAGGAAGACGTTGCCTTTTTTCCATGCAACACATTGGAATAGTTTTGTGTATCTGAGACAAGTCTTGGACCTAAAAGTGATGGTATCTAGTGCATGGTTAAGTTCAGGGTTGTGACCCACAGGCCACAACGATGGCCAGATTTGGCGGAAGTAAAAAATTTAACAGGAATTTTTTTAGTGTGGTTTGATTTCTTTTTTGACTGTTACATGTGAACAGCTACGCCATGAATCTGCTTAAATTTAAACATGCCAGTATTCCCACTGGCTGAAATGAGACTGCCCGTGCTTAAGTGAAATGTAGGCACTGGCATTCCCAGGGCTGGAAGACTGCAGCAAATGTTCTCTGCATTTACTGATTTTTGCTAAAAAGGAGAGTATGGTCTCAAAAATGTAACCAGTGCACTGACAGCTGCAGTATATTTAATTTTAGAATGAACATAAACCATCTCACTCAAATAATACTGTATATTTAATTAAGTTGACTGCAACAATTTATGACACAAACTGTAACCACTGGACACATCAGATTAAATGCTGCATTTTTAGAACAAGACATTTGATAATTATTTGGAATCCTTTGTTGTAAATATTCATGAAGTTTCTGGTTATGTGTATATGTATTTAATTCAGAAATGTTTATACTTTAATCTACCATCTTTTACTTTATGCTGCAGATAAATTACATGTTTTGCAATCCATGCATCAGGAGGTAAGCTTGTCCTCCTTTGGTTTCACACTATTTAAAGAAAGAGAATTGGCTTATTGTATTTTGTTAAGCTTTTGGAAGAATTCAAAATTTATGAATAACATTTTGGATGCATTCTTAGGGAAATGGTCTCAAAAGAAAGCTTGGAAAACCTTGATTGAGTAAAGTTCAAATATAAAAAAAGCGTGAGATCTGGAAAGTTATTGATCTTGGCAATGCTTTTTCTGTGAACTCAGTGTTGCAAAACCTAATTAGTGATCTGGAAAATAAGTGGTAATTAAGCATGGCCAGAATGGTCAGAGCTCTTCCTGAAAGTTTGTATTGCAGCGATTGAGTCAAACCGAATGGAAACATGGCTTGGCTGGCTGCTCCTTTCCCTGGTTAATGTCTGAAGGAAGAGATGAGGCAGCACGGCCCACAGCTTCACATGCAGCTTTAGGTCGGGTTTCCTTAGCTTTTTTTTCCTTAGAAAGAATGTCTTAGCTAAAGGCAAGGCAGAAAATATACCCTGAGATCAGAGCTGCTTTATCCTGATAGATAATTTTAGTAGCAGGACCTAGATATGTCTTTCTCTTTCTTATGGATATTGTAGTTGTGAGGTGAAGAAACACTTAATTCCATAAATGGTGGTAAAAGCTCTTCACAGAATCCCCAATATACTGTTTGCTTATAGTTGTGTTTTATTTGAGTACGCCCAGGAATTACCATTACGTATGTTATTTATGAATACCTATTTTAATAAGAACTGTATTTGAGAAGTCCAGATAACCCCGTTGTCATGTAAGACAGATGACAGTTTATGTCCCAGTGTATTTTTTCTGACCTTCCAGCCGTGCAAAAAGAGGTATCTCAAAAACCTCAGATACACAGTTGCCAATGTGCCTGGGGGATAGCAATGCATACTGCACTAGTTATTAGTGTACATAGTTCAAATTCTCTTCATTGTTACTTGCCATTTAGCATTTCTGTATCATTGGTGATGGGACAGTCAATTTGGATATTGGCACAAGGGTATGGTCTTAGCCCAGACTGTACAGCTGAGAAGCTGGTCTGGTCTCTCTAATTGGTAATTGAGTTGTTACAGATTTTCACAGATAAGAGCTGTCTGGATCCACACAATGGAAGCTGAAACATGTTTTGTGAGGTGCAATTTTTACCTCTTTGATCACTGGGGAAATTAAATTCCTGATTGTACAGTTATATATAGTTACCTGTGCCATTTTTGTCATCTGTATTATGTCCATAGTCGCAAGGGGCTCTTGTGTTTTAGCAAGCTTTGTTTGACTACATCCTTGTCATGAAATAGGATGTCCTCTAAATTTAAAGGTGGCTGAGCAGTAGGCTTTAATGCAAGTGATACAGCCTTCTCCCTTCCACTGGACCACCCAACAAGCTTGTCTTGCCTTGCCTTGCCTTGCTTCACCTTGCCTTGCCTTGCCTACCCTACCCTACGCCACCCGTGGCAGGAGGTTTCAGGACTTTATACCCATGCAGGAGAAAGTGGTCTTGAGTTTCATCTGCTCCTGTTTGCATCAGGCTGAGGGCCTGCCGGAGCAGAAGAGATTCAGTTCCTTGTGTGCTGTTTGCGTCCCAGCCATCAGTCCTGGAAGGGTGAAATGTCGTACAGTTGGTGTCCTTGCCCGGGGGGAGCCCTCCACTCCAAGGTGGGATGTGCTTCCTCAACCTGCCATTCCTCCGTGCTGATTCATTGTTACACGTTTGTCGTGGCATTCAGATCTCCGTGTTTATAAAGCTTTACTAAACACTTGAAATTTGTTTACTATGTGGTAAGACACATTTTTCTTCTTGCCTGGCTTTCACTGCATAGATTAGTGTTTTGCCAGGGGTATTGCAACACTTCATTACTTAAGTGGAGCGTTACTTTATAATGTATTCAAGCCAGTGCAAAACCTGTTGTTTAATGCTGTCGAATCCTGGTGCACAGTGATGGATTTGTTCCTAGCCAACAGAAGAAATCTTCTGATTTCCCCAAGTTTTATGTACAATCTGACAATTTAAATAAAAAAAAAAGTGTTGGTTTCCTTTTACATCTCTCAGGATATTTGAACCAGAGTAGTATTTGTCACCACTAGTGTCAGTGGTTTCCTTTAGGGGGCTGTCAGGTTGATTGGCGACTGCATTGTCGTCCTCGTTACTTTCCCCTGGTCTTTTTAGTACATCTTTTATGGTTTTATCTGTCTGCTCTGTGGGAGCATACTGCCATAGGTGTATAAGAGATCTAGTCTTGCTGAGCCATCTTGGGCATTTTTCTGATCTGGAGATAATAAATGGTGTAGATCCTTTAATTACAGCATGTAGTTAAAACCACTGCTCTTGAGTGTTATGGAAAGTAAGAAGCAGTAGCTGTCATAGGAGTTTACAGTATAAATAAACATGAGAAGTGAAAGCTGGTACATGAAATGCATTATTATCTCCCCCAGGTATGAACAGTTAGGGTAAAAAAATAAAATATCTGGTTTGAGCCACCTCAGTTGACATTTGAGGTTAGACAGAAGGAGTCCTGTCATGATGTGAATGATTATAATTAATCTCTCCTGAAGGAGCCTTCTAAATGTGCAG
This sequence comes from Cephalopterus ornatus, assembly GCA_013396775.1. Lineage (NCBI taxonomy): Eukaryota > Metazoa > Chordata > Aves > Passeriformes > Cotingidae > Cephalopterus > Cephalopterus ornatus. The sequence continues at coordinate 391,561 of VZRE01012409.1, read as the reverse complement.
TGTTGATCTTTATTTAAGTTTAATACAGTCAGTGTCAGTCCCAGTTACTCCAGTTTATGATACAAATATATAAAAAGAAACACTTTTTGCCCCAAAAACATTGCATTCCAGTCTCAAAGAAAGTCCTGGCAAGCAGACATTGCAGAGGGGAAAGCAGGGTAGGGAAGGTGTGTGTATTGCAGTGTTGACAGATCTCATGGCTACACAAGAGTCACTTTCAAAGCACAGGAAGCACTTGGCGTCTTGCAGGATAAGACCTCTCCAGGTCATCACGCAAATAATATCCGCCTTATTGTACCACTGATAAATGCCTTTTGAGTGCACTCAAAAAGCAGCTCCACTGCTGTTGATAAGAAATGCCGATGCTCAACATCCTTCAACTATTAATTTAGAGAGAATGAAATGGGGAATGATACTTGTGGTTTTTGTTGATCTGTTTAGCTTATCTAACCTGTCTGCATCCTTTCACCTGTTTCCTAAGAGTACATGTAAATATGCTGTATACTGACTGTCCTATTGGCTGTCAGAAGCATAATTGTGTAACCTGGTGGAGGGAATATTCTCCACATAGATACATCCAGAAGCACTGCCTTATAGTAGCTAGGGTCTTTTAATGAAGCTATCTGTCTAAAAGCCAACTGTATCAATTATGTAATCATTTTGCATTTAGACTTGAAAGCCAGTAAAAGCTGATGGGAAATAACACTGTAGAAAGAATTAGTAAGAAAAGTGAAATACATGTATTAATATTGCTGATGAAATGAACCCGGTGTTTAGGATTCTGCTGTCCTCAGATTAGTCCCATTAATCAGTAGTGTGGCAAACTTGATCCAAGTTCGTCACTATCTTGTATTTATTTCACTGGCTCTGTGTCTCATGTCTCTTATAATCATAGTAACGTAGAATTATTTAGGTTTGAAAAGACCTCTGAGATCACCAAGTCCAAATGTTAACCCTGCACTGTCAATCCACCACTGACCCTTGTCCCCAAGTGACAGATCTACAGGTCTTTTAAATACCTCCAGGGATAGTGACTCCACTGCTTCCCTGGGCAGCCTGCTCCAATGCTTGACAGCATTTTTTTGCTGAAGAAATTTTTCCTATTATCCAGTCTAAGCTTCCCCTGACACAAATTGAAGCCATTTCCTCTCATCCTTTTGCTTGTTACTTGGAAGAAGAGCCTGACCCCCATCTGGTACAACCCCCTTTCAGGTAGTTGTAGGGTGTAAGGTCTCCCCTGAACCTCCCTTTTCTCCAGGCTAAACACCCCCTGCTCCCTCCGCTGCTCTTCATGTGTTCCTGCCTGCTGTGCTAGTGCTGTGTGCCAGCTTTAACCCTGCATGGTTTCGCTCAGTGTTGCATGTTTATTTCAGAATGAGATGACAATACTCAGCTGTAGGACTCACCAGCTAAAGAGAGGAAGGGTTACTTTTTAGGGAAGTCAGATCTAACCAGGAGACCTCATTGCGTAGCTTCTGATGTGCCTCTGGGCAAAACGTAGGCAGGTGTCCTCAACTTCGGAGGTTACCTGCTTTCCTGTCTTGTTGAAGGCAGCCTGCTATGCTATAGAGTCACCCACATCATGGGAGTGAAGCCACTACAGTGTGGTTTGTCACGAGCGGGGATTTTCGTGCATTCCTGCTGCTCTGATGGAATTTTTCCCTCCGACACATTAAAGCATTGAATTGCATGTAGGATTTAACTTCAAAAAAAATGGTATTGAAACAAAATGTTTCTGTTTTGGCATTTCTCTTGTGTATTATGTGAATATAGAACACAAAAGAGACTTCCCATAAAACAAAAGACTATATGGTTCCAAGCTGGTTGTGATAGCTCAGCCCCAATGTAGCAGTAGGGCTGAAAGAGGATACTTAGTTCTCATTCTACCGGCCAGCAAGATGGTCAGCAATGATAGGTCCTGGCAATTGAATGGAGAATATTGGCTTATTTTGGCTGATGGCTGCACAGAGGTCTTGGGTTGACTGTGTCAAAGGTACTGAAACTGTGAATCATCTTGTATAATGTTAGATAGTTTAGGTGTCTATCTCTGATCGAATCCTACTAGGATCCATATGTAATCAAGGGAGAAGTATAGGTTTTTTTTTTGGACAGAATTCTTCTGATCCTTTTTTTAGACTTCTGAAGGTCAAGTGAACTGTAGCACAGGAGTGTCTGTGTCTGTCCATTGTCTGAGAGTGGAAACCAAATTGATGAAATGGATTTGTTTGACAAAACTGAGACATCCTAACCAGAGAATCTCACTATTGATTTTAACAAGGTTTCTGATCAGGCCTCGAATGCATTGGCTCAGTGACTCTTTCAGTTGCTAAACAATGGAAAAATGGGACATGAATTCTGACTAGAATTTTTATGTGTTCTAAAAATCCAAGAAACCTGATAAGTGAATTTTAGTTATTTTAAGTACTGTTTATAGAACCAGCGATGTAGAAATGGATTTTTAAAAAAATACATGGCTTTTCACAAAGGAAAGAATGGATTCCTTTGTTATGCCTGGAATAAGACTTGTTTGTTATATTCAGAATAAGTCCCTTTACTTCAGACTTCAGGGGCCTTTCTGTTCCAAAAGCTGCTTTACAGATTTTACAGCTATCCGACTCCAGACTGATAGTCTGTCTGATGCAGCGCAGACACTGTTACAATGCAGGGACGCATCACAGCTGATTTTCTTACAAGACTTTCTTATTGGAAGGGAAAATAAGAGTATTTTTTCATGGCTGGCCTACATTTTGGATCATTTCCAGATATTTTCTTCTGTTACTGGGTTCCTAACATGTCCAGAAAAGAAAAAGAACCAGCGCATTGCCAGTTCCAAACTTTCTGGGAGCTGTTTTGATCAACATACAGCTGGAAAGGCCCATCCATCCGGGATGCCAGCCAGGGCAGGCTGTGTTGGGTGTTCCCTGCAGGATTTGGCAGCGCCAGTACCGTGGACAGGGACAACATCAGGGATGTCTGGGGGACCCTTCGTCTCACCCCGATGGGGCTTCAGCCTGATGTCCGTTCCAGTCCCACACCCAAAGGTCTTTGACCAGTTACTGGTGTTAAAAGGGTTACTGATCTTGGCTTCAGTGCAATTAAAGTTCATTTCACAGCCTTTCAGCTTGTGGGGTCGTATTTTGTTGTGTGAACAGAAGTTTCTTACAAGGTATTTACACACTTACGTGCTGGTCTGAGAGACCATCCTTGTCTGGACCTGAGTAGAATGGTCCTGAATCTCGTACGGCCTGCACTGGGACTGTTCTGCATGTGGCCCAGAAATATATGAAATTTTAGGCACTGAGTTAAGTGTCCCTATAGGTGCTTGTAAGGATGTTCCTGAACGCTACTGTAGCATCTTCACTGCCCACACTATCTTGAAGTACCAGTTGCTTACTGGGTAAGTCATACTGGTACTTTGGTATTGTATTTTCTCAAACCTACAGAAGGCATCCTGGTTTCTTGGCGTTCAAAATTAAATCTGCCTTGGTTGTCTTCATTTCAGCTACATGGCAGGCACCAGCCTACTGCTTAATTTACATTTTCATGTGATATTTAAAGAAAAAAAAGTTTCCCTAGATGAAGTTATCTGCTAACAAAGGGCTAAATTGTTTTTATTTTATTACAGAAATATTTTTATTCACTTCATTGGGACAGGTTAGTGTCAGTGAGGCACACAGTGTTTGGCTTGTAAGCAGCAGAATTTAACATGCAATGCAATGCAGTTTAAAGAAAAATGCAGATTTGTAGATCTTTTTGTCCTTCTGAGCTCTAGACTCTGCTAATTTAACCAGTATTGCATCTTGTATTGATTATAGTGCCTTTAGGTTTTAATGAACATTTGCATCTTTGGCATTTCAGCTTTGGAAAGCTAAATGCATTTAGTTGTTGGCAAACAAAATCATTTAAGGGTTATTGGTGTATTTGTTTATCAAGATGTTTTTAAGTCAGTCTTTCAGCCATTCACAATTGTTCTCTGAGCTGGCATCCTGTGAACACAAGAAATCACTGAAGGCCATCTGTATCTCTTCCTGACTTGTTGTAAAGTAACTAGATCCTTTTGAAGAGCTTCTGGCCCATCTCCTAAAAATGGGAAGTACTGGAATGGGGGAAATAAAAAAAGACAGGATTATAATTGCTTCTTTATGAGCGCTTGTGAGGTTTGTGTAAACTCTACAACCACAGCGGGCTGGGCATCGTCAGGTGGAAAAGGAGTAGAATGATACGTTTTGGATGGAGAATGTTGCATAGTTCCCTGCAAAGAAAAGGTTGCAATCAGAGATGCTGCAGCACCGTGGATTGTTTATGCCTGAGTTGTAGTGGTTGTATACAGTTTAGATTTTTTGGACTTGAGCATTTGTTTGTCTTGTATGTTTGCACTTTCCAACCATGCTGTTGAAATACAAGTAAAAATCCTAGGTTCAGAATGCCTTTTAGGTTCCAACCTACACTGAATTTGCCCTAGATTTGCCCTAGATGAATCAAAATAAGCTCTTGAAACCAGAGAGGCTTAGGGGATGCCTTTATTTAGAGTACAGAAATTAAATCATCGTGACAGCAGACTTTTTCAACTTAATTCTAATTCTGACCAGTTGAAAAAAACTGTACTTAATGTAACTTATTTGTGTAAATTATTTACATAATTGAAAACATGTTAAAGAACCGGTTGAGGGAAGGGTGCATGGGAAGTTATAGAGTGCCAGTCTATGGCTTTTAGTGGTCAAAATCTTTTATTTTAAATTTTGTGCTGATCCTGTTTTGAAAGTACTTCCACGGTCTTGTCTGTTGTCCAGGAGGAAAGGAAAAGGGATTCAGTGATTGTGAGCTATGTCTTTCCGCTGGTGCCTGGTTTTGTCCCTTTGAGTACCTGTGGGAATTCATTCAAGTGTCTAGCAGTTAGTAAATATGACCCATAAAGGTTTGGTGACAAAAATTTAGATCCTATGGGGTTATAAGTTAGGATCCTAGGATGTACATGTCTAGGACTCATGAACCTGTTACGATGGAGGAAGAGGGAGATTTATTATGGAGATACGTTGGTGAGCTTGGCAGTTGTTGCTTTGTCACAGTGTAAATATAGGCATTATTCAACCTTAGCTATGTACCTTTTCTTGGAGATAACCTGTTGTCCTCCATCCTGGATGTGTTTCAGCTGCAGGAGTGGATGAAGGCAGTGTGTGGGACCTTCATACATGCCTGTCTTCAGAACAGAGGCTGCGCTGTGTGTCTGCTTGGACAGTCAGTTTGAGACCTGAAACTGGTGGTATTTTCTGAGCTGGCAAAGGCTGAGGACATGGCACTGAGCTCAGCTGCTGGAGGAGAGGAACATCTTCAGTAGCAATGTCTCTGCCTAATGATCCAAATTAGATTTTTTGGCTTCAGAGGGAGTTGTGTTTACTCAGACAGAACAAGGGCCTTACAATTGGGACTCTTGGCCTCAGTAAAAGCAGGAAAGCTGTCACAAGGTCTTCTCAGACTTTCCCATCTCCCCAGTACAGGTGCAGATGATGGGAATGGAGAACACAGTAAGCTTTTCAGACAAGTTCTCCAAGCTTTATGTGGTAGACTGTAGTGGTAAACAGCCTCTTAGGGAGAACATTTTTGTTGTTGATGTTCAAAGATACTTTTCTTGCAGCTCACCAATGCAACTCATTAGTAGGAGTGCTATTTAACCTGTCCTGGCTCTTTAGAAGGAGCTAATGGAAACTTTCTCTAAAAAAATTTGTGTGTTTAGACTGGTCATTTCAATGGTAAACCTCTCATTTCTTTGATAAAATGAATATATGAAGTAAATGAAAAGTCTGAAGAAGACCAGAAAAGGAGTTTGCTGGTAACACAGCCAGCAGCATTTATCTCAGAGTTAAGTTCTGAGCAGCACTCACATGTGAATGTTTGTTATTTTGTGCTGCTTCGCTCTTGTTGTTTAGACACAGAGGGGCTTGTATCCCTGGGATGGGATATGCACTGATTCTGGCTTGCCGTTGCAAAACTCTCGAAGCAGCAGTAAACTTGTGGTTTCTGCACCTGTCTTCATGGATTAGTGCCCAGAACCTGTAATTAATGTGAGTCCTTGTGTGTCTAATCTGCCTTGAAAAATTAGACTTTCACCCCAGAATGCACTTGGTGCAGCATTCCAAACAGCCCGTGCAGGCTGTGGCGCTCGACAGGGCGGGACAAATACACGGTGTGAGATGGCGGCACTGACTCCTCACTCTTGTGAGGAGCAGTACTGGCTCCCTGGCTGGCTTCTTGGCCTGTGTGTCCCGCACTGGTTGCATGTCCACTGGAAAATCCAAGGTACTTGTATTTGCTCTGTGGTAGGTCCCCATCTCCAGCCATCCCATGTGTCCTTGTGGTTGACGGCATGAGGCAGAAACAATGCAAGAAGTGTGCTTTGGCAGTTGTCCTAAAATCCTTCCTAGAAAGAATGTGAAATCGCTTGTCAAAGAGACAGATGGGATTTGCAGGCTGCTGGGTGCAGGTAGTGCGTGGGCTCTCCCTGAGCGTGGATGCCAGGTCCCAGCAATGGCCTGGAGCTGGGGGAGCTCCCAGAAGGAGGTAAGGTATGCTATGGGTGCCATCCAAGTGCTGTTTGCTGGGAGGTGCCTTGAGGGGCCTGTTAACTTCTGAGCTGGTTTGCTCTAAAAGGCCTCTGAAGAGCACATCCATAGCAGTGTCACTAAATTGCAGTAACCAGCTTTGTCAGCCTCTTGCAGGTGGCTCTGGCTCTTGTAACCCCTGATGAATATGCATATGGACGAGGAAAGAATAAGGGATATAGAAGATGTCGAAGAGTTAGAGCCTGATTTCCCAGTGAGAACTGTTGTTGCAGTTGATTCCACTGTATAATTGGTTATGAATTTATGAATACTTACTTACCGAATTAAGAAATAATAGGAACTATGATGCACACAAACAAGAAACAATTGCCAGGTGAGATGATTAAAAAATAACAAGTTAAAAAGTACTAAGTTTTAATCTTGCATTCTAATTTTAAACGTGGGAAACTTTTTAAGAGCTAAGTAGTGATAGCTATGCAATACTTGACCAACAGCTTTGTCCCTGCATAGCTGACACTAAATGCCAGCTGAACTCTGTTGATTGTGATTTTATGCTTTCTGGGACGAGTTGAATTGTGAGCCTGCCAGGCCCTGAAGACTACGTTGGTAGGATTTGTTTTCAAGAACCAATTTCTGGAAATGATGGTCGTGAAAAAATGTGGCAAGTTGTATGTACTCACCATAATTTTGTAATAAAGGGATTCTATTTTAACAGGATTTTTGCAGTCTCTTTAGGAGAATTAAAGGTCACCATGACCTCAAGGTGATGAGGTTTCTTTTCAGCTGAGATTTCACCATTTGAGTTAATTATCATATTTGGTGAGGATGAAATAGTGCACACAAGTACCTTGAGCTTCTTACAATCATGTTTTATTTTAACCAGAGATCATTTCAATGCTTGGGTAACTCCAGTTGCCAAACCTATTGCCCAGAGTGGATCATGAGACTATGTTTATGAAATTACTGAAATGGAACTACTGCAAAACAGTATAACAGGCGATTCTCCTGATTTTTCCCAGCATACTTTTCTCTGTCTCTGTGCTATAATCTAGACTACAAAAGTGATATGAATTTGTTTTTTCTCTGTATCACCTGGAGCTGCAAAGTAGAGCTTATGTAACAGACAGAGGCAGAATAATTAAATGAGCAGTACAACTGCTGAGATACACAGTGCTTGATGTCATTTGTGATAAATGTAGCTAATTATTTTGTTTTTAGTGGTGAAATTAATATAATCTGTCTGAAGTGTTGATCTGGACAAATGCAGTTGTGGAACTAATGTTTTGTTCAACTCAAACCTTACCATTAGCAAACTTCTTTTGTATATTGTCGAGGAAGAAAACCAGCTTCCCTGGTCCAAGATGTAATGGACTCATACTGCAAGTTTGGTCACTGATTCTGCTGAAGCAGGAGATAGACATTTGAGCACCTAAATAATCTCTTTTTTCCCAGCCTGTACACAAAAATAATATATTAGATTGCAGAAATGATATTGTCACTGTTGAACTTAAGAAGTTGGCTGAGTGTTAAGGTTGTTGGCCTGCTCCTAATGCCATTCTTATTTTAATTTTCTAATCCAGAGTGACACACACATGTCCAGGCCCCATAGCAGTGAAACATGCTCATGTGTGTTGGTGCATTCCCACTTTGGAGGAGAGCTCCAGCGTTGCTTGGCAGTAGGTTGGGTGTTGTGCTCTCCTCCTCAGCTCCTGGGTTGTCATGGGGATATGTTTTCAGCTGGTGAGCTGAAGCAGAAGGGGATTGCACTTGGAATCAGTGAATCAGATCTTACTGCCACAGTATCGCATAAAGGTTTGGAGGCTCTGTAATTTTAGGCAGCTCTTAAGCATTGTTTTTTTATCGGGCTTTTTGTCTAATATGAGACCTCGGGATGGCATTTCCCTTCTGGATGTTGGTTACTTGTAAAAATATTGCCTCCTCAAGCTCACATTTCCCCATTTTTATAGTACTGATCATATGTTACTTAAACATGCTTTTGTTTGCATGATCAAGATAGACTTCTGCCTTTGCCTAATGCTCATTCCAGCTCAGAAGCTGAAGCTACTCACCTGCATAGGGACAAAAGAAGACTTAATTCTAAATGGGTTCAAAATGTGTCAGCATCAATCTGTCAGAAAGGAAGGGAAATCTTGAACCACTGTAGAAGGTGCCCCTCAGTTCTTAACTAATTTTCTTTCTTCAATCACACTGAAATAATTTCTTTGGTGTTACCTGAATATTCAGTCAAACTGAAAATAAATCTCTGTGTTGTTCTATTGGAACAGAAGTCTTGCTTTCATTTGTCATATTAGGAAGAGGAACAGGTTTGAAATTTTCCAAAAATAAGGCCAGAAGATCTTTTCTCATATGTTATGTGTATATAGTAATATCCACTTTAATTGCAAATTAAATTGGGAAGAAAAGGACTTATATATGAAACAGTGTATTTTTTTATTTTAAATCACTTAAGCCTTTCTGATGCCTTTGGAAGCATCAGCAAAGCCATTTAGAAAATAACTTCTGATTACTGTCTCTGTCAAGTCATCTTTTCCTTTCAGAGGAAGAATCTTAACTTGATTTCACTTCTCTTGTGACCACTAAGCTGATTTCATCTTGCTAACAATATGCCATGTTATTACTATAGCATAAACCAAATTCCTGTAAGTCTTGATGTAATAAGGATATTCAGCTTCCCAGGATTGTCAGAATTTATTTTTTTTATTTTGAAGCTAGATATTTGGTAATACAGCAAGGTTATTGTTGGTGCCATCTAAGAGCTACTTCTGAAAAATGCAGGCAGTTAATTTGGCTGTCTATGCCGATGAAGTGTTAGAACAACAACACACATAAATAATTGGTATGCCCAAATCTCTTCTGGTGTCTATGGCAGAAAAAATACTACTTACTAATTTCTGGACCAGTCCCTTGAATATGGCATGAAGAATCCTAATGAAATATTAAAATCTTGAACTCAGGTTTGACTACGCTGAAGCAGCATTGGACTAAAAATGCCGTCTATTATATCTCAGTGTTGTGAGTTTATGTTGTTAGATTTTAGTAGCAGAGGGCGCTATAGGGGTGGCTTCTGTTAGAAGCTGCTAAAAACTTCTCCTGTCTTATGAAGAGCCAAGGACAGCCAGCTCCAGGAGGGACTTCCTGCTGCTGGCCAGGGCTGAGCCAATTAGCACTGTAACGCTTCTGTGATAACATATTTAAGAACAGAGGAGATTATTGCACAGAAGAAATTCCAGCCCGGGAAGAGCAGGGGAGAACTTGGGAACAGCTATGTAGACGCCAAGGTCAGTGCAACAAGAGCGGGAGGGGGTCCCCCCCTCTCCCCCAGAAGCAGGGGAAAGACTTAGAACTGAGGCCCCTGCAGCCCATGGAGGGTGCAGAGACACCCTTGCAGACTGTGGAGGAGCCCATGCTGGAACAAGTGGATGCATGAAGGAGCTGTGACTCCGTGGAAGGCCCAAGGATGGAGCAGAGTCCTGCAGCAGACCTGTGGCCTGAAGAGAGAGAGACCCACGCTAGAGCAAGTTTCTCCCGGGCAGGACTTGTGGCCCTGTGAGGGACCCCACGGGAACAGGGGAAGGACTCAGAGCTGGGGGCCCCTGTATCCCGTGGTGAAGAGCGTGGTGAAGCAGCTGTCCCCCTGCAGCCCATGGAGGAGTGACCCACGGGACAGCAGACTGGGAAGAACTGCTGCCCGAGGGATGGACTCACATTGGAGAGGTTTCAAGGACTGTCTCCTGTGGGAGGGACCCCACGGAAGCAGGGGAAGGACTCAGAGATGTGGCTCCTCTGTAGCTTGTGGTAAAGACCATGGTGAAGCAAGTTGTCCCCTTGCAGCCCATAGAGGACCAGCGGGATGCAGAGAGTTGACTACACTCCATGGAAAACAAGAACTGACTACAACCCTCCTTTCCTGTCTCCCTGCACTGCTGAGGGGAGGAGGGAGAACATGGAAGGAAAGAGAGGTGGGGATTGAAGGTGTTTTAAGACTGTTTTATTTTTCACTCTTTAACTTCTATCCTATTAGTAATAAATTTAAGTTTTACCCCACCTTGAGTCTGTTTTACCAATTAGTAACTGACTTCTCCCAGCTCTTATCTCTAAGCAAAAATCCTTAACTGATTTTTTTTTCCTCTCCCGTGTCCAACTGCAGAAGGGAGTGAGAGAGTGATTTTAGTAGATATTTGAAATCCAACCAAAATCAAACCTCCACACTCAGCTTTGTAGCTGCATTTGAAATCCCCATAGGCAGATGAAGAGTGAGGGGTGTTGGTTGTGCTGCAGAGGTTAGCAGTTTGCCCCAAACTGCATGAGAGGTGAGGAGCAGAACCTTGGAGTCGCCTGTGCTAGACCTTTTCCCATCTTTCTGGTTCTTAATGCATGAATAAGTTTTATTTTAAAACAAGTTTCTTCTCAAAACAAACACAACAGGAATGGTTCTTTATGACCCTTTGCTGTGTTTGTAAAATTTGTATTTCTGGCTGTTCAAATGTTGTAGGAAAATGTCCAAAATTCCTTCCCTTGTTTTTTGGCAGTATCTTTATACAGCTTAGGAACCCTTGTGTTTTCCTGTCAGTGCAGAAACCATTAAATACTGGGTTTGGAATAATTCAATTTACCTTCCTTCTGAAGTAGGTGTAGATTTCACAGAGTAGAATTAGGAATCTGGAGAGTAGACACAATAACTGAAGGTCATATTTGATCTGTCACTTTTTTCTGGAAACTGATCTTTTCTGGCTGAAACCATCTGATTGTATGGATGCATTGGTTACTCTTGGTGCTTTCTTGGCAGAGGTCTTTATTGCCTTGACAAAGTCAATTTTGCTTGTGTGATACATATAGATGGCTCTGGGACTCTGAGATGAACCGATTAGAAATACATGTTGAAATACAGTAAATTATGAAATATGGTATTATGAAAAAAGACGAAGTCAGTACTGAATCAAGTAAAAGGCCAGAATGCAGCAGATAACTTAGAATGTGCTTGACTGTGGAGTACAGGAATTTGCTGGGCTGTTGACCACAGTCTTGTATACCAGTGGCAGTATCTTCATCTGAGATTGAGCACGCGATGTGAGTAGCTTGGAGACAACTATCACACACTTTTTTTTCTCATTCTACAACAATAATAATTTCGTGTATTTCAGTAAGTATAACTTTGCATAAGGCGGATATGAAATCAAGGTTTTCTCTTTTGCTGTGCTTCCTCTAACTGCTCGTGTTTTACCAAAAATTGGATATTTACAAAATGGTGATTCAGTGCAGGGAGGAAGTGCAGTAGAGGTTGTGCTGAGATTTGTAGAAAATTGCACTGAAATCTGCTATTTCTGTGTGGATGGAAAGAGGCTTTTTTCCCCTTTCTCAGCGAACCAAGCAGTAATCAGAAGTGAGAAAACTGATTTTTACTACAAATTTTCCCACTTTTCTCCATTGTCTTGTTTTCTGGCCAATTGAAATAAGGTTTTATCAGTTCGTGGTACCAATTGGAAACTTCAGAAGCTTTTTATGTCTTGCAAATGTCCTCCCACATCTCTTTCTTCCCCCGCAAGCATACAGGAGAAGAAGAAAAAAAGTGAGCAACACATTTAGGTAGAGGATGATTTAACAACTGTTACAGAATAAAAGCAACATTTCTTTCACAGCAAATAACTTTTGTATCATATTCTGGAATATTGTTAAAACTTTGAAATAATGTGCTCCTCATTTAAGCTAGAAGAACCCCACCACCAGACTGGTTAACAGATCAAGGCAGTCAGCTGACGAGCCACATATGGCAGAAACTGCTGCATATGAATTGTTAATGATCTTCAGTGAGGAAAATAACCTTCTTCCTGTTGGTATGGAGCCCAACTGGAGTGTGGAAAAATCCATTAAATGTATGAAGATTACAGTGAGTCAGACTTCATATCCTCTCTCAATAGGCTGCTGTGTGAAATGGTGATTTAGAAATACTTTCTGGTTTTTATTATATTTCTTGGTATCATCTGACCCTGATATACCACTAATTGAAAGACCATACCGAAGGCTACGTGTTCATCTGTTTAAAGGAAAACCCAAAATCTGGATTATCTCAAGAATGGTTGTTCCATGGCAACATTTCACTTACTGTTGCCAGTGCTCAGTGAAGGGTGGGTGTTTGATCCGTCTCAAACACTGTTCTACCTGAAGGCACAAGCCAGAAGGGTTTGGGCATCCATGTCACCATTTAGGGTAGGTCATGGAGAGCAACCTGGGAGTTCTGTCTCGTAAGCAAGAAAATCATGGTGGTTTAACAACACTGTTGAGGATTAAATTAGATTCTTTGGGGAGAAAATTAGAACTACTTTTAGAGTTGAGGCTTGGAGCATCCTCCTCCTCTGTTGGTAACATCCATGGCTTTGCAGGGGAAGGTGGCTGTGGCCAGCAAACCCTGTGGATCCCTACAGAGCTCACAGAAACCAGATCTTGGATCCTGTTGTGAGCTCTTGCCTGGCTGCTTGCCCTGGTCCATTGCTGCATGGAGGTAGAAGAAGTAAAGGGGAAAGTTAATGGTGAGGGGTCTTGTTTTTGTCTTCCTCTGGCTTTGGAGACTGCTTCCACATGTGCCATTGAATGTGGCTTTTGTACTGGTGGGAAACGGGGTGACAAAAACTTCCCTGTCCTCTGAGAAAAATTAATTGTACTGTGGAGTTACTATTGCTAACTTGCTTTCTACTGTCTTTAGATATATTCTGCTATTATCATTGCTATTATAGTAAAAAATTTGCAGTATGCTTGGTTGTAGGCCTGCTCTTTCTTTGTCAGTGCTACTGTCTTTACTGTGCCTTCTTCAAGAGTTCCTTTTAGCAGCCTGGGAAGCTGGGTGTGTGGGACCCCAGGCAGACTGTCAGGAGAGCAGGCAGCTGGCAGAAACGCCTGACCCAGATCGTCTCGTGTCGGTGGTTCACTAATCCATTATACTTGCCAAAATATTTCAAGTACTGTAAATCTTTCCAGTGAAATTAAATGACAATGATATAGGTTTTTTAAGACAGATTTTAATTCATCATCCTTGAAGACTTATTTCAGTTAAATCTACCCCTCCGTAAGTTTTGGTTGCATTTATAGCAGAACTTTTTTTTGGACGAGGGAGGGAAAACTGGCGTAAAGGGGCCGCAAATGCCAGTTTTCATTCCAGCTCGTCTTCATCAGATGCTAGAGATTTGTGGATACTGTTTGAAGAGAAAAACATCACTGCAAATTTGTCAGTTTAAGAAATTGAGAAAAAAAGTGGAATGCATGAAAATGGAATATATTATTTCTAGAGCTGTAATACCAGCCCCATTTAGTGCATTTCTGCAGCCCTTTCTTACATAATGCCACTGGGTAAATTCAACTCTGCAGAATCTGGCCTTCAGTAAATATTTTTAAACCTATTTATAGCCTGTTAAATTGACAGCGTAAAATTGTTACAACAGAAATGCTTTCTCTCTGCAGCTTCTAGTATTGTTTACTTATTTTGGGCACCAAAGCAATTTTTAGTATGACTTTTGCTTCTCTTAGGATGGCAGTGCTAATGTGGTGTTAGCAGTGGGGCTGATGGTGCTGTGTGAAGCAGGGAGATTGCAGCTTTAGTGGAGGTTTCAGCCCTGGCAGTCAGATTAAATGATAGTTTTATTTTTATCACAGAGGAGGAATAAACATATCCCTGCAATATCCTTGTGAAGTTAATTTTCAGAGGTGATCTGTACTCCCATTAAAATATGCGGTTATCTGGCACTGATTGTTTTCCCTGCATGGTTTCTTTTTAGAAGGCCTAAGGGCTATTTATGATAAAACTGTCAAATTTTGTATCCTCCTGTTTTACAGATCGCTCCTGGCCAGGATGTATTTTAAGTCCTGCCTGTGGGTGTTACATAGTTGTGCAGCCTCAGGTGAAAAACCGGGGAGGAACCATGACTCAGAGGTGAAGAGTAGGATTCGTCTACCTTCACTCAGATGCCCAACTTTGAAGTGCCTCTGGACTGGTTGTTCTGGCTCTGTTTATAGTCACTGAAGGGAAGTAGGCGCCTGTCAAAGGTGACTCACCTCTGCCTCAACAGGCACCTGGGGCAGCAGGTGGCTCTGGGAGGGGACCTGGCTCCCAACACTGCTGCCCTCAGCGCAGTGGGATGTTCAGCAGTACAGATGGCCAGCAGTAGCCAAGGTGGGCATGACCTGGCCGATACACCAGGACTCACATTCCCCCACACCATTTGCATGGAGGTTTGCTGAAGGAACTGCACCATGTCAGAGGGTACCTTCGGGACTGGTGTCCAGGGTTCACACATTGCCTCTGCCCACCTGTTTGCAGCAGAAGCTGGAGCCTGCCCTGATCTTTAAGCCCTATTTCCTATGTCTTTAGCTTGGATTTGAGAAGGTTAGGAAGGGAAATGTGCAAGCATGTAGATGGTTAGATTATATTCTTTAAGACTGTATTAGAGCTATGAAAATCTAACTTTTGAATGGTACTGCCTTCAGAAGAGGGACTATGTATTTTATCTTTGATGCTTTCACATATTACAGAGCATGTAAGATAGAATTAGCTAGTGAAAGCATCGGATGTTTGAAATGTGTATCTCTGGTTTTGTTTTTGTTATGTGGCAATACAGGTATGGGCAAATAAGCTTCCAAGTGTTTAATCTCCATAACAGATTGATTTGAGTTGTTCTGCCAAGTTGGAAATTGTTTACTGTTATCTCTGTATCTATCATCAAAACCGTAGTGGCTCTCCATGATAGTTTAAAATATTTTTGTTTCTAATTCTGTATCTGATACGACTGCAGTTTATCATGCACCTGCAATGCCTACATAATGCTAAAAATGAGAGGGTTTTGGTGTCAGATGCAAATTTGTGGCTAGTTCAGATAAAATTAAAATCTGTTGCTCACAAGTAGTTTCTATTTATTCTTTTTTTGGCTACAGTATAGAAATTTGTATCTCAACATGTATTTTATAGAGCTTGTGTCTCCAAGGCTTTAATAGAACATCACAGATTGTAACGCTAAATCCTTGATTCTGCAAAGAATGGTTACTGCAGAGGAATTACTCCAGTGAGGCTGTGCAAGTGGTTTGCTTTGCTTTGTTTTTTCTCTACTTGGAGATTAATCTTTGCAGGGTATTAGAAGTATCCCAGAGAAGTTGTTCATAATGTTTATTATGCCATTTCTTCAGATTAGTTATTTTTTGTAATTATTGCTTGAACCATTAACACCAAGCTTGAGATTAGAGTCTGTGTAGAAGTGCTGTGACTGATAAAACTGCAAAATAACTTGCATATTAAATATTTTAGAAGTCTGAATACTGTTGTGCTTCACCTTGGTCCCTTTAAGGACACCTTTGGTGCCAGTGTCACCCGGTGTGTGCGCAGGCCTCCCAGTGGCTTCAGCCCTGGAATGTGGAGATCTCCAGCATCTTAAGTTCTACATTGCCCTGTGGCAGGCCTGCTAGCTTAAGGCCGGTTGTAGGAAGCTGTCTTGCTACCAAAATCACATTTTATGTAATTAATGCTAATTAACAAAGATATGTGGTTCTTCTATGGGTACAGTGGTGTGTGAATGCAATTTTCTTCATTTACATATGAGCGCATCTGGTTGTTACTCCGAGAAAAGGTTTTTCACTGTGGCATTTTGGTGTGGGGAGGAGGGAGAAAAATCCTGCCCTGCGATCTGAATAAAACTCAGAGCAGCCCTGACATTGAGGCTAAGAGCAGTACAATAACAGTTTTAGGGCAATGTTTTTCACTAGACAAAGTGCAAAGGGAAGGAAGTGCTGTGATGCACACTGGCACAGTTCCCTGGTGATGTGTGTCTTGGGCTGAAAAGCAGAGAGGATTTTGATTTGCGCTTTGCTCTTGAGGCTAATTATTTGCCTTCTTCTGGGTGTTTGTGCTCCTGTATTCCACCATTTCCCTCCAAGCTCTTCGCTCCATCCTAGTTTCGTGGGATACTGACTCTATGCCAGGGTACTTCCAGATTAAAGGCACCCCGTTTCTGCTGGGCTGTGTTGCATACACATGCTTCAGAGGCTCCTGCTGGCCAAAGGCCACTGAAATCTCACCAGTCCCACAGGAACTGGTGTGGGTTTGGCTCCCAGGCTGTTGGTCTCAGTGAGTCCTGACTGCTGGAAGTCAGGGTTGCCCTCCATGCAATGTGCCACTATTGGTACACTGCATGTGTTCAATTAACAGCTATGCTTCATTATAAAGCTGACTGATTCCTTAACACACTAAAGGACATATGAGGTACCCTACTGTTAATTGTTATACCGACAACTTAAAATACAGGAAACACAGCAATCTGTGTAGTGCTGCTCATGCATGGTCTTTGAATACTATTTTAATAGTTATGTCTGTTGGAAATAAATATCTGTTTGAATGATTCATTTCCTTCAGGCTACATAAAGTAGTGTATTGAATGGTTTTTTGTTAAAATGTAATTACTGGTATTTGAGGAGAAGCCTGAAAAGACTCAGTCATGTTGGAGCCATGGCTGAATATTACCTTAAATGTGCTTTACATGTGTAGTCAGTCTTCTAGTACTAGCAGTGTCATCTTAAGTCAAACCTGCACTAATTACCCATTGCATTACCATAGTGAGTTAAGTTTGTACTTAACATCTCTCTGTAAAATTGTTCTAGTTCCAGGCTTTATCTGGGATCATTAAAGGGGAGATATGGGTGCACCTTGGTGAAGTCCATGGAGTGGCTGTGGGATGTTTTTTGGGTTTGTGTAGGCTTCTTTCACTCTCTAATTATTATTCTTTGCAACTGAAATTAAAAGAGATCTGTAATTAAAATGTTCTGGGTTTGAGCTTTTGTCATCTTGAGTTAGTGGGCAGTACTGTTGTATCTCCTTTGGTGACAGGAGTGTGGTATGCAAAACCAGGGTTCCTAAGGAGGCTGTCAGGGAGAGGGCTGGGAGAAGTCATTTGCTGCAGCAGAAAAAGAGTTATTTCTATATTCTATGCAGAAACAGGATAATGGATCTAAGTTAGTGTTTGGGTTCTGTTTTTCTAATTCTGGGGACTAAAACCCTTTTCTCCTCCAGCCTTGCTGCTCCTCTGGACTTTTCAGGGCGGATTCTACGACTGAGCACTCTGTCTCGTTTCTTTATTTGTTCACTGTGGAAATTAAGTGGAGCGAGCGAGCGCTCGTTGTTTTCCTCTGTGCCAGTTCATCATGGTGAGATTAAGCGGGGGAGGACCGGCTGGGCAGAGATTTCCGTCGCGGGGCCCTGGGTTGCCCGTTATTAGATGACCCACATACGTCGGGCCCCTGTTGTGACACGTGATTTTTTCAGCTCTTCGGTGGAAACCGACGGTGCACAAAGCCCCCTTTGAGATGTGGGTAGATGAAAGGGGATGAAACAGCTGGTTTGGTTTTATCCCATTCAGGTCAGATTTTTTGTAGTCAACGTGCAGCATTAATAGTAATAAAACCAGCTGTTGTATACCAGAAAACTTGCCATAAAAGGGACATAATTACAGAGGGGGCCAGGTACTGTCATTTAACCTGTCCTCACTTCAAAGCAGAGATCTTAAGTTTTAAGATCAGGAATGATGAATGGCTATGACATTACTATTAAAGTATTTCCATTGATTACTTTTGTGCTTGGAAGGGGGAGGCAGAGATCATCCTTTATCCTGCAGTGTCATACAGACGTACATGAATGCATACATAAAAATACCTCGTGTCACAGAGATAAAGGGTTGATAATTAATTTCTAGCTCTTGAGGTTTTAGTACAAAAAAGGAGAAGCCTTGAGCAGTCAAGAATCAGCAAAACCAGGAAGGTGTGAAGTCCGTAGTGGAGGGAGAGAATGAGAGATCCAGTGGGTAGAAGGAGGGAGTATAGGCTGAGAAATAAAATTAAAACCACAAGCCAGTGCAGGGCCAGACCCTGCTTTTCTTGCAGCTCTTCAGCTCTTACCTTCTGCAATTAGTAAGAAAAGAATGAAGGGTCACTCCTTGTGCCAGGGTTAATTTTTTTTTAATGGAAAGCATAATAAATTTGGCAGTTAAGGACAGTTACTTATACTGTACAGAGGGAATCTGACCGTGTGAGCCAATTAGTGAAGACTGATGCAAATCAAGATTTGATTGTAGATGTTTTTTTAAACCAATATTAGATATATTTAGCCTAATCCTGCCATGGATTATGTCTGTCTAAGCTTACCAAACTAACTCTTTTCTTCCAGGATATGAATAGATGTCCTTCTGCAGCAGGGTATTTAGGATAAGGCCTTCAAGTGAAGCCTGAGAAATTTACATTAACAGTCACAAAAATAATTATATCACTGACTCTTTATATAAGCTTCATAACCTTTTGATTCCTTCAAATATGTCTACTGGTTGTTTGACTTCAATAAATTTCTGTTGCAGCCTGTACATTCTTATTTGGCAATTCAGTAAGTGTCTGAGAGTTCAGGAAGAGATGAGTGATATCTGACCTTGCTCACAAATGCGTGTTGAGATCACCTATAAAGTTTTCTAAGCTAGTTCCCTACATGTATACGTCTCACAGATTAAGAAATATACATCTCCCAATTAAGGAATTAACTTCATTGGATTCTGACTCTTCCCTCTCCCTCTACCCACCCCCTTTGAAGAACTGAATATGAGCTGTAATGTCATATTATTTGCTAGCTCCCTAAAATGTTGAAATAATTTAATTTTGTGCAGCCAAGCATGGAGACAGAGTTCTACTTTTACGTCAGATAGGAAGTCAGAAGGACAGCCAAAAGTCTGAAGTGATTTTGAGATCCAGCTCTGCTTTCATGTTATTTTAGGGGCATCTTGAACTCTGGTTCATACTGTCTGGAATCCCCACCTGCCTTGTGCCAGGTGGTGGCAGAGCTCTTCTAAGAAAGGTGTTGAGCTGCTTTTCCTGGCTGATGTTAGTCCAGTGGAATTGAAAACAATATGATGATTTAAAAAAGATTATAATCTGTTATCACCTAAACAACTTCAGAGACGTATTTGATGTAGACTTTAAACTTAATTCAAAATGTGCTTGGCCTTGCCTGAGTTTGGTTTGTATTTCAGATCACAGGGTAGAGCAGTAATTGCAAGAGATTTTGAAAGCTTTTTAATATGGAACACGCAGAAAGAGATATTAAAACTGTTTCTTCTATTACTTGTCTTTAATGCTTGTGATGATTGCTATGAAACACAAACTGAATGTTATTATTTGTAACTTACATTTGCTACCTGACTCATGTTATGTTATCTCAGCTGATGTTTAGTGGCTATCTTGAGTCTTTGGTGCTTAATCCTGCAGCAGCACTAATGAAACCCCCAGGATTACTTCCCCAGCAGCACGGGGGTGTGAAGCTCAGAGAGGGGGAACCTGCTGAGCTGAGGCAGGGAGGGATGTGCACAGCACTGGGAGAACAAGGGGTGTGTCTGCCTAAATGTGGGAAGTGCCGTTCCCATATTGATGAAGCAAACTCAAGATTCTTCATCATCTGTAAATTATGCAAAGCAAGATATTAACTGAGGGTATGGCTGTTTTCTAGGTAGCTTCAGTGCCAGCTGCTGTTTCAGATCGTTGGTTTCCTGCATCTGCTAATAGACATTTCAAGTTACAACTTGAAAAAATTCTTTTTTTTGTAGATGGATAATATGAGCTACGTAGCTACATAATGGTCACAAGGGTGTGTGTGGGAAGGTGTACCTGTGTTTATGGATATAAAGTAAATATTTACGCTAGCAACACCAACTCAGTTTCAAGTAGAAGAAAGAAAGAAAGCTCACTGGTGCCTTGTATTGACTGTGAAACTGTTGTGGGAAGACTTTCATTTGTTGCATGTGACCTATTAGCCCTAAGTGCAAAGCAGACACCTTGTGACGTATGTCAAGGAGGAAAGAGAGAAAGACAAGCACGGTAAAGTTTCTTGGACTTCAGGAATGAAGAAACAGAATCTTTCACCAGCTGGTGAAAGGCTGTGTTGCAAAATTGACTGCAAAGAGATTACAACCATGGTTGGGAGTAAAAGAATAGATGTTAAAACTACATTGGTTGTACATTTTGCTATTCTGAAAATCTGAGTGATGTTTTCCATCCTTGTTCCTGAGGCATTACTTCATTTACTTTTTTAAGATCTCTCTCTTCCATTAATCCTTTCTGAGTATAAATTGTCTTTTTCTATCAGAACAATGAAAAAATAAACTAAGTTTTACATTAATGTTTTTTTAGATAATATTATTTCTCTCTCCTACCCAACCACTAATGTGTATCTCATTTGGTGACTGAATGTTTTTATTCATTCCATAGTGCTAAAGAGCTGGTCTAGCCTCTAGAGGGATTTAAACAAAGTAGTTTAAATACTTTTTTTTTAGGAAGGTAGTCTTCAAAGAAAACAACAGTGGTGACATAGAGTAAGATTAAAACCCCATGAGGCCGTTCTTGTCAACTTTAATATTCCAAATTTCAGAGTATTTCATGCTTTCTACTACATGGGAATTATTTTCGGATAGATAACTTTCTGAAAGTGTTTTCAGAGTGTCCTGGTTTCAGCTGAGATAGAGTTAATTTTCTTCCTAGTAGTTCCTACAGTGCTGCGTTTGGGATTTGGTAGGAGAATAGTGTCGATAACACACTGATGTTTTAGTTGTTATTGAGCAGTGTATACACAGTGCCAAGGTCTTTTCTGCTTCTCACCCCAGCCACCAGTGAGGAGGCTGGGGGTGCACAAGAGGCTGGGAGGGGACACAGCTGGGACAGCAGACCCCAAGTGACCAGAGGAGTATCACACACCATTTGGAGTCATGCTCAGTGTAAAAACTTGGAGAAAAGCTGGCCAGGGGCTGTGCTTGGGATTTGGCTGGGCATCAGCCAGCAGTTGCATTGTGCATCATTTGTTTTGTATATTCTATCGTTATTATTACTACTACTGCTGCTGCTGTATTATTACTTCAATTCCTGTCCTGTTAAACTGTCTTTATCTCAACCTACAGATTTCACTTTTTTTTCCCCCCAATTCTTTCCCCCATCCTGCTGGGAGGGAAAGCGAATGAGGGTCTGAGTGATCTTTAGCTGCCTGCCAGGTTAAACCACAACAGTCTATCCAAAACACTAATGTAACAGTGATCTGTGAACACACACGGGCAATGCTGGGGGATCAGCGCCTGTTAGAAGATGTACCTACTTTCATTAGCAAAAAATCTTTAGAATTTGCGCATTTTTGCTTTTGTCAGCCATATGACTTCACTTTATCTGTTTTATGGGATAATTAGCAAGGCATACAAACAAGACTTGGTCATCTGGTCATTTATTCTGCTGCATATCTGAATCTTTGTATATTTTCAACTGAATGGTGATTTGAAGTCTGTTGGTTTGATGGAGAAGGCAATGTAGTTTTCAAGAGATCTAGATGCAGACTGTGAATGGCTTGGAAACTTGGAAAACTGTTCGTTAACTTCTTAGGAGAACGTGCACAACAGGCATCTGATCTAATGAAAGGAAAATAATAGTATTTTGTGTATCATTGGATCTTACCATGTTTGTTGGACAGTGCAACATTAAACAAGAGGAATGTTCTTTATACTTCACTTTGTTTTCCTGCTATCTGTTGATTCTTTTTATTTATGTTGGAAGGTTGGATGGGTAACACCAGTAAAGACTGTTTTTCTAAGCATCAGCCAGTTTCTTGGTTTTCTTGGACCCCTAACATAGAGTGAAAGGCTGAGCCCCACCTTAGCAACAGTTACCTATATCCCTTTGTGGCTTAATTACAAAAGGAAAGCAAGAAGACTCGTGTTCTTGGGTACCCAGTGTGTGCTGCAGATTCCTGCTGACGTCGGTGTTGTCTGGGGTGATCACATTACCCTGACAACCAAGAACATCCCTATTTTCCGGGCTGGTCCCTGAATCTCTTTGGATTTTATGGGCATCACTGTTTTTTGTTAAAAGTGCACCAATTTTTTCTTGCACTCTCCTCCAAGTTGGACATCTACAACAAAGAGATCTCCTAGGAAGATGGATGACAGGCTGCCTCACCACATGTGTATCACATTTGCCTGCCAGATCCTGACTCCTTTGTACTTTCCTCTCAAGCCGTTTCTGCCTTCCTTCAGATCTGCAGAATGTAGTGATCCCCATTAAAGCCAGTTCCTGTGTTCTTTCTTGCTTGTTAAATCCGTTGTGTTTTGTTAATTCTGATCAGTCTAACGATGTCACATGGCTGAAGCAATGAGCAAAGTCACCTGTTTATTGTCATGGAGCAAAATAATGGAAACTAGAACCAATGGAGGAAATAACGTTTCAAATCCTTAAGGAAATCACAAGCCTTTGTAAATATAATAAGTACGTAAATTTTCTACAGAAACTATGCATTTGAAAACATCCCTGCAGACATCAGTCCAGATTTGATTTCTTCTCAAGTCCCTTTTTCCTAGTGCAGAGTAAGAAGTTTAATTACCTGGTAAAGTATTTCTTTCATGTAGCAGATTAGTTTCACAGAACTGTGTACTGCAGGCCAGTGTCTAGAGAGCTGTGCATTCATTTTCTTATTTTAACAGTTATTGGTTTATTGTCAAAATAGAGCATTTTGGCCAATGTGCTTTCTTGGTTGCTCATTTCTACAAATTGAACATCAGATTGTGAAAATGGGTAGGTTAAAGGAATGCCTAATATGTGACAAAAATCTGAATACTGGTTCTTTGAAAATGGCATTCCTTATTCAAGGCCTTTTAAAGACTTCTAGCTGAAATAATGCATCATCTATGAAAAATTTGCCCTGTCTCCAGATGCCAGAGTGCCCTATAAACTGAATGTCAGGCCATGTTTTTTGTGGCTCACACACTCCAACCAGGAATAGCAGCTCTGCAGCTGAATTTTAACAGGTCTAATGGTGTATGACCCAGAAACAGTCTAGTTCCTGCTTTCAGTTTGTGTTGGACTTTGCATCGCAAAGAGCTGCAAATGAGGAGAAAAGTAATTTTAATCCCTAAAGCAACCAGAGGTAATCTGGATGCCACATGCACAGCATGTCTATTAAGAAAAGGTGTTTTCTCATGTCTGCTTTTCTGAACATCAACACACTGTTAAGACCATGACACTGGTTTTCCTGTGGCTAACCTTCATGAATAAAGTGGGACTTTGCTAACTGTGAATGTAAAGATAGTTCTTTCTCTCCTCCTCCCCGAATATATTAAAATAATGCCTTCCGTTTTCTCAGATGGAACTGCTTGTCAAAAGATGTTCAGATGTCAGCAATCATCTCACTTCTTACAGGGATCTAAAATGTTACCGGAGCTGTCACCGTTTGTCTTTGCAGTTCTGTATTTTATCTCATGCACAATATGGTAACTCCTCATTTTGGGAAGCTGGGTTTTGGCAACTGCTTGCTGTGCAAGTGCATTGCTGAGATTCTTGGGCTGGTGTAGTGCAACATGGGATTTATGGTAGTACTAGAAAATGGGGTCTGTTGAGGTGTATAGTCCTTAGGTCAAAAGCGTTTCACTTTGGATTGCAGAAAGGAACTTTACTGTTAATGTTCTTAGGAAATAGGGTTTGGATTGACCTAGAGAGATTGTCCAGTCTGTTCCTTGCTCTTGTCTGGAATCAGCTGCATATATCTTGTTTGGGTCATTTATAAGGACTTTACCTGGACACTAAACAGGGCAGAGATGAAACTTTCTCGAACTCTGCCATTCCTTGTTGAGTAATTCCAGACTGTCTTAGGAGGTGCTGCGCTAATATATACTGCCTAGAGCTGGGTCACCAGGTTTCATGTGAGGTCTAGCAAAGCTGAACAATGTAGAAGGAATATTCAAGTACTTTGCAGGCTAAACACCTGTTTGTATTTCCAAAATGTGATAATTAGCTCTTGTCCAACTGCATGGAGTTAGTAATGTGTGTCCTGCAAGCAAATAGTTGTTGCCCATTCTGTAGTTTCAACCACAGAAATATTTGTTTCAACTACAGAAATATTTGTTTCAAACAAATAGCAGGTTAAGATTGGATAAAATATCACAAAACTTAGGATACAAGCAACTCCTTAAGTCCATTGAATTTTCTGTTTGCTGAAAGCAGATAAGGAGAAATCTATTTCAGAATAATTTTTTTTTTAAGCAGAAACACCCTACTCTAAGCAGTTTTCCTGTGGGGTTAGGAATATTGATTTTTTTTCACTGATCCTGAAAACTTAGAAAAAAAGGAGTATAATTCTGAATTTGAATTTAGTGAATATTTCTCATGTTCTCTGCTATTAGTCATTCCTCTTCCCCTTTCCTCTCCTTCATTTTGTATGTGAAACATGTAATCTTAAGTAATTTTTTTCTTATATGACAGAGGCATTTAAGCCCTAGTAAATTCATTGGGCTTTGAAGAGGGCCGTTTTTTCTTACTGACATGAACAGGAAATGCACTTGTGTGTCTTAGGAGATTAGATCTCTGTCTTTTTTTATGACAGCTCTCCATCATGTTTTATTCATCATAAATAAATGAGACTACCGCTGTTAGTTATAATTATTTTACTGTTTACTTGTTCGTTTTTCTAGATGAGGTACTCAAGAGCAGGAAAGATTTTTTTCCTGTTCAACAGAAAGAAAGTATAAATCTGCTACCTTTTTTTTTTTAATTCAGTATGACATATCACGCCAGAGCTAGTGACAGGTGGGCAGAAATTAAATACAGCTTAGCCTCAGAGCCCCATCTACTTTCTTGAATTTGCAAGTGTATAATAATACTGGTTTCCCAGTTCTACAGGTTTTATGGCTTAATGATCTTAAATCTAGAATCAAAGGGGAAAAAAACCTTTTTATACTCATTTTATTTCAGAGTTGTCTGAAGTCTGATGTGATCTGGGTCTTACTGTGGTTATTGCAGGCTTAACAGTACTGTACCAGGACACCATCTGTACTGAGTGTCTTGGAGCTTTGGCCATCACACTCCAAATGTGAAACTGAAGTTATGGTTGCGTATCTTTGTACCACCATCTGAAGTACTCAAATATATAACCTGAATGTAAGATGGCTTGCGAGTTCTGCGAGTGCTGGAGTTTGGAGGGGAATGGAGACCCAAAATATGAGACCAGTTGTCTGGGAATGGCACTTTGATTTCAAAACAGACATTGGAGAGTCAAGGCTTCTTTTTTGACTTCGCTGACCCCCTCTTACTGTATGAAAATTTATGTCAGCAGTTCAGGAATTACTGATTTCATTTCTTGGGAGTTGGTGTGCTGTGGTGATGATGGGCGATCTGGGAAGAAGGAAAAAGGAGAGTGATATCTTTAAAGTCTCCAGTGACACCAAATGTTAAATTTGAGATCTCTTTTTCTAAGTACAGTCCTTGTGCTAAAGGCTAGGAAATACAGGAGGCTGGTTTCATTCCTCTCCCTCCCTCCCCCCACCTTAAAAACATCAAGTTTTACTTTGATAATTAACTCTCCTTGCAGTTCTCTGTAAGGAAACAATTGAGCTATTATTGGCAAGATTAGCTGAAAAAGGCAAATATGTGGGAGTTTGGTTCCTGGTTCTGTTCCGTTTCCTTTTTTTCCTATGACTGTACCTTCATGAGTCGCAGGCTTTTGCATATATTCATCTGTGTAGGCACAGCTAAGGCAATGGCTTTGGTGGTACTTGTTTTTAGATGCTCTGTGGTGCATGAATCCTCCTCAGCACAATAATAATCTTAAATATTTGATTTAATAAAATGCTGTGGTCATTTTCTTGTGTATTTTGGGCAATTCCTGAAGTATTGCATTTGCTGCTTATTTAGGACAGGCTATGACAAACCTTCTACGCAGAGACTTGTACTTGGTAGTTGGTGTAGGAAATCTGCAGGAGCCTCAGGGAGGAGGACTTGGTGCTAGAGATTCCTTAGGGAGGTAGGTTACCTTGAGGGAATCAGAGCACTTTGGTGAAAGCAGGTCGGTTTTCCTACCACTGTGACTGTACTGTGGAAACGGATTTGGGCACAGCCCTTGGAGTGCAGTTCATCACGGTGTAGGGTCTTCAGTGTTAGCCCTACAGGAGCAGCTCTGTGGGGGCTGAGGCACACTCTCCAAAAAGCCTGATTCTTTGCTATATACGAATACACCTGATGTGGCTGTCACTAAAGCCAGCAGCAGTACAGCTTTGTAAGCATTGCTTTGCATGCAGTATTTCTTTCTAACTTCTGGGTTGAATTTGCTCATAATGTGTGATAAAGTACCGAGTTGAAGGCATCCAGCAGTGACAGTTCATACTTGTGCAGCGGTTTTCATGTCCAAACTCTCCAGAAGAGTGTCCGGTGCTTCTTTCTGCTTGATGTAACACAACAAAGCTGATTGCTGCTGACCATGATTTTTTTGAAATTTTCATTTTTGTCTTGTCCTTTCCATGTTTCTTTGTTTATTGAGAAATGCTGGCTACCCAACCCGTGTTAGCTGTCCCCGAATCCTAAGGGAGTGTCCAGCAGCTGTGAGTAGCTGGAACAACTTGGTCTTGGGCCAGCCCTTTCCTTGGCGTTGCCTGGCTCTTGCACACCCTGTGCATGGTGGAGCAGGGCTGAGGTTACTGAGGCAGACACCCCACCAAGCCCAAGGAACTGGTGGCTGTGTGCTTGCCATTTGCTATCTGGACAGGGCTGAAGACCCACCATGGCTGAGGATTTTCCTGTTTCACGTGGTGTAAGTTTGTGGGCACCTGTGAAACCATTCCCCTGGGACCCAGTGTATCCTTTTGTGTTGGTTTGTTTTTTTTTTTCTTGCCAAAGTGTACATTAAATACGTAAGTACTGATGTGGGTAGTGGAGAACAGACCATGTATATGCATATGTCAGACATATTTTCTTACTATTTTTGGCAGTATGTTTTCTCTGCCTGAAATAACTTTTGTATAGTTCTGTCTCCATTGCTGCCATTCAAGTGTCTTTCCTTTCCTGTTCATAGGTTCCTAGATTATAAAGCTGGAAAGCAACCTTGGATCCTCTAGTCTGCTCTCTTGTACCACACAGGTCGTGGAATTTCATACAGTTATTTCTAACTTAATTAAAATGTAACTATTCAAAATGCCTCTGGTTCTATTTAAGAAATTCTGGATGATCTTTCTGCTTCCCTCTTTCTTGCCTTTTCTTTCACATTCAGTAAGTTTGTGTTCTTGTTTGAAATTTTTTGCTTTTTTATGTCACATCTTTTTTTGTCTCATTTAATATTAATGTCCCTCTGATTTTGTATACACTCTCCAATGGGACTGTTTATGGATCGGGAGAAAGATTTTAGCCTTGTTCCCTAAAATAAACTCCCAGCTGCTAATGCTGCTGCTCCCAGTACTTAATGGCTGCTTGGCTGAAAAACATGACTATAGCTTTGCTTGATCACCTAATTGTGCTAAAAGTATGCTAAGGAATTGGTATTTAGGGCATGTAAATGTTACCTTGAAATCCCAGGTAAAAAAAACCAGATTGACCTAAATGCGCAGTTCACGCTTCCAAACCCTGTTATAAGACTCTGCAAACAGGGACTGCTGAGTTAGTCATTCTGCGCTCCGGGAAAAACAAACAAACAAGCAAACAAAAACCCAGCTGCCAAGTTGTGCTGGGGTTGTGCATGTGAATGCTGCCTCTGGTTGCGTCCCCAAATATGGTGCATGGTGGTTCTGTGGCATACCAGTGCTCAAGCACAATTTTTGAAGTTGCTTGGCTTGCATATGCCATGTAGTTATTGCAGTATCAGGTGTTTTCTGTGTGTGGTACCTCCACCTGCTTCTGAGAGTAACGGGAACCCCACCCTGGAATAAGACTTTTCCTGCCTTTTCTTATAAGCACAGCATTGGCAGAAATTTATGGGCTGTACTCCTCCTTACCTGGGTGTGTTCAGGTGCTCTTCACCGCCCTCAGAATTTCCAAACAGTGACTAAAGTGCATTTTCTGTTCCATGCTTTATATAGGGTAACCCAGCTCTTAGGAACGTTCATTCATAGTTGTGCTGTGGATGGTGCTGGGAATCACAGGGAACCATCACCACTGGTGTACTGGTGAAAGCAGGAATGGGGTGGGGAGCCAGGGACTGGGTCAGCCCACAGCCACATGGAGCCTCAGGAGAGCCAGGTCAGTAATAGTCTGACATTGGGTGTTCAGTTTTATGAGGGCTTGCCACCAAACAGAGTTCCTAAGACCTGACACATGTGTCGGACTGTAGATGAATGCAGCCTGTTGTTGGCTGTGAGCATTAGACCCTCGTGATGTATATCATGTGAAAATAGAGATTATAACTGGTAGAAGGATGCAGCCCAGAGCCAGTCTGGATGTTGCTGAAGTTGAGCAGTATCTGGGTATAAAATTAGGGCTGTTTGGGAAGAAACATGTCTTAGTGTTCATTCTCCAAGACAGGAGACTTCAGACATATGAATAATCTTGTCTGGACTGAAATGTCAGTAATTTTGGCTGAGGTTTTATTTTAATGCCACATTTTATACAGGGAGATTGTACAAATAGTTTATTGTTACCGGGAGTATAATAAGTACTACTGAACAGCTGCTGGAAGCTTTGGGTTGTTTTAGTGTTTTTACTGTTCTGTTTTTGATTTTTTTTTTCATTAAATGCACAGTATCAGTTTGGGTCTGGACTGGAACCGGTGACCAAGTGGTGAAATGCTCTGTGTCTGATTAACTGCTCCCCTGTCTCATTCGATCACCTGTGAAAATGCCTTTCAGTGTGGCAGATGTTACAGGTTAGAAAATAGAAAACATTTAACTTCAGTTATTTACATAGTTACTGAGTTTTACCGGGAATAGGAGAGGAAAGGATACCCATGAAATGAATCCAAATGGATATTAGGGGCACTGACTTAATATT
Organism: Cephalopterus ornatus; assembly: GCA_013396775.1. Classification (NCBI taxonomy): domain Eukaryota; kingdom Metazoa; phylum Chordata; class Aves; order Passeriformes; family Cotingidae; genus Cephalopterus; species Cephalopterus ornatus. The sequence continues at coordinate 362,213 of VZRE01012409.1, read as the reverse complement.
CTAATATTACTCAAGTGGGAACAAAAAAATGTGCTATTACTTGTACTCTGCATGTAATGATGTAATGCTCTGTTTAGCTGATGTGCGTTTTTTAAAAAAGTATTGGTTTTTTGACAATTGTTCAATTCTCCATTTGTAGCTCAGGGTGTTGGCGAGTCCAGTAGTTAAGCTGGAGTTTTTGCCTCTTGTGAATTTCTTGTGTAGGCTTAAAAGTTATTATATATTAAGTTTTTTAAAAGTGCATTTTTCCACGGTAATCAACCATTGTGTATCTTGTTTTTTTCACTTAGAGGGTATTGAAAAGATTAATTCCCGTATTGCTCTTTAGTCCTCATTCTCAGCTTCAGACCTGGCGGTAAACTCACAAATTTCCTCACACTGGATGCTGTGGCAAGCTGCTGTCACCCTTTGGGTTGACTGACTGGCATCCACAGTCTGCAGCCAGGGCTTCACTCTCTAAGAAAATGTGAGACTCCAGATCTAGAACTAAGTTTAGTCTGAGTGACCATAATGCAGCTCAGAGCACTTGTAGGTCAGGCTTCTTTCACAGGAGCTTGAGAGATGTAAATAGTGCCATCACAATAAGGTTGTCACGGGTCAATGCAGTTTTTGAATGTAGCTAAATTCCACTCTAAGCTGTCAAGAACAGTTAACTGTGAAGTTTTGGAACGTTTTTCTCAACACCTAGCCAGCCTGATAAATTGTGAGATTGCATCTGTTTCCATTAAAAATAAAATAAAATTATTTTTACATTAAAAGTTGTGAAAACGTGTCTCACGTGTATAGCTAACAGTTTAAAACAACACCACAAATAATCCAATTTAATTTTTTTTTTAAACCTTCATAATTTGGTGACCTAAACTTAAGATTTTGGAAATTAGCTTGTCTTTTCTTGTTTCTAAAAATGTTAAACCCATCAGGCTGATAATTTTACTGTTGCTCTTTCTAAATGTACCTTAAGTAAGCTCATTCAAGAGCAAACATGTTTCTAGAGTGTAGTGAAAGATATTTGAACTCTTTCAATATCTGAATACAACTCAATATCAGTGAAATATCTTAGTATTTTAATAAAGTTATCTTAGTTTAGTTTATGGTGTATCTTCAGAGGGAAGTTTATTGTGTGAAAGGCAGTAAAAGGGTGTCTCTGATCCCTCATTTTTTTCATAACAAAGATTCATCTGGGAGTTTGCCTTAAATTAATTTAATCTCTGTGTATCAGTTGTGTCTGTTTCAAATAATCTAATATTTATATTTCAGGATTTTTAATTTTTGGACTTTTTAATCCAAACCTTGCTTCTTAAAGTCTATCTGCAACAGCTTTAAGCCTAATAGAAAACTTCATTTTAGCTATCATTTATCACTCCAAAGCCTTTGGGGAAAAATGTCACACTGCTTCCATGCCAAGTACAGTAGCTTCATTGAAGAGGAAAACCTCCTTTGGGATGGTTATGAAATATATTTATTACTCTTGAAAATGAACTTTTAAATATTTCAGAGAGCTGCTGACAGGAATAAGTGTGTTTCTTAGATACCTTGCCATCACCTGGAAAATACAACACTCTCCAAGGCCTTCCCAACTTACAGAGATCTGTAAGGTCTTGCAGATTTTTTTTTTTCTTTTTTTTTTTTTTGGATTCCCAGTTTTTGATCATATAGGATGGAAGACTTGGTGGCTGCATGGCTTCTTCTTTTCATGGGTGGTCCCCAGCCTTATGTGATAATTATTGATGATCACTGAAGTCTGCACTACCGTCTTTGATTGATACATCAGTGGGAGAGAGACTACCTTGCCACACATATCTAGTATGCATCTCAGTGCTGGGGTTATAAATAAAATAATAGGAATTGATGTTGGCATCAGCCTTGTCTTTGCTATAAGTGACAAGTGTTCAGCATGTAGTTCTGCCTGGTCAGGTGGGCAGTGCTTGTCATGGCAGCACTGCTGGCATTGCTTCCGTGATGGAGCATCTTTCAGGGTGGGTTTAAATTAATTTTGTGTGCCTGCACATTCATAATGTATCTGTTTCCTTGTAAAACTGAGCTCCAGCTTTAGTCTCAGACAGGGAACTCTATTGCAATTACCATTTCTTTTAACTAAGCCTCTCCTGGGGTGCAGCCCAAGCAGGGAGACCAAGCAGTTCCTGCTGTAACAGAAAAAATACCATAATTTCTTCTGGTCGTATGCTAAATGATCTCTGTTCTGACAACAGCTCGGGCCCCTGTGTTGGAGGCATATCGTGCTCTCTGCTGGTCCTCTGTGGTCTGAGCCATATCTCAATGGAGGGCAAGAAAAACAAGGCTCAAGCAGATGCATTTGTTTAACCCAAGACATCACGGGCAGCGTGGCACAAACCTACAGGACACGCTGTCTTGATTTTATCTTTTTGCTGGGCATTTGTGTTCTGCTTCTAATAGGCATAGCATGCAGTGGCTGGAGACTTTCTCCGAGCCCTTTTGCAGTTGAATTTGTCTTCTGAGGATCCGCACATTAGTAGTAGGCAAGGGAATTTGAGGCGCCTCAGCCAGCATGCACTGCTGCTCGCCTCCCCGCGCTGCATTTCACCCGCTGTCAAACTCGCATCTCCCCGAGCGCTGAGGCTGGTGAGAAGTACCACACAACCATTTGCAACTCCCTTTGTGCATTTCCTTTTCTTGAAAGGGCTCTGTGAAACAGTGCTGAAAAGCTTCTATCACAGGAAATAAATACTTCCAAGTGACTTCTGAGCATATAATCAACCTATGTAATATTATGACTGTATTAATGATGCCTGCTTCTTTCAATTATTTGTGATAATCATTAGTTTCTTTGATTTTTTTTTTTTGGTGTTTCCTAGAATAACTCAACCTGATTGAGATCTCTGATGGTTGTTGCTTTGCAAATAACCTTAAAATACTGGGTAGGCCTGATCTAACAGAGGGCATTGGAGAGTAGGCACACGGCTGTGTCTCTGCTGTGGGAGTTTTTCAAAGGATCTGTGGTTCCTCTTAAAGTGATTATACTGTGTCACACTTATGAATGGGGTGCAAAGACTTCTGGGTGGGGGGGAAGGGGTTTGCTTCCTTAATGAGTATGTTTTCAAAGAAAAATTACATTTTCTTGTCACATGAAAGAAAGTAATGTGTACACAAATGCTAGCCATTATTTGGAAAATGGCTCGAGCTCAAAAATTCTGGCTGGAAACCATTAGGAAGAAAAACGTTCTCCACCATCAATTAATGCATTGTTTTTCCTTTCCTTTCATGTTGCTAAGCAGGCCAAGAGATAAGGGGCCAGCTGTAATCCATCTTGTCAGATGAGTTAAGTCACTTCGAGTTATACCGGTCATCTGGAAGATGGAAACTCCATTTCACTCTGAGTTTGATTTCTAGATCATATTTTTCAAATTATTTTTGCTTTTACCTAGTGTTCTTGTATTCTACTTGTATTGATTAAACATTCTGATCCAAAAATATGTAAGACAGTGCTGCCTTTTGCTCTGTGTAGTGTTGAAGAAAAGGTGTTAATACATGTTGGTGTGATACTTAAAACCAGCAATGTAGATTCTAGTAGTTAATTGCCCTCTCTGTCTTGAGAGCTGCATCTTCATCACTGACTCTAATTACAGAAGGTGAGCTTCGGTAGGAACTCTACTTGAAACCAGCTAGATCAGGCACTGGCAGCACTGCAGCCCGGGAGAGGGGCAGCCCCTGTCAGATGTCCTGGGGAGCTTGGAAAGGCTGGTGGCAGCTGAGCTCTGGTGAGATTCACAGGGAGTTTGAGATGCTGGTGCCCTCAGCTGGGACACACCATGTTGGTTTTGCCACCTCCAACAGAAGGGCTGAATGAAGACTTTGGGAAACAATGGTGAGACTTGGCAGTAACACCCTCATCTTTTGCATCTCCTCTGTTATAGCCCAGAATACCTCAGTGCCTGTCCTGTGGCCTGAGTCTGCACAGTTGCACCACTGGCATTATTTGAGCTAGTTGGCTGAAATGATGGTTGTGTCCTGACTGTCTCTAGTACCAGTGGTGCTCAGCTCCTCGAGTCCAAAAGGAGGGCTGAATGTGGACTATGCACCTTAATCTGCTGTACCAGAGGTCCCTGTGTGCGTGGCTTCCCCCTCTGTCTTTCAGTCCAGGTGCTAAGAAACAGGATTACAGAAGTTAAGTGTTAAAACTGATCGTACTGGAAGATTCTCTGGTGTTGGCTTTTGCAAACACCTCCGACCACGGGAGATACGTGAGAAACCTAGGGGTGATACAGGTCTGAGTCCTGTGAGCTCCATAAAATGGAGTATTGGCTGGTGAGGACAATAATACCCTCAGATCACTTGTCCTGCTCTCTTAACATTTGTATTTTATTCAAGCAATAGAATCAAATCCAGTAGCACTTGCCTGACCTCGCCTACGTATGGAGAAGTATTTTGGGGTGCAAGAAAGGATCTTGATTTTCATTTGAAAAAGTTATAGACATTTTTGAATGCTTCTGCTGAAATGCTGTCCCCTAGCTCAGTGCAGCTGTAGAAGGCTCTCCCGTTCTTGGAGCCTGTGTTCTGCATTCATAAAGTGCATTTTAAATCATGGTTTGCTTCTGTATCACTCAGATTTGTACACTAACAAACAGAAATAGAGCACATTTTCCAAAGTTGAAGTCATGGGTTTTTTACACTGCCAAATTGGTGACAGGTATTTTTTTCTGGACTACAGGAGATCTCTTGTCAGTGCTACAGTACATGGCCTCTGCTGGAAACGCCAACAGTGATTTGTATTCATAATCAGAGAACTAACTCATGGGGACTATGTGCCATTGGAGCTGGTTCTGCTCTCCCATGGCTGTACATGATACCAGTAAAGACACCTAAATGTAAAACAGCCTGAGCTCCAAGGCTGGCACACCCTGCATGGTGCTGGGGGTCTGCTGCTGGGATTTGTCAGAGCACGAAAATGCTGTAGCTGCTCTGGCAGTGGGGCCAGCTGGCACAGCAGAGCCACAGCCAGCACCTTTGAGTGTTACACTCCAAAACAGGTCGGTCACATCCCAAGTGATGGATGGGCAGAGCTCACTCCGGAGCTGGGCCAGAGACTGGCTTGGGACTGCATTGCTTGGTTTGGGGCCAGGTGCTGCCAGGGACCATCTCCCACCCTGAGAGTGCAGACCATCAGGTTCATTATCCTGGGAACATTCCCTGGCACTGCTTAATGTGCTGGGATAGATGGAGCCTGTGATGCTCAAAGAGTGATTTTATTAATATAAATCTTACGTAGGAGGACAGCTCTCATTTATGAAATAGGTTCAGTCTTGTGTGGGAAGCTGAGGAGAGGAGGAAGATTAGAAGAGGGGTTTAACCCCTTGATTTCTGACAAGCTTTCTTGATTCAAAGAGGAGGTTGAATAAGCTATTGCCATGTAACAATAGGGAAATGTTTGTATAGGTCATTCATCAGCTGGGACACGCAGTTACTGTTCTGCTGCCTCTGAAGCAGATGTTCGGTAGTTTGGTTTTTTCTGATCTGGGAAGAATTGCACTTTGTCCTTTTGTCTGACCATATTATTTTGAACTGAAATTTCAAATGTTATTTTGAAAATGATTCTCCCTTTTCTGTCAAATATGCTCTTATTTTTATTTGACTTTATTATCCCACAGACATAGAGGGTAAGTACAGGATACAGCCTGCTGCAGTATTGTTGTTTCTCCAGCACTGAAGTTGTCATGTACAACTCTGAAAGTGAAAAAATGTTGAAGACACTGCATGTGGTTCATGAGTAATTGAAAAAGATAAACTCTACCCTGCCTCTCTGCCCAGCAACTTGGGAATATTCCATTTGCTTTACTTGTCTGTATGGTATCAGTTTTTAAGAATATGTTAAATAAAAACCTTGTTTTGTTCGCTTTTAGACACATGGTCGGAGTGTCTAAGAGCAAACACAGAATCAAGAGCAGACTTAGTAGTCTTATACCCATCTGCAGAGTATTTCAGCTATTGCTGTGTTGCATTCCAGTCTAAACAATTACATAATTTTATTAATATCTGTGGACTTGCTTGACAGCCCTGGCACTATAATATAATCACAGCATATTGTTTATTATTGGGTCTTGAAGTGGTGGGCTATTTCTCATATTTATTTGTATATATATACATATATATGTATATGTCTTTTGCTGAATGCCTTTATTCCTCTTTTTGTCCCTCTTAACTCATTGTGTAAGTTATGTCTAAGGTTGTATAATCCTTTTCTTGTGGTGAACCCACTTTGTTATGTTGCTCTCTTTGACTTCTGTCATCGTCGGTTGTGTGAAACACGAGGCCACAGCCAGTATGTGTTTCTATCACACGCACTCCATGGATGAGAAGTGGGCAGGAGTCTTGCTTAGCAGAAACTCATTCTGTACAGAAGCTGGGTAACTTCTTAGCAGACACAGTTAATGATGCTGTTTGTTTTAATTCTGTTTCAGAATAAATCTAGTGTGGTTTAATTTGTGGCTGGCAGGTTTGTAAATCACATCTTCTGAGGCTATTTGCAGGAGATTTTCTTTATTCTTTTTTTTTCTCCTTTCATCGTCTATTTTTGGCTACAATCTGGAGAAAAAAAAATCTCCCCCAAATAGATAATACCTCCCACATCAGCTTCCAAGGGCTAAATTGAAGAAGAGAAAAATGGAAAACTCTGCAGAGCTGAAAACCATCAGAACCAGACAGTCCTGGAAGTTCATTTTCCTGCCTTGGAGGAAATCTTTGCATCTTGCAGTTGTGCATTTCTTGTACTACTTCTTTGCAGTGTTTCCTATAGATTTGTTAATATGTGACTGTGGGTCTAAAAAGAGTAATTGGTAATACATCCAAACAACATTGGCAATGTAAAATGGATTTCTTGATTTAGGATTTTTTGTCTGGTTTTTTTTTTCTTTTTAACTAGAAAATGAAAAATATTTCAAACACTTCTGTTTAATTCAGAGAGCATTATATATCTAGTAGGGATTGTAGCTGAATTACTTTTCATATGGTGGAGAGAGGAATGTGCCAGATTATTTTATGTTTCACAGAAAATGTCGTTACATCAACGTTACACATTTCATCTCAGATTTCTGCCAGATAAGTGCCAAAATATTTTAGCAAAGCAACTTAATAAATATACCCTTCCAATATTAAAAAGCGAAATCAACCTTTGATGCTCTTGTGTGAATGTACCAAAACATCAAATTTAGTGCTGTTAATGAATTTATGCTCTGAGAAAACTGCAGCCATTTTGTTCAGCCTACACGTGTGAAGGTTAAAAATAATCTTTACCAATTCATGACATTGGCCATTCTGAGGGCAAGTTGCAGATCCTGAGCAATATATGATGTAATCAGTGTAAAGAGAATTTCTGTTCTTGTGCAATATATATCAGTCAGAAGATTTCCAAAGTCTGTAGATCTTGCAAATTGATGTGATGTGAATGTTTTAATCAGGAGCGTGCAAACCCACCTGTCTCTTGGGCATCCCAACGTCACAGATTCTGAGCAGGGTGATTTTTGTGATTGATTATCCATTTTTGAAGTGAGTTAAAAAACAAGGTGTGAGTTAGAAATGTCAGCAATCCATTCCTCTGAAAATCAGAAGAATAAAAGGAATTACATTTCCAGGATTGGCTCTTTTCTAACGCATCTTGAAACGATTGGATTGGCCTTGAAATGTTTTCTTCTGAGAAGATAAACTCATTTTGTTTACATCTCATCTGTACCATTAAAAATCAGCTTTAGGCATTAGCGTAGAGCAAATTTCTGTGGAGAGATTTCTGTCAAGAAGAGGAAATCATTGTGGTTAATTGTGGTACGTGCTGGCACAGGCCGACTTGTATTAGCAGCCAATGTATGTGAAAGGTTTTCCGTTAGCGTGTGAAGCTCTTTAATGCCTCTCTAAGGCCTCACAGTAATGACTTTCACAGGTAATAGCAATAACACGTTTTGTGATCCAGTTTCCTTCATGAATGCATTATGAAGTAATTTCAGAGTTCCAGTAGTACTGCATTTTTGGCATACCAGCATCATTTTGAAGTGGTATGGTAGGTACATTACTCACAACAGAAACGCCTGTAAAACCTGTATATGTATCTGCGGAGTAGAGTGGGATTCTCTTGAAAATCGCGACTAAAATCCTGAAATAAAATAGAAAACTTCACCAGAGAGAAATGTCAATTTTCTAATTTTCTGCTGCTCACAAAAATACTAAATGGAAGCTGATAGAAGGAAAGGTTTAAAAGAAAATAAAGTTGGATGAGGTCGGAAAATAAACAAGTTCTCTTTAATGATTTACACTGGAAGGAACCGAGACGTGAAAAAGTTTTTTTCTCAAATCAGCTTTCAATGGAGAGATACTGGTGAATGATAAGTGTGGAATCTGACAAATGTTGTCAAGGTGATGGGAGAGTCTGTCCTGCCACATGGGAATGGGATGCTGCTGCCTTCGTGTTTGGGAGCGTGATTTGCTTCAGGATGCTGGGGCAGGGCAGGAGGCACCGCCGTCTGCAAAGTGCAGAATCATCAAAAGAGGTTGAGAAACGTGATAAAAATATTCCAGTGGAATCTTTCAGTGTTGTTCGATTAAAGATAACTCCTCCACGAGAGCGGAAGGTTGAGTGTGGCCTTTCAGGCTGACCTGCCGCTCTGCTGCTCTGTGCCTGCAACAAAAACTCCTGCTTATTGATTCCAAGACAGCGGGGGGCAACCGGTTTTTGGTTATTAATTTTTACTGCTGAGGCCTACGTGCTGCTCAGTAAGGCAACTCCATGCCTTTAGTGGTTTTGTGATACTGTTTTTTTTTCTGAATTCATGTATTTTCAGATAGGAAATTACCTTTTCTTTAGATTTATGTGTGCTGCATGGGGCAGGGTTGGAAGAGAGGCTGATTTTCTTTTTTTATTTTTCTCCCTCTCAGATAGCAGAAATACAGAATGATTTTATTTTTACACAAAATGGTATTCAGTTACACTCCTAAAACCTAGGGGAAAAGAGAAAATCAAATGTTTTTGAAACTGGCAAGACTCATTTCAACAGCTCCCTTTGTCTTCTTTTCATATATGATGTTTGTGGGGGTTTTTTCATGTAGCATAGTTCCCTTTCCTCCTTTGTATACAGATTTCTCTAGTAATTACGAGAGCCTGTCTGTTTGAATTTATCACGTTTTTGGCATCTGGTGTTCTTCTGCAGACACTATTTCTGTAAAGGAATGGCGTACATGAAGCATGAGGAGACTAAGGCTCTTTTGCTTCTGAACAAGCTTCTAAGCCCAGGCCCAGACACCAAAGAGAGTGGGATGAGCATCTCCATCTGCTTGTGGACACTGCTTCCCATAGCCACAAATTGTTGTGTAACTGGCTTGGTTGTATTTCCTCTTTAATATAAATGAAAGCATATACTAATTATATACTTGGTGGCCCAGCTATCAAACACCATTCTTCAAAAGCCTCCTCCTCTTCCCCCAAACCTTTCCCATCGGTGGACCCCAGGCTTTGTTCATGAAGCTAAAACCGCTGTTTCTAACAGAAGCAAAAAACACTCCCCACCCCATTAAAAATATAAGGGGAAAATAGAAATTGTTCAGGATACCAAGAGAAACCTTTGCAGAGATGTGCCACAGTGTCTCTGTCTGCTCCCTGACTGTCAGGCATCACAGGGAGAGGGAGAGACTCTCTACCCTACACCAGATACCTAATTAGAGGTTCAGTCTCCAGCCCAGTGCTTTCTGTCACAGTGAGAGAAATGAGCAAAATCATCATTGTAGTATCTTGTTGTTCTGACTATATAACTCTTTGTTCTGCTCTGGTTATGAAACAAATAGCCCAGCAGGTAGGGGAGCATTAGGAAATGTTTTGATTCATTTTTCTTTTTGAAAAACTGTTTTCCTCAATGTCTTATTATGATCTGCTGTGTCAATCTACTCTTGATCTGCTTACAAAAACACTCAGGAAAACCCCCAAAACTTTGAAGTTATTTTTCAACATTTTAGTTTTATTTATGTATTTCATGCAAAATTCTGCTGTCTCAGCATATTGGTTGTACTGTTCTTGCCAATTTGAATACATGGGTAGATAACAGGAATTACTAAAAAGTAGGATAACAAAGCTGTATCCTGAAGTTTTGTGAGCAGATTACATTTCATTTTTGAAGTGCATGTTACTGCATGCATCCCTTTCATTTTCCTTACTTGAAGGTTTACAAGGTCAGGGTTTTTTTCCAGGGAAAAGCTGAGTTTGGCTGCCCATTAAGTAAAACCAATCTGTTGACAACTACTAATGGGTAGGAACAACTCTGGCAGTGGTTATTGAGGTTGGAGTGATCTGAGGCTTGTCTTCCTCTGATAATAATTTACAAACAAATAATAGTGGTTTTTTTTAAAATATTTTTTGGTTCTTAGCAGCTCTAATTTCTAATAGTTCAGAAAGCAGAGTAAGTTAGAAAATATAAGCGTGGGTCATCCCCAGACATGTTTTGTTACGTGTAGTTAGAATTGTAGAGGGTGTTGATTTGAAGGCAGACTTAAGTGGCTGTCAAATTATGATGAGATGTCCAAAGTGTCGTTTTAGTTAAAGAAATTGGTTTTGGTTAATGTTGTGTGCTTCCTTAGACACGAAAGGAAAATTAGAGGCATTTTAGTGCTTTTAATAATTTTTAAGGGAGTTGTGTTAGGTAGAGACAGGAGTAATAAAACAAATGGAAATACCATTGGAAGTTGTAGCAGAACTTCCTTTAATTTTGGCTACACCAACATTTCCATTGGAACAGCTCCCTCTAGAACTGCTCAACTGGTCCTGAAATAAAGAATAAGGAGAAATTTCTTTTACCCATTAAACCCATGCTTTTTACATACCAGTAACCCATAACAGGTTTTACCTTTTTTAAAATCTTTTTCTGTCAAAACATACCCCAATTTTCACCCAGTTTTTAAACCTCTAAAGAGGTACCTTTCTGGGGAGGGAGTAGTCAGGCTGCTCAAAGCGAATGTTGGGACTGTTTGGGTGAGGTAAGAGATGAGGGGTGGGAAGGACAGGCCGAATCTGCCCGGAGAAAAAGGCTCGGACATACTGTAAGGCTGTGCCTGCCACCGGGTCTGCAGCCACACCAGGCAGTCTCGGCTTTACCTTGACTCATGGGAAGCTGCAGATGAATATACAGAGTTAAACCTGGGAAAAAAACCCAGCATGAAGTTTCCTGGCCTCTTTTCTTCGGCTTTCTGCAAGACATGGCCTTGCTGATCTGCTTTTCCAGCCCCTGAATGAGCCAAGAGGAACCAGCACCCTGTCAGGCTCCAGGCTCCCTTCCTCTGCTTGGCAGAAGTCACCTTCGTGCCTGGATTATGAAAATGCATCTTCAGTGTAACAGTTAGAGGGAGGAAATTCCAGGCGAAGTTTGGGACAAGTGCTGTTAACTGTAATATTAATCAGCTCACACTGGGAAACCATTCATGAGAATAGTGCTATTTTTTAGGGAAATACTGCAAAGCAGCTGCACACCTTCTAGTGAAAATAGGTGTGGTGAGTCTTTTTCAAAGCTGCCTGCATTAGGGTTTCAGTGCGGGGCGGGGGGGGGTGAACTATGTAACAGAATGTTGCATTTAATGTTTGGAAAGAGCACACCTTTTGATGTGAATTCCTGACTTTCCTGGTTGGCCTTTTCAACATGAAATGCTTTTGCATCTGATTAAAAAAATTCTCCTGTGAAGAACATTGGTGACATCTGATTACTTATATACAGTGTTTCCCTCGATTAGAGCCTGTCAGAGCTGCAAGGTCACACAGCCACCTTCCCACTTAGAAATCCCTGCTAACTGTTTAACCTTCATCTTCACTTTGCAGTGCTCCCGCGAGCGTGTGACTCGTGATGAAATAACTTAGCATGCTGTATCCGTAGTCATCACTGCAACTGGCAAAGAGGGGATGTGGTTATTTATAAAGCCCTAGGCCATCACACAGTTTTAATAGACATTCGTTTCCACATTTGTTTCCATTCAGATACTAAAAATATTAATCTCAGCTGTAATATAATGTGACTTTTTGGTAATGATAAGAAAAGCTGTCACTTAGAAATGCCTTTAATTATTTAAGAGATCTAATTCTGTTTTCTGCATAGGTACAAGCTCTAATTAGTTTGCTCTTACTATGCATTTTTTGGCACTTGGGTTTTTTTTCTGAAATGATGAAAGATCATCATAATAAAATTTTGCCATCGTGAGAAGGAAAACATGAAAATTTTGAGCATATTTTTCTAAGTTGCTGTCTATACACGGGATAGTGAAACAGCCATGTGAGGCATCCACTTCATTGCTGATTTTTTAGTGTTTGCAACATTAGGCTTGAATTATACTACATTGTATCGCTTTGAATTTTTGTTTGTTTGTATGCTTTATGAAGGGGTTTAAATGTTACTTAAATGAGAGTATATTTTCTGCCTCTTAGAGTGTTGTCTCCTTTGGCTTTATTCTCTGCATTTTTTTTTTTTAATGTGTCCAAAAGTAATTCCATGTAAAACAAATTTGTCGGTTGTATAAAATTTGCGTGCTGCAGTGCACTGTAGCTGAGCTTCTTTTCCTGTGAATGTAGAAGGCAGGTGCTGAAGGAAGCAGGAGTGATGCAGGGCACTCAGACAGGTGCTGCCTAGGAAACCTGAATGGTTGAAAAGGTGTGCCTTTGCAGTCCTCAAGGGAAAGACACCCTGATAGCTGTTAAAGGGAAAAGGAGGGAAAATTTACAGTGACAGTAGTACTCCAGTAGTGTAGACCAGCGTGACGTGCTGCCCTTTGGATAATTTATTTCGTATTGGTTTAGTTTATATGCTGTTCCTTTGCTAAGTAGTTTGTTTTTCAGATGTCACTGACCATCTGCTGCCCTTTGTGAGGTGGAGGGTCGTGTCTGTGTGTGGACACAATAATTGTAAGAATCAGACCTTTGGTATTTAGATGGAAAGGGGCAAATACAGCAGACGGTGTTCTTTAACCTCATAGTCCTAAATATGTGCATATTCAGTGAATTGCTGTTTTTTGAATTGAAGATTTTTACCTAGTTTCAGCCACTCTTTTGAAGAGGCCAGAATGCCAGAGCGCCTTTGGACTTGCAGGTGAAGCCTCACTTTTACTGCCTTTTTCCTGTATGACTGAGGATGCCATCATTTCTGGAAACAGCAGTTGACTAAATATCCAGATGACATTTTCTGTAATTTTCTGACTACTTCTACCATATGGTGGAAACATTTCTTGAAGGAAGGACAGAGTTGGTGGAGTAAAAAGAAATGCTTCAACATCCCCATCCAAAAGCTATGTCTGCCTTGGCAGAGCATGACAGAAATAGAATGTTGTTCAAATTCTTCTTTCTTTCCAAGAAGCTGTTACTGTTGAGCATTGTAGACGGAGAGCCTCACCTGGTGTTTTACATCCTGCTGGGCTTCCTTCTCTACTGCTCATTCCTCATCTCCAACTCTTCTAAAGGAAGACTGTGGAAGAGGCTGAAGTGAACAGAGAATCTCACAGTGTCGCTGCCATATTATCCTCACTTTATCCCCATCAAATCTGATGTAGGCTTACCCTGGACGGAATGAATCAACCCAGAGGACTGCCAGTGTAAAAGGATTCACATAAAAGGACTCTTCATGTGTCCAGTGAAGAGCTTTCTAGAGCCTTTTACTAGTCAAAAACTGTTTTTTAAAATTATAATATTTTCCAGTCAATTTACCCGTTGTGCATCTTTGTATGTGTACATAATGGGAAGCAATTAACTATCAGTGAAAACCCCAATAGCTCTTTGGTAACTGAAATTTCAGATATATGTTGTGGCAAACCTGAGCCATGGGTCTATTGAGAAAGGCTGAACTTTGCCAATCCTCTTCATAATGGGTTGTGGTGCAATGGAAATAGTTGCTGCAGCTTCCAAGTCCTGGAGAATACCCTTCTGGCATGCTATTCATAACTGATATTAAAGACTGTGTGTCTGGGACAGAAAGAGACTGTTCCTGCTCCATGTTTTCAGATCATCTGAAGGTTGGAGGGAAGAGCTGACCTTGTATCTCTTCAGTGACAGGGCTGCAAAGTAACAGTTTAAAATGTTAACAATTTCCTTTACTAAAAAGTGGTTACTATCCCAGAAACAAAATCTTCCTCAGCCTTCTGTGACTATTGCTTCGGGAACCTGTGATCAGAAGAAGGAAGAGGTGTTCTCCAGCAGTCAGTATTTGAGTCAGTTTGTGAGGTGGAGATGGCAGGTGAATTTAGTATCCAGTGTCTAGATGAACCCTGAAATACTTCTTGGTGCTATGACCTGTATGAATGTGGTATTTTTGTGTTGGCACCTTATATCTCAGTAGTCCCTAGGTTTTGGTGATGTGTCACAAGGATCAGCTAGTTGTGCTACAGAACTATGTCTGCCCAAGTTTTGTTAAAATGAGGAATTGCTGAGGTGTTTCCATGTCATGTACCTTGTAGGGTTTCATTCACTCAGTAGTTCATCTCTCCTTGTCTCATCTGGAGTTTTAAACCCTTGGTCAGGTCCTGCCAGCTTCTATTTAGAGAAAAGGAGGAAGTTTGCAGTACATGGGTTATTTTCACCATTAACCCTAGGCACAAACACAAAACAAAGAATGCTAAGTGGGAACAGAGGACTTCCTCAGAGGTAGCCAGGAACATTGAATAGCCATAATGTGCAGCTTGATGTATGTACAGGTCAGCTGACGGCAATAGAGTAAGAAGAAAAACTCACAAACCAGAATTTTCTAGGGAGTCAGTGACTGAAGGCAGCCCCATGGCCCTAGCAGGCCTGGTCTCATCATTCTTCACTGACACAAGGATAGCTCTACCTCTCCGTCAGTTCTCATCCAGCCCAGCTACCGAGGCTGGATGTTTATCCATGGCTGTCAGGGCAGAGAGGGACTTTGTGTGTCATGAGCATAGTAACAGAGGACTAGACAATAATTCCAGTTTTTCCATACCAGACCCTTCCTTGCAAAGCAAATCTGGGTGCAGGAGTGAAGATTTGGTGGAAGTCCTCCAGCAGCCAGCCAGTGTCCTCGTTTGTTTTCTCTCTCTTTCATGGGAGGTACCATTGAAAGGGTCCTCCTTAAAACTCTGCTGGTTCACCTGTGTTCTGCAATTGTCTGTCACACTATGAATACATGATTTAATAAGTAAACAGAATTTTAAGCAGATTAAACAGACAGTTGAAAAACCTAAAAAAAAAGGCTCAAAGCCTCAAAATAGCTGTTTTCAATTTTCACTGCTTGAATAGAGTTTCAGAAGGATTTAACCTTTGTTCTTTGATCTTGGCACAAAAGAATATATACATGCAAACGAGGAGGCTGAGGTAATGATTATATGCAAAGATGCTGCTAAGTATATAATTAAAAACTGCCCTGTGAGACACCCCCAAATTTTATATCCTAATTTTATTTTATACTGCCATTTAGAGGAGGGATGAATTCACCTCTCCTACGCACTCTCTGCACCTGTTTCGTATAATGGGCAGATTCAAAATTCATCTTTGTAGGAAGTCTGCTCTATAGTATTCAGATAATGTTATGCAGTATTTGTTAACCTAAATTTTGCCCCCATCAAATACTTCAGTCTAGACTAATTGGCTGCAGTGCTTAGCATTTAAATTATCAAGCGATGGGGTCTGTGACAATTGATCTCCCAGTGTTTGGTACTAATTCTTTGTTTTCTACTTCTTCACTGAGAAAATTGCAGCAATTGTTCTTCAAAGCTTGAAGCAAAGGAAATAAACATACATTTACAGCCACACTTACAACTGTCAGGAAGAGATTTTTATTTTAGGTCATGGTTGTTTTATGTGGTGGGGTGCTGAAACCAGGGATTCTGTAACCTTAGAATCATAAACTATCACACTGTAACACACACCACATAAAGTTATATGCCGATGAAGTATGTAAAGATAACAATATTGCTAAACCAAGGCAATTGTATAGTGGTCCTTGTAGTTTCTGTCCTGTCACTGTTATTTTTGTACTCCTACTTGTAACTTCTATAGATTTTTTCCTTAACACAACTTGATGTCTCTTTACATTTGTATGTTGTGCAGAATAGGGTCTTGATACCAGCAGAGATGTCTGTGGCAATGCAAAGACTAATAATAGAGTTACAGAATATAATGAAATGCAGCAGCCAAGTTTTTCTACTGACAAAGATGGGAAATTTACTTTGGCTGGGCTTTTCTTTTTCCTAATTCTCAAATTGCTGCATTGTTTTGAAATAGCTTCCCCTGTAAAACATACTTTTCCTACAAAATCTGACCAACAGCAAGCACTTCGGTGCTTGAGGTACTGCTGACATCCATTATTGTTCTTCCCAGGCAGGAGTATTTCTCAGAGCTGTTAGCAATAGTGCGTGTTCCTGGCTTCTCCATCTCATATACCCATTTTCAGGAAAGGGAGGTAGGGTTGAGGAGCATGAAATGCACTTATTGATTCTCAATGTTCTAAGATTATGTCTAGATACCAGTGTGCTTCTGTGACCCTTGTTGTAGTTGCTTAGATTCTGGTGAATGCATCTAAATAAAATGGATATTTGCACTGATAGAGAAAGAAAAAAACTTGTAGGTGTGTTGTTTAACAGATACTCTACTGACTGTAGTCAGAGCAGATTTGCATGTGAGATTACAGCTATGTATTTGGGAAGGGGATTCCTAGCATTTTGGAAGCTTTACCAGAAAAGCAAAGGGGCCAGCCAGTGAGTCAGGAGTCACATACTGGAAAAGGAGGACAAGCTGTTGCACTGGCTGCAGTTACCTTATAGGTAATGCCAATTATTGCTCTTCAAGTGGAAGTATCACCAAGGAGCTGTGCTTCTGCATTAGGAACTGTTTCTTATAAACCCCAGTTTTATTTCTAGTCCTTTATGGCTGAGGAGATGTTTCCCTTTTTCAGCTCAGTACTTCTAATGCTTTGTGCCGTAAGTTATATACTTGCATTTCATTAATGCTGCTGGCAGTTAATCTAAGTGGAAGAGCTGTGGTGCATCACTGCTGCATCTCAGATGTCTGGTCACAATGCTTTTGTGCTCCGTGTTTTCTATATTGTCATCTGGCACAAGATCCTGTGCCTGCAGTGCACTGTTGGCATTGGGCTGCCCTGTAATAACAAATGATTTGTCGCTGGATCCCTTGAAATAACAGGCTGTCTTCTTGCCTGGTGCTGGATTTTCAGGAACACAGTCTCTGTGAGGGGCCAGCTCTGTGCTGTCCCTGTAGCTCTCACAGAGAGTCTGGGGGGCAGTGGGAGGGATGCAAGGACCAGCTGGGCACTGGGCGGGGGCACCTTGGCACTGGGCCCCCAAGGCTCTGGGTGCCCCGTCGTGTACACAGTGTGTGGCTCGGGCTTTGTGGGCTCTGAAGGAGCAGCCAGCTGCAGGAGAAGCTTTACCTTGTGAATAGCGAAAATAGAAGGCAAAGGAGCGTGGGTGTTTCATGCACTGGGTAGCTGTAATTACAGATTTGGATTCCTGCATTGAATGCACTGGAAGAGCCAGGGCCAGATGGGCAGAGCCTCCTGGTGTCTACCAGGAACTGTTTCAAAGCATTTTCCCAATATCAATCACAAATCTGTGCAACTCTTTTTTTCTTTCCTTTTAATTCTGAATAGCAGCAAAGAAATATCAAACTCATGTGCCTCACACAGCATCTCTTCATTGCTGTTAAAAGAGTGGCTCATGAACAGAAAATTGGAATAACTCCTTAATTTATCTGTGATGACCACTGTTTATTTCTTGGGAGAAAAGGGGTTATCTTCCTTTGTAAACATCTCAGCTGTCTCCTTTTAATGTACTGTTTTTCTGGCCCATGTGAGAGTCTTACAAACAATAATGTAATTACTGTTGTAATGGAGCTCAGGTAAGGGAAAAATGCCATTATTCACAGACAGAAAGCAAAATTCAAAGGATTTTTTAAGGTTGTATGAGATTTATTAAGGTTGTATGGGATGATCCTGCAAGAAAGGGGTTTTAAACTACCTTTGATAATTTCGTATCAGCCTTTTCTGGATATGTTGTGAGAAGAAGGTTTAAGGAAAGCTGTGTCATCCATTTCAGAATGTTCTAGGAATGGCCTTCCTTTAATTGATTTTGCTTATTACAGGTAAGCTTTGGGCACAATAAAGGGCTGTGGAAGGTAAGCTGGGGTGTAGACCACCAATATGTGAATGACCTGCCTGGGAACATGCTCTGCCTATCAGAAAGGCCAGTTTTCTTCTTCTACCTGCATTCTGGTTTCTGCCAAACCACACAAGATGCTCAAATATGGCTGAACTCATGAATTCAATGCAACAAATCCTGTACTAATGTAGTGTATTTACTCTTATACAGAAATACAGTTTTAATCACATTTTTAAACTAGAGCAGAAAAGTAATTTTTAGAGTATGTTATTTGTGGGGTTTATGGAACACATTTTTTGGTTTTTTGTCATTACTGAAGACCATTTGTTTTTTTACACATCAGTGACTGTAACAGGATTGACTGATGTTTTGGCAAAATTCTCAATGAGCCACAAGCAAATTAGTTATTTCCTCTTCTGGAGTATTATGTACTGATGCTCAGTGCCATTGAACAGTTACTGTGGATGACTGGGTAACAGAAGGATTGAGAGGTATGGGAACACTGCCTAGGTGATGGGGGATCTTCCTTGATGAAGGCTGTTTCTGTTTTTAACTGTCATGTTGGCAACTTTTCTAATCTTGCCTGGAGTGCAATCCTTGAAGCAAATATCCCCCCTCTCGCCTTGTCTCTTCCTCTCCTCCTCCCTCTCCCTTTCTTTTAAGTAAATAAATAATCCTCAAGGTGACGAGAAAATTTTGAAAATGGGGCTTCAGCACAGACTGGAAGTTAAGAAACGAGGGAGGAGGAACTTAAGCATGGTACGTATCAATCTCGTAATTTGAAGGTTGAAGCCATGATTATTTTTTAATGCTGACGGCAGCAGTATTGCAACACATAAAGTAATTGATAATTTGGGGCAATTTAAAAAAATTTAGTGCCTCAATAAAAAACAAAGTGTAAATCCTCATTCAGCTTTGAGTATACTGCCTGTGCTTCTGCTCCTGATGGGGTGGCCAAGATAAATAGAGCTGTGATGTTATCTGAATGACCTGTTTGTGGCTGAAAGAATTGGTAACAGTGTTATGAATCAATGTGCATGAAGGAATTACTGTGAACATCTAATTAGTAGAATTCAGGCCATTTTAGTGTTCGGAAATAGTATAGGAACAAAATATTGCCATTGTTTTCCTTTCCTGCCTGCCACTTGTAATTGTTTTTTGCTTATTTTCATAAATGGTTGAAATCCTGAGAATATATATTATATAGCATAATATATAATTAGATGTACATTATATATAATTGAGTACTTTTTGATACAAACAGATGGAAGAAATAAATAGAAGTGTTGCAGAAATTGAAACAGAAGTTCCTAAATTCTGTAAAAGCTTCTCCTTAATACTCTCTTGAGCAATCGGTATCAAAGTCGATATTTTCTGATTGTTCCATAGAGGTGCCTTCTTTCCTGATGAAGGTCTGTAGGCTGGAATGTCATTAGTTGATGAAGTGAAGCTGATCACATTAAAACATCAAGACTCCATTTAGCCTTCTCTGGCATTCCTCTTATGGTCAGGTTTGAGACTGGCACGGTATTCTAGAAGTGTTGTCAAAAATGCCACATAGAGGGAAATAGTGATTTCCATAAGACTGCTGCCTACACTTGCTAATACAGCTGTTTGCAGCCATCCTTCTCTGCCACGGGGGCAGACAGCTGACTTGTGTTTCCCACTTTGGTTCACCAGAACCCTCAGGTGTTTTTTGGCAAAGCTGCTTCCTTGCCAGTCGGTCCCCACTCCATATATTTCTGTAGGGTTACTCCATATGGGATGCAGGACTTCACACTTGTCATTACTGAACTTCAGGAGGCTTGTGTGAGAACCTTCCTCCAGCTTCTTGACGTCCCTCTCAATAACGGCCCTGCCCTCCAGCGTATTTACCATCCAGGAACTTCTTGAGGGCATAACCTGTTAATTCTGCTGTTCAGGTTATTCATGAAGATATTCAACAGTGTTACCCCCAGTGTCAGTCCCTCAGACATCACTAGAAAATGGCCACTAGTTGGACTTTGTAACAAGGATACAGTCAAGAATACAGTCAATTTTCCATCCGTCATGCCTGCTTTTCTAGTTCCTGTCTCACCATTTTGGCCACGTGACTGAAAGAAAAAGTCTGTGTCTCTAATAAGGGACTTTTAGTCCTCTGCCCTTGTCTTGTAC
The DNA here is from genome assembly GCA_013396775.1 of Cephalopterus ornatus. Lineage (NCBI taxonomy): Eukaryota > Metazoa > Chordata > Aves > Passeriformes > Cotingidae > Cephalopterus > Cephalopterus ornatus. The sequence goes on along the minus strand of VZRE01012409.1, from coordinate 341,957 downwards.
ACCAAGACCTCCTCCAAACAGTAAGAAAAAGTTCTAGTTCTACCTCTTTGGTTTTTGGGTCCCTGCTGTTACATACAGGGACAGGGCTCCTGGTGCCATTGCTCCTTCCCATTAGCAGCTGTTTTTCAGAGCTGAGGCTCATCACCTTTGCCAAAATGAGTGGAAAGGACAGTGTCTAAAAGGAGGTGTGATCACTCAGCACCTGCGAGGAAAAGCTTTGAGACCGACACCTAGGTCGGCACATTTAACACTATGTGCTCGGGTGATGATCATATGAGTGTTTTACACAGCATATGTGAATTACAAGTACTGGACAAGAAAGTTTGATCAAGGAGAATTTAAGAAAAAAAGTAATGTGAGTGGGTTTTTTCAGTCTATTTAACAAGTATTGCTTATGATTGCTGATACCTGCTTGCATTTTATTTTTTCTAGTCACCTTGACTCCCCTTTTCCACTTTCTTTCCATTACTCTTTCCACTATCTGTTCAATAAGGTTGTACTCCTCCTGTTAGGAACTGAGGGTGTGTTTTTTAATACAGGTTATTCTGTTAATGTGTGGGTGAAAGGGTTACAGCTCTTCTCTGTTCAGACATGTGAACCATGGAGATAGTCCAGGGGCAAGTATCTACATTTCTTGGTAATGGTCTACTCAAAACCTAATTTAGGACATCATGAAAACTTTGGTTGAATCGTGTTGGACTGCAGATCAGGGCTTCCTGCAGCCATTTTGGTCCTAGTAAAATGAAAATGCTGTTTCACCTAATGATATCAAATAGTTCTTGCCTACTCTGGTAACTCGGTGACTATGTGGCAGAGCTCAAGTTTATAATAGAGTAAGAAACACTCTAGAATGTTAACAGTCGAAAATAGATACCTCTGGACATTTGGACATGCCTGCAATTGCCCTAATTGCGTTTCATGCTTCAAGAAAGTGACTCCCTGGGTGTGTCACTTCAGGATTTAGCTGAAGAAGTTCAAGGAGAGACATCTGATTTTTTTTTTTTTTTAATATGAAGTGCAGTGTGTAAAACTTAAGCATCAAATGTTGAAATAGTGAAATTTCTTTAAAACGTGCATTTATATTGTCAACCTAACAGCAAAGAATTTACAGGAAAATTAAAGCTGAGTAGGAATGAAGAGCTTTTAGTTTCACAGTCCATTTGGAAAGTGTTTTATTTGATAGAAAAGGGAAAAATGGGGGGCAGGGGAAGTGTATTTTTAAAGACAACAGATTTGAATGCAGTGGAATATAGACAAATATAGACCAGGCTGTAAATTATACCGATGTGGCTGCTTTTCCCTCAGATGGAGGTGGAGCACTCTCCAGGTTGCTGAGGTGTACTCCTTCCCCATAGGAGTACACAAATGGTGCCCCAAACACAGGATGTAGGGGGAAAGTAGCTGTGTTGTGAAGACTATCATAAATAATTTTCATTAGTACCTACACATTTGGGTCATCTTTATATGTGTTGTGTAGCACAAGTATGTAAAGTATTTAAAAAATACATTTTAGAAGTTGGAGAGATGGGTTTGGATATGGTCCATTTCAGTGCAAACAAAACAAAGCTCCTGAACAATCCTGTGCATGCTTTGTCTTTAAATCTAAGCATTCATCTCTTTGAGTCAAATAATTACAGTTTCCTTGGTGATCTTCGTGTGTCAAGCATCGAAGATTTAACATTTTGTTAATCATTTCCTATTTTAAAGAAAGAATTCTTAGCAAGAATCAACAGAGCCTGCCAAAGGCATGTTATTAAATAGTGGGTGGTCCTAGTGTAGGCTTCTGGGTTAGGGTATCCAGGGTTTTTTGCCTAAACAGGGACTTATGGTACTTACTACATTTGCTTACAGATAATGTAAGTTACTAGAAATTATGTCTTCCAATTTTACTATTAAAATAAGCAAAATTTCCGTATGCTAGTCTGTGAGATTGTGTCTGATTTTCAAAGTTAGGAGTCTGCAGATATTTGCATATACCTGAAAAGTGAAAATAGGGAAGCAAAAAATTCATATATGTGTATGTAATTTCTAAAACTCAAGTCTTTTATTGTTAAGAAGTTTTACTCTTTATAGAGTTGCTGCTTAAGAATTCTGATTTTTTTGCTATTTATCTGCAAGTAAACTTGAGTCCTCAGCTCTTCATGTGTGACTCTATTCTCTTTAACCCCCAGGAACACCATAGTAATCCTATTAAAACCCCTTAGTGCTGTGTATATGTCACAATGAAACTAGACGGGTGCTCTGTGTAAGTGATACTGTTCTTGACATAAAACGGAGAGGAATACGTTGACTTTGAGTCCAGGTGGAAGTCAGAGTTCTTGCTGTTGGGTGAAAATGTGTTTTATTTTACAAAGGAAGCAACTGCAACACGCTGGTGTCTGAAATCCTTCAAGTACAAATCCAATCAGGTTAATCTTATAAGGTACTTTTTAAGTGCAGATACTCCCTTACTTTCACTGTGTTGCTTCTTCTCCCTTGCAAAAAAAAAAAAAAAAAAGGGGGCCAGAAATGGAGTTAGGCTGTTGGCAGTGACATGTATATGAAAAGTACAGAAAGAGCAAGAAAAGTACATGAAAGTGGAAAGTGGGACAGAAATAAGTTTTCTTCCAGGCGTGACAAGATGTGCTGCCTGGACTGAAGGGCTTGCAGTCTGACGTGAGGTAATGAGAAGCAGCAGAGAAGAGGAAAAGAGAGGGCAACGATGCAAAATTCATGCAGTGTGTACATCCACATGAGCATATGTTCACACCTTCATGGAGTATGAAGGTGTGGACTCTGGAGATAAGTTGCAATCATGATTTTTTTTTTTTTTAAATATTTTACCGTAAGTACAAGGAATGTGGAGTCAGATTTAGAGTCAGAGTAAGAGAAAGGTGAGTGGAAGGTCCAAGGGTCAGAAGCGGTAGAGCAGCCTGGCAAAGGCTGGGACAGGTTGTCTCTGTTGTCCCTAGGAAAGTTGGAGCTCCCTGCCAGAGGGGCCAGCTGCAGTTGTGGCTGGAAGGCTGGGGAGTGGGCAGAGCTGGGGGTCTGCTTTGCTGTGCAGCTGCCCTTCATGGCAGGGACTGGAGACCTGAGCAGGCCAGGTGAGCCTTGCACTTTGCCTTGCGCTCTGCCCATGGAAACTCTTATTCTCATCATCCTCATGACTGGGGAGGCCATCTGAAACATTGAATGAAATATGGGACCTTCTCACATGGATGCTCATCACATCAAAGCAGAGTGTCAGGCGGAATCAGAACTGCTGTGATTTTGTCATCATACCAGTACTGGGATACCTGCCAAACCGGACCAGAAATATGGTCACATTCACGGTCTTATTTGCTAAAAGCAGATATATTTTCAGTGGACTTGAGAAATCAGTAGGATATTCTTCTAAGTCCAAAGAAATTTGATCCCCTAAATTTAGTCTAAAGGTGACTCTGTTGTATTGTGCCTCTGCCCTGGATGGGGACGGGGAAGATGCAGAGATCTCCTGAGTTTGTTTTTTTCTCTCTGTTTTTCTTCCTCTGCCACACTGGACGTCTAGATGCTGTGTCCCCGGATAGCACACCTTAGTTTAATTTTGTGAAACTCATACTAAGACGTGACATATAATTTGAGTGTCTGTTGTCTTGCATAAACTGTGTCAGTCATTAATGGAAACAGTGAAGTAAAACAGGATTTCTTTTTTAAGTATTCTGCTTATTTATGTGGCCTTGCAAAGATGATAAAAACCACTGGAGATTTTCCCCATCCCACTCTCTTAGTTATCTACTCTCAGATCACCTGTAGCACCTTATTTTAGTTTTTTTTTTGTTCTACCATCCAAACATAATTCATATTTTAACCCTGTCTTGGAGTCCGAGTAGCTCCTCTCTTCTATTTCCTGTCTCTTTACCAAGCCATCAGATGGCAGCAACTCCAGCATCAGTTGTCAGTTTTGGAGGAGCAGGTTTACTTTTATGTGTTCTTTGAAGCTCACACAAGAGAACCAGAGGAGAGTCAGGGGCAGCTCCACGGGCAGCACTTGCTGCCCTGAGGTCCAGAGGCAGCTCCCTGCACATGGTCACATGCTTGCATAGCTCTTGGCTGTAGTGGGGAAGCTGGTAGCTCCCACCTCACTAGCAGATCTCTTTGGAAATGTCCCCTGTGAGAACACCTTCCTAGGAGCCACACTGGGAGCTCCTGGCAGAAGGATGGTCTGTGGGTGGCATGGGGACGTGTGGTGCTTTGCACACCATGCTGTAGGTAAAGCTCCTCTGTAATCACCTTTTAATTATAATGCATTTAGCTCCTGGCATGTTTTCTTGGAGCCTTTAGCCAGAATTTGATGTTTGTTTCCCTATATCCATCTGATAAATGGAGACATAAATTTTTTTGTTAGAGATTGGCTGATTTCCTTCAGTCATCTCCTGCTGCAATTACCCGTTTCTTAATGATGAAAAATGCTTGACTGATACGTGGTTGGCAATCTGATACTCGGTTGTAATTATGAACTAGCAAGATTATACTTCCTTAGCATTCATGATCTTTAAGAAAATAATCTTCTCCCCATCGTTTTCTCAATTAGAAAAAAAAGGTGGAATAATGGCAGGATTGAGTAAAGATTGTTCCAAAAAGCATTGCCCCGGGGGGTCTGACAGAGCTCTGTACTGAGAGCTGCTTTCCTTCTCCTATCTCCAGTGGTGGCATTCAGAAGCACATAATTTAGGGCATGAATATTTTCCTTAGATGTATATTTCATAAAACAGTGGAGGCTCTAACTGAATTCTTAACTTTCTGCCATGGTTTTCAAGATCAGTATACAACACCTCATATAATTTGAGACCTTACAAGTTTCCACATACAATGATGATATGTCCGGATAAAATGTGTAGATAGTCATGCAAGCAAATATAGCAATAAAATAATTGCTGTGAGTTTTCTTTACATTATTATCCACAACTCCTTAAAGCTGCAGTGCATTTACCACAGCTCTTGCCAAAAGTGCCCTCCAGCTGTGCTGGTGGAGCACCAGTTCCTGCTGACAGAGGGGAAGTGGTGGCTCCCTGCCTTCCCCGGGCAGAGCCCCCTGCCCTCCTGACTGCAGGTCTCACAGGCTTTATGAAACAGAGCTGCCTAAAGAAGATTGCAGGTCACTTCACCAGTATTAACCCGTGCACTTTTCACACCTCCGGCAGCATGGATAATCCACGCTACAATACATTACTTCTCTGAGTCATATTTTTAAGGAACACTTGAGCTGAGGCCAAAAGAATGAACCTACCTCTATTGCCAGGGACTGTGAAGGCAGAAAACCATTCTGCTGTTTTGTTTAGTTGTTGTAATGGACAATGTTTAGTTCCTTTCATCATTGGAAAACCGTGTTCAATTTTTCTCAAGTCATATGTCCTCAAACTTACAGTGCAGTTCAAGAATGCAACCTGGGAGCCTGCCTTTGCAAAACATGGTTTGTGAAAGCTCTATGGAGCTTGCAAAAAAACCCCAAACCCAAAACCCCGCCATGTATATATGCATTTATAATACATATATATATGTATGCATATATATTCCCTGTTAAGTAGAAACTAAATATTGCAGTTCTCTAGAAACACTGACATAAGAAATGGATCTACTTGTTTACTAGTTTGTTAATTTAATAGTTTCCCTGGCATAAGATAGCTTTGCATTTTTAGAAACACTTAGGAAAAGTGGTCCTCACCTTTCCGCATTGGTATTGCTGATGTTCTGGTCAGTCTGCATTTATCTGTGAAAGCATTTTATTTCTTATCAGGACAGTATCTGTGGCGACACATCTCAATTCAGAACATTAAATTTCCCCAGGCTAGGGACAAGCAATGAGTTATTACTCTGAAAAATGCTTCAAAGTAAAATAAACCAGTTTGGAAGTGCTCTGCCTATTTCTAGCAAGGAGCTGGTGGAGGAGGTGCTTTGCACCTTCAGTGCAATCAGGGAGCTGCAATGGGGTGGATGAGAGCTGTACTGCTCAGCTTTGCTTTTCAGCATGATTGCGTTCCCAGTGGAGAATGTTTCTTCAAAGTGTTTCTTCAGTACTGTGATGCAGAAATAGGAAAAGATACCTCATCTAGAACACAATCCAAGAGAACAGGGACCTTCAGACTGTTTACCTTCATCCAGTCTTGCTTAACTTAGAGACTTATGGATTTATTCAGAAGCATGTTAAATATAACTAAAATCACATGCAGCATTGTGAAAGGTTGAACAAAGTATTACAATACCAAAAAAGTAATATATTTGTGTATGTTAAAAAAAAAAAAAAGAAAAATGATCAGTACACAATTAAGAACAAATACTGTGCCACGAAAATATTTGTTTTAACCAGATGGTCTTAAGTAATGCAGTCAGAGCTGTGGTCACAGTACATTAGTTTTGTTTCCATAGTAACACTAGTTTGGCAGACTGAGTTATTTAGATCTGCACTGCAGTGTTCATAACAGTCTAATCCTCATATACATGCTTTTATTGAAATTGAAAGTGATATGTAGGTGATCATGCACACTTAAATGGGTGCAAACATCACGAGAAGTCAAATTTCCTCAAAGCAAGAATGCCCACATGTACAAATGGTGTTTATTGCGTATTGTTGGTGTTACTTTTTTATTAAACATAGCATGAATGGAAACATATACCTATAAATTTAATTATAAGCACTGGGCTGCCTTTTGGGCTGATGAGTGTGCTGGAGGCAGCTCTCAAGTGGTAAGGGACAAAGATTAGCTCCAACTTTTCTGTCCCTGTTGGAACTTTAAAACAAGTTAAAAGGAAAATAATTGTAATCAGCTAATCATAAGTTATGACATGCATACTGATCTGTGTTGAAGAGCTGAGTTATGCAGTGGCTTCCAAGATTTTTCTGTGAAAGAAATCTGATTTAGAGATAGTAAGTCATATTAATTGCCATGATAATTTGTATGCTTACAGAATATGCCCCAAATAATTAAGAACGATGGGGATCTGTGAAATTAAGACTCAAACAGTTTTGGCAGATGGCAACAGCCAGAATTGTAATATACTAGTTACTGGAGGAATGGGAACAAGTCCCACAGCACTCTGGGACACAAATTGCATGTCCAGGTCCATCCGCAGTTGGAAATACCAGTTGAGAGCACAACAGAACTGACTCTGTATCTTTTCTAAGCTAATCAAAGTTTGGACCCTTTCATTTAGGAAAGTGTTATTTCTTTTAAACATAGATAGCAAGATGATCGATTTTCTCTACACTGCAACCAAAAGGGACCTTGGCTGTGGGTGCTCCAAACCAACAATTTTCTTTTTCCCCTTCAGCGTGCCAGCAGCACCCTAATTACAGAAGGCCTTGAGGCATTCAGTAGCAGGAAGGGATTTCAGAACTGGCTTAGCAAGTTTTGACAGAGGCCAATAATCTAATTAAAAACAAATGTGTTCTTCTTTTCAACTACAAGAGAAGAAATAAAATCTAACTTTACCTTACTTCTTATTGATTATTAAAAAATAAGAGAAAAGTATTATCTTTAGGGAATCCTATTGTATATGAATAGATAAACAGCAAAATTCTTACTTTTAGCAATAGTGTGTTGAGCACTAGTGCAAAAGGAGAACATATTTTACTATATCAAATTATGTGCCTGTTGTGCTTTCTCCAGGGTAATTGGCTTGCTTTTCATTCAAATTATAAGTGTCCAGTTATTTTTAAAGTTGTTTTAGGAAAAAAAAAGGCTTGTAATGGGTACAGTTTAATAGTTGATGTGTAATTTCCCTCTGCCACAGCAGAGATGCTGGTTACATTCTTATTTAACATTTGAGAACCCTGGACTAGGCATCATGGGCCCTGTGGAGGGAGAGGCACATGGTTTGTATGAACCGAGTTTTCCATTAATCTTTGGAAATGCCTCTAACACTGAGATTCTGGGCAGACGAAGGACTTAGCATGAGGAAGGGTAGGGAATGTTTATTTCTGCTATGTCAAATCTGTTGTACACAGAAGAATGGTTTTCCACCCATTTTCATTGTTTTCCGTAAAATTAGTGTCTTTTTGTAAACTTTACCCTAGTGGCTGACTCTTCTCTTTGCATTTTGAAAGCTGCTCTTTGGAGTTTGTGTTGCAAAATTGTGTAGCTGTTGATATATCTGTGAACAGCATCCTATAATATAAAAAGTAACTTTAAACCAAAATGAAGGAAAGATATAACAAAGTACACATACCATTTTTAATACCCCACACTTTGACTGCATGTTACAGCATACACAGAAAATAGCATGACACTTTGGAGTTACCTTGAATACGTAAGGAGTGATGAGTTTAAATCATAAACATTAGTTTGGGAATGACGCACATAGAAATATTTTTGTTTTCATTAGAAGAAACACCTAAGAATTCAGTGACTGAAGTAGGTTAGGGGAAATTATTTCGCACTGTTTGTCATGGGCTTTTTGCTTTGCCTTTGATGTAACATTCAGTAGTGTTTACAGAAATAGCTTGGCTCACAAATAATTTATGTCCAATTGATCTTCTAGATCATCCTGAATTAAGAAAAAATGTTTGTGGTCAGTTTTTCTGCTGCCCATATGGTTCCATTGTTGGGCTGGGGTTGGTTTGTTTTGTTTTTTTTTCCGCCCCGCCAAGACTTTGCTTAGCAGAGGAAGAGAAGAAATTTGGTTTTCATTTCTGAGTAGGAAGTGTAAGCAAAGGAATGCATTTCCAGGGCAATAACTATTAGTAATATATTTTAGTTGAGAATTGCTTTAGGGGTTATGTTGGGGGTGGAAGATGGGTCTCTGCTGACTGTACACCCTTCCTGCCAGGCAGCTGGTGGTGTTCTGTGACACACAGCATTAACACGGCTACCCTACATTCGGGTAGGGTTGCCTGATATCTGAGCAGCTCAGGGCAGCAGACTCAACCAGCCCACCTTCATCTTCAAATGAGCTTGGTAGAAGTGCACCAAGTGTTTGCAATTCTGAGCTCTTAATTGGTTTTCATGTTTATTCTGGGCAAAAAGCAATCAAAGAAATTTCTACACAAGGATTGCTTTAGAAACATAAGTTAAGGTGGTGCTGGAAGAAGATGTGATTATATTTTACTGGTGGAGTGTGTGATATTATGACAGCAAAATGCAATTTTAATAAACAATTCTGAGTAGGTTTTTTTTGCTTCAATAGGATTTTTCACTGAAAAAAAACTTCAATAAAATTTATGAAATGAAAATAGTAACAAAGCCAAACCCAGTTTCTTATAAAGCAAGCACACACCTGACCATGCTACTTTCTCCTGAATTGCAAAATCCTATTATAAACTTTTATTAATATGCTCTAAGTTTAAAAAACCCCCACAAACAACATCAAAAAAATCTTTTGTGGGATTTAGAAAGCACAGAAAATGACCTGAATATAGGTGCACACAGGTAGTGTGCAGCCCTAACACAGCCCCAGTGTGCTCTGATCCAATTTCACCCCTATTCCAATTGCAATAAACTGTTGATATCACCTTTAAATCCTGATGTTTAGATTCAGTGTGTTTTGGTGAAATATGCTTTAATCAGGGAAATAAAGACCCTGTGGTTTTTGATTTGTTGCACCTTCAGGAGGGAAAGGACCGAGTCCTAGAGGAGGTTAAACTGGAAGCAATGCGGGTTTTTTGATTGATGGTGTTTCATTCCTGATCCAGTGCTAGAGCAGCAATCATGAGTTCTGATTTAGACTATACTTACCAACCTTTCCAACAGGCATCTGTGTCTTCTGAACTTGCAGGAATAAATTTACACGGGCACGAACAGGAACTGTGGGAGTTTAGGCCATCACAAGTTAAAAAGCAGAACTTTAAACCAAGCCATTTCTTAGGCAAGATGGCTTTACCACAGCTGTACCAGCAAAAGAGACCACCACGTGATGTTTGGCACATGTGATAGCTTCTAACACCTTTAGATATAGTGACTTGTCCTATCTAACCACGTGAGGTGTAGTAGTGCCACGCACACATACCTTCCATAGCAGCATGCAGAGCAGGAACATTTTCCGAGGTGCCTTGATATCTGCTATCGGTTCGGCTGGCAGATACACTCAGTCTCAGTTGACAGCAGCTAGTTGAAATAGTGAGAACTGGTAAATGAATCAAAATGGTTCATAACATTTTGGCATTTTGAAACATCTTCCTGCTATATTTTTAGGAATGGAGAAGCAAGTTGTGACAGTCATTTAGACCTTCCTTGGGGCTCAGAAGTATGGATGACCTGAGCAGCGTGGTGGTTTAATTAAACGATGAGATGGGATATGGAACCCATACCTTGGAGCACTTGAGCATGACTAATTTCAAGCATGTGAATATTGTGCTTGTACTTGGCTGTTGTCAGCTGAATTGGAATGGCAGACTGTCAAACTGATAACTGTAGCTACTAGGGTCAGCTGAGGGCTTAAGCGTGAGCTTGGGCATCTTCCTCTGCTGGTGCCAGTGGTGGAGTGGCAATACCATCCTGGAGTGTTATGCCCTCTGTCAGGGTGGCTTGTCTTGCAGGTCATGTGTGCTTTTTTAAAGCCCTGCAGATTTAATTCTTTTCACTTTGTGTTCTGCTTCTTCATCTCTTATTATTTTTCCAGAATTGTTACTTTAAACTGCAGCCAGTTTCCTGTTTGTGGAATGTAAGCATACACCTTTCTGCTTCAGATATATTAGAAAGCTTATAAAATCTGTCTTATTTTTAATTCCAAACATCTTTTCGTCTGCAGTCTGTGCAGAGCATTCTTTGTCTGTTTTTAGTTCTTTATTGGTAGTGCTATGTTGTTTCCAGGAGGAAAAGGTGCAGTATTGAGTAAGTAGGTCAGGGGAGCAACCAAATGATGGTGTTTCTGCACAGAAATGAAGAGGAGAGTTAAGAATGGAAGTGGAAAGCTGCTCTGAAGAAAGACAGGTATCTCCTGGGACGGAGGGACGTGCGCTGCCCGCGGGGCTTGCTCTGCAGTGCTGTGCTGTCCGTCACATGTCCTGAAATGATCCACTCCGTTAGTTCACTGCGACGTCCAGCTGAGAAATTTACTCCCCAGGTTGCCTTTCGTAAAGATTAGAGGTTTTTTCCTACGTTTAAATGTGCAAAACCTGTTGATGCATGGTAGTGGAATAAAATTATCTGTGAGAATGAGTCTCTTCCCACCCAAGAGAGCCTCAGTCACTTTTGTAAATTAGTTGCGAGAGGAGATAACACACTTGAATGCACAAGGTGTAACTGCTGGAGGTTTCTGGGAGGAGGTAGTGTATTAATGGTAATTGCTGTAATGCTACTTTGGCTGATTTTCTTTTCTTTCAGAACTCGAGTTACAGCTTAGAGCTTTGTTCTCAAAGTCATTGGCCAAGCGTTGTGTTCTTGATACATGTTACATTTGTAGGAATGTAATTTTTATGTGAATAATTTAAAATCTTTCTGATAAATGTGTGCAGAGTGATTGTAGAAAATTGTGTAAACTCAAGGTATTATGATGCTAGACAAATTTTTTTCCCTCATTTTTCTTAAAATTTTCTTCCCTGTTGCCCTACTTAGAAAAAGATTTACTTTTTTCCTTAAAAAAAAAAATTACTGTTGCTGTTACCTTGGTGATGCAAGAATGGAAGAACAGAATGGTACTTAGACTAAATCCATATACTTTAAAAAGTGTGGAAAACATTGCAAATTATTTAAGCAAGTTGCTTTTTTGGGAAAGTTTTTGTACTTTATTTCTATGCTCTGTACCAGTTACAACCATCAACCCTGTCTGTGGGATGGGGGAAGTCTGAACTACTGACAATATCTGCAGAATAGAGCTCTGCAGTTGGCTTAGTTCATGCATTTTTTAAACAGAGGCTGCAGATGGAAGAATACAGTATTATAGGCCAGATGTGGCCGAATCTATATGTGTGACTAAATGTGCTTAAATGGTCAAAGGATCACTTACATGGTCATGGATTTCAGTATATTGTATAATTAGGTGATAGTGTTTAGACCATTCCCATTATTGGAAAGATTTCTCTAACCTAGCCAATGAGATAGATTGCTCCATAACAGAGGACATGCAAAAAGTTTTACATCTCAAGTGAAAACTCCTTGACTGAAAGTCTGTGGTGTGCAGAATTTGTGCCAAGGTTTTCTTCACTGGGCTGGGCTGGCTGCTGGATCCATAACCCAGAGAGATCCAGCTGTGGGGGTTTGAAAACCATACCACATTTTGATGGTATTTTAGGAATCCATTTACCTGATGTTGTGAAAAATACTAATCCGTTAAGAGCCTGTGGAGAAGAGAAATGGTCCCTTTTCATTGTTATATTTTTGCCTCTTGTTTCATATTTAAATTTTAAATACATTTAACTTTTCAACAGTTCATGTCAGAGACTTTAAGTAATTACCACATTGAGCTAAAGATGAATTTTTAACCTCTTTTTCTTCGGAAGCAAAGAACATGCAAATTTACAGTTATTTTCTGGCCCAGTGCCGAAACATCTCTTTTGTTACCATGAAGGAAAATAGTAAGGTTTGATTAAAACCTTGCTCAGTAATTAAATGTCTGTAGTTTTTCTCCTGTAGACAATGTTCCATTTTGGTGGTACTTGTTGTAAGGCACTGTGAAATTTTAATAAATCCCTTAAATGAACCCCCAGACAGTTTTCAGGATTTTTATACTACATTAGTAATTACAGAAATGCACTGCAAAAATAATAAATGCCTGTTAATTGCAAGCATTTAATTGTGTAGATTATTAATTTAGCATGGAGAGCAAACGATGGGCTATATTCTGCTGTCCATTGCAGAAGTCTTGCACGTATTTTTAAGTTCTGTAAGTAATTTCATTTGGTGTAATGAATGATGTCTCTGGTACTTGGATCTTAAACGGAGCACTTGCTGAACAAATTTGTTAATACACAGCCCTGCTCAGCACTACCTACCCAACATCAGCTCTGAAATCCCCAGGTCTGAGCACCCTGCAGTAGGGAGAGCTGTCTCTTGGGGTGTAATGACATTTTAAGCTATGTGATGTGTAAAGCTTGTAGAATAACTTGTATTTAATGGTGCATTCAGGAAGCATGGGGGATTAAGGCTACCTTCATGCAGAGGGAACTGGAAATAAATGTGAATACCGTGAGGGAAAAGGCTGTAGAGGAGCCTGTGATTGCTTTGGGGTGGAAGTTGACTCTTCTGAGCTAAAATTAACTAGAACTTTTTCAAGGTTTGCTTACACATGATTACCCGACTGAGTATCTGTAGGATGTTTTGTGCTGGTAAAAAACCCACAACCACTATAGTTGTGTTTCCTATATTCAGAGCTTGTAGGCAGCAGTGCTTCAGGCTCAGTTTTTAATTTGCTCCACAGAAAAAAACATGACTGCTGGATAGAGAGTTGCCTGGGAAGGGTTTTGGAAACAATGGTCCATGGGACCTGCACCAGGGGTGAGAGCTGATGCTTTCCAACTTTACCATATGAGATAGAATGATGTTTTAGATCATTTGTTTTGTTCACCCCAGGCAGCAGCTTCGTCTCGCTCAGCTTCCATTCCATCACTTCATGGTGCTGGGTGTCATTTCAGGGCCCCCTCTCTCCTGTTTCTGCCTTTCCTGGCACAGAGTGATGCTTTTCTGCCTTTTCTTTTCTCTTTTGTACTTTTTCTCCTGCTCATATAAAGCTGCTGAAGGACTGCATCATCTCTGTAGGTTTGCGTGCCGCACGTTGGATCCTTCACGCTGTTTGTGGCAGACACGACACCTCACCCCTCTAGATTTATATACATGGATTTATCTGAGTTTCAAGTGGAGAAGAAGCCCTTTAACTTCCCAGTTCTCTTTTAAGGAAACAACTCAAAACTGGATTATTTTAAGCAGAAATTAAGCCCTGGCATGCAACCTAAAGGTTGTGAAGGAAGCTTGAAAACTCTGTTTTACTCAGGAAGCAGCAAATGGTGCTCAGCAGGGTGAGCTCTAGCAAGGGCAAACACGCGGAAATAAAGCATCAGTAAAGTTAACAGCTACAGAAGATTTTTTAATCTGTGAAACTATGCAAATCTCCTCTCTACATTGACTTCTGGGATGTTTTTCCAAAATACGTAACTGTGTTTATAATATATTTTAACAGAGGCTATGTAATTGTGAAGGAAATCAAGATTTCATCAGCTGGTGTAGTTAGATATAACAACCTATTCTTCAGGATACAAAAGTATTTCTGCTGAGACATCCCTGTGTTTCAATAAAACAGAAACAAGTGCTTGCTAAATCAAAGCGGTAGCTTCTTTTGTTTTAGGTAGAAATACTTCCATGTAAACATTAAAGCATGATTTTTTTTTTGTTTGCAGCACTTCTGTTTTTATATGCATTAATATGCCAAAATCCTTCAATTTGAGATTTTGTATTAAAAACCAAAACAAAAAAACCCCAAACACCAAACTCCAAAAAGGATATGTATTGAATTTTCTATCAGCTGTTTTTAACTTAGAAAAAAAAAGGGGGGAGATGTTTTGGGAGGTAATGTGACAGCATCTCCTAAACCAAAATATTTTCAGGGAACCAAGAAGTTTTTGGACCCACAAGTCTTGTGAAAAACATATGGTTTTGGGGGATCTCTTCCTCTAAATGCCACTGCTCTTTGACACTCTTTCTTCCCTCCTTTTTGATGGTGCTAATAAGAAGACAGGGCTATGCTGCCTTTTGAATTTCCCTTTCATCTAAGCATGCTGTCTTCTACGTCATACGGGAGTTCTTTGTGTGGCTGGGGCGTACGTGACAGGAGGACTTATTTCTCCTTAATTAGGGACAGGCCGTGGGCGTGAAGGCTCCTTTCGTAGCCTTGAGATTGTCATACACTTCTCCAAACAAATCAGCTAGTCACCTGATATAAAACAGCTCCTCTGTTTTTAAAAAAACCCCGGATATTTAAAGGCTCTGGCGTGGTGGGGGTTACAGTGTTTATCCCTCTGGGAAGGATTGGCTGTAAATCTGGATTACTTGCCAATTAGCTGGAAAGTCCTCGGTGGCGGTCAGCAAAGCTGCAGGAGAGGAAGATGTGCTCTGTCAAGTTGAAAATGGCAAAAGGGTTTGAATTTTTGCAACTTGGACAGTGTATGGTGACTGCCTGAGAAAGCCTCCAGTGGCTGCCTGGCACGGCGGCTCCGCTATTTAGGGACAGCCAGACTGCAACTGCGAGTTGCAGCTCTAATTCAGCATAATTAGAAACATTACTGGGGGTTTTTTGGTTGTTTTTTTGGTTGGGGGCGGTTGTTGGTTTTTCCCCCAAGCCTTAGCCCTTAGCTATGCATTTTATGCTTTTTTTTCCTCACACATCACACTGTTGACTGCAGTGGTGTCAGTATAACCCTGGTGAGGCCAGAGCCAGGACCAGCCTACTGAAGCAGAGGAGGAATGTAAAACCCCTGGTAATAAAAATAGCCTGCTTTATATTTTACATGTAAACTAAACTTTGCCATTGGCATGGGACTTTGCCAGGTATGCACTCCGTCTGCTCCTTGACCTCTGTAGAACTAAGGCAAATAGCAGTTGACTTCAGATAATTTCATGTTATTTAGCTCGTTAATTTATGTCAGTCAAAAGACAGGAGGACTTTTCTACCAGCAATAAATTAGTTTCTGGTATTGATTTACTGGTAGTGACATGGAAGAATGAGGAATGACATTTAGTATGGCTATGTCAAAAACTATTATCTTAATATCGCAGAGGTCAAATTTTAATAGCAGCTGCCATGCTGCTTCCCTGAATAGGGAGTACTTTCCAAAGTGTGGAAAAAATACATGGTATTACAGGGTAATAACTGGTGGGAAATTCTTTTTTTTTTATACTCCAGCAGCTCTGCTTCTCTCTGGATCAGCTGAGATCACTATGTACCACTCAGAAGAGGTTATTTTCTGGTTCCAGAAGAATTGTTGGATTCTAGGCATGCCTTCAGGCCATCTGACCACATCTCATTGCATTCGAAGAATGCTGCTGGGCACGTTTAACTAGGTCCCCATGCCAGGCTGTTCTGGCTGGGGGTGCTCCTGGGGGGCTCAGGAGGATGGATGCTTCCCTGCTGCAGGATTCAGCATTTCCTCAGAAGTGTGTAACTGGCTTCCAGTTTATATTAATATTTTACTGCCTCTAATCTTTTTATTGGACATTGTTTTTCTTGTGTGTATCTGGCTTTCTTTTTGGAGATGGTGAACTTTCAGCACATTTTCAAATGGTTTGGATCATGGCATTTTCAAGAAATATGCCTACGGTGTATTCCACAAAGCGTTTTACGCATATTAAAAAAAATTCCGTAAAGGTCTTTTCTGCCAGAGATTATACAATGAGACCTTTGAGTTTGCGTGATGTATCTTGTTTGTGGAATGAAGATCCTTTGCTGTGATGCTCAGCCTTTGCAGTGAAGAGGTCTGTGCAAGGCCCATTTATTTTCCATTAGTGCAGTGTTAGTAGATCCCAGGAGTTCTTTTATTGATGGTGGAAGTTTATCATTGCTAGTATTGGGTGGAATAATCTCTCACTGCAAGATATGGCTGTTGACTCTTTATTTTCTTTTTTAGGTACTTAATACTTACTTTTATTTTGCTGAATCTGTTAATCCTTCAGCCTTCTTACTTTCAGAAAACACACAGTTTGCTGTATGCAAAGCTGTTGTGTTGTTTTTTTAAGAAGAAAGTGCACAAAGCAAAAAAAGATCCGTCTGACCTAAAGTTACGTAAGGGAAGACAAAGGGACAATTTTGTGTTTCTTTGAACGCATGCATGACTTTTGCATGGACATCTGTAGAGAAGCAGCTTCCTGAAGATACATAGTCTGTTGCAGTCTTCTGTGTATTCATTTTAGTTGCATAGAAGTTATGCATTCCTACAAGCTTTATGGCTTTGTTTATAATTCTCTAGCTCTAGAAATTTAACGTAGATGCTGTGCTATGAGTGATCGGACTGTATTACTTATTTTCTTATCTTCCCTAAGGCCTCTTACATTAACTATGTGATTTAAAAGTTAGGGTATCTGTACTTGAATATAGTCTACTTTTAGTAATGCGTTTTAGTATTTTTTTAATTTCTTTATGTCTATTTATTCTTCCACTGTAATTTGTTAGAAGTTGGACTAGTGGACTTGGACATCTTTACATTGGTGCATTTGGAGACATTAGGCAGAGTGAGTGCATGTGAGGGTTTTTTTTATAAGGTTTCCCAAGGAAGTGGGGATCCTCTGCCAATATAGTTTCTTCCAAGGTGAGAAGCACAACACACACTTGCCAGATCAAACTAAATTTGGGAAGAAAAAGTAGTACGTAATATCACACCTTCTCTAGGAACTGCTTGCATTTTGAGAAAGAAAACTAGATATATGGACAGTTTTAAATAATGAAATAACATGGTTGTTTTGCATGGAGTGTAGCTGCATGAATCCAAAAATCTTAATTATTAGAAGAGGAAGCATGCCCGAAATGCGGCTTTTTCACTATGACTCCTTTCCTCAGCTTTATTTCTTTTTCTCTGGTTGGCTGATATTCTTGTGCCGTGATTGGTGAGTTCAAATGGAATTTATTTAATTTTACTTTAGCTGCTAAGTTCAGTCCTAGTCAGTAGATGTGGATTGAATCATCCCTGGAGATTCCTGTTTTATAAACCTATTTTAAGATCCAGTGAATCACCAGCCTGTGTCTTACTGCTGATTCTAGAGGAAGCATCAATCATTACTGCAGAACAAATGTCAAGCATATATCTGGCTAAAATTAAGTATCATGAATCCAATCTCAGGACCAAATTAAAAAAACTCTACATCTTCATTTCTGTAGTCTGACAGAAGGGGACTGCCCAGAGTACCTCCCCCATTCCTTCCAGCAATGGAGCTCTGCCTTTTTCCCTTTGCATGCACATTTCACCAGGCATTTATACATGTTCTTTAATGTGTTCTTTAATGGTCCACACAGCCATAACCTGAGAGGTAACCTGGCATTGCTGCTTAGTGGTGATCTGTGTTGCTTTCCTGTTTGCAGGCAACCTTTGCCTTCCATGTTCCAGTAAAGAACTTGCCTGGTTCACTCCTGATTGATGTAACTACTTGCTTCTTTCCCAAGGTATTTATTTTGGTGAGATTTTAGGTTTTATGGTACCGCGTCACCTAATTTTTGATATTGCAAAGAACTGAAAGGAACACTTGGATGGAGTTGCTATGAATGAATGTTGGGCTTAACAGAGATTTTCCCACTCTTTTGTTAGGTGGCTGTTTAAATGCCTTTAATATTTTTGTGAGCACTACATCTTTTTCTTCTTCCCTGTTGGCTGCTTTTCATTCCCAACACAGATATTTCTCTTTCTGTCAGACACCAAAGGTGTGATTGGCCACGGTGGATTGCCACTGGGAGCTTGTAAAGAGAGAATCATCCCAGCAAACTATTGAAGTTCAACCATTTTACTACTGGTGGGCAAATGTCTTCTGTTTGGTCCCTGCTGCTGTATTGCATTAAGTAAACAATGATAGGCAACAGAATGTCCTTCAAATCTTTACACTGTCCAGACAATGTGTCATAATTTGAGGCCCATAGCATATAAATCCCAACTTTACTCTCGAATTGCAAATTCTGAAACCATTAACTGAAATCTATATAAAGAAAACAAGGCAACAGCTCTTTCATTTGAACCTAAATTAATTTATTTTCATTTTCTGGTGGACTGTTGTACCAGGTTATCTTGATTGAAACAAACCTGAATCTGAAAAATGACCAAGTCTTGTTAAAATTACGTCTATGAAGCCATCGTCCTGAGAAATGCAGTTATTTGACTGTGCTTTGGTTTTCTGCCTTTCTCACAGCAGAACAGGATAAATAACTTAAGGGAGAAAAACAAAATGGCACACTAGGACATATTATTTGGGGAAGTGATGTTGCGAAGAAGCATTTGGCTTGAATCAAAATTATTGTTTATATTTTTTAAGTACCTGCTGGGTTCCTCTACCAGAAGTCTGGCAGGGAGGAGGCAGGACTGGGGTGACTGCCCTGTACTGAGCATTCAGAAATGAAACCCCCAGTGTTTCCTACACTGTGAAGTGCCTGGTGCAGTAGTTTGAGGCAGCGTGTGCTTGCAGGAACCTGACTGGGTACCAGGAAGGCTAAAAGCTCTTTGAGGTGGGAATGAAGTCTTTGAATGTGCATAAAATAGCTTGATTCAGGTCTTGAAAGTAAAATAGGTGATTTCATAATGGGCTGTGAATGACTTTGATAACAGATCTATAAAGAGTTTGAGACACGTTTTAAATTTTGTTTTTCTGGAGTAACCCCAGGGTAAAAGTCAAAACGCATCGGATTTTGTTGCTGCGCTGTAATCGGAGGTGTTGTGAGTGAGGGCCGGGCAGTGGTGGCCAGGCACAGTCCCCTGACGTACTGTTTCTGCCTGGAAATGATCTGATCACGTATGTGGCAGCGGAAAGGTTAAATCACTTCAGCCTCTACCAGCATCTGCTGGCAAGGAAATGAGTTTTCCAAAGTTTGCATAACGAGACTATTGAATGAATATGTTTTGAAGTTGTCCATGCAGAAAAGCTTTCTGTTTTAGCATGTCTGTCCTTTCAAAGACAAAATGAAAATAGGGTGAAGCCTGGAAGGTTAAGCACCTGCATAGTTGAGTGAAACATTAGCATTATGATTGAAATCCAAATGTTTCTGCTCCTAATTCCAGAGATTTTGGTGTTTATTGTACCAACATCTGGCTTTTGTCTGTGTGTCCACAATACTGGAGCAAGTTTATAATTTGTTTTCACTGCTTAATGCTTTCATTCTCCAACTGATAACTTCTTTGTCCTCATCCCCTTGGGGTCATTGGATATTGCTGGGTCACTCTTTTTGATGGACTGTTTTTTTTTTTGAGCACAAAGAGAAGATTACATTTTACTCGTTTTTTTAAATCAGACTTCACAGATAATTGAACTATAATTGTTAGAGATCAGCAGACAACTGCCTTTAAATGTGCAACCCTACAAGAACATGGTTGGGTTGAACTAAAGAAATCCAGCAGATTGTACAGGACTGGCCAGGCCCTGGCGGCTGCTGGGACATGGTTTCTGTTCCCTCTGCAAGCATATTCATCCTCCTTCAGAGAATATGGAATCAATCTGTTGAAGAGGCTGTACATCCCGTCTGCCTTGCAAAACCACAGCCTTCGTGAGCATCCTGACTCCCCCACTGGATTTCCAGGGCCACTGGCCCAAAGGAGGAGGAATTTTCCTGGGCTTCATCCATTGTTTCCCAGGCTATCCCACCTGCAGTGGGGCTAGAGCCCAAGCTATCTGCTTGTTATGCTTTGTTCCATTCCTCTCCATTCCTCTCCATTAGTTCAGCACATCAAGAAGGAAACTCACAGAAAAGAAAGGTCTTACTTGAATGTCCAATATAAAAGAGGTACTGGGGTGTGCCAGCTGCTTGTCCCATCTACGTCTGCAACTGCCCTTTAGCCAGCTGGTACTAGTCTTGTTAGGTCATTCCAGCCATGGTGGTTCCTAACTCTTCTTGCTTTCTAATTACATAAAGACAAAGAAAAATTTAACAGTAATATATATAAACATGTATTTAAACAAGATTTTCTTGGAATTGTGTCATTTTGCACCAGATATGTTACAAGGAATATGCAGAGGTACTGATGACAGAACATAGGAGAGTAGGAAAGGGTTAAATGAATGTGGAAAACCCACATTACACAGAATTTCAAAAAAAGACTAAGAAAAATAGTATATTTGCCATATTGCGTCTATAGTAAAGAATAATATCAATAGAAAATGCATAATGGAAAGAAATTGTTTTTAGAAGGATGGTGATAAATGACAGAGTAAACAATATTAGCTTCTTCAGGAAAAAATACTATGCTGTCCTGGCAGATAAAGCTACCCTACAGGAAATAGTGATGGAAAGAATAAGGGGGTTGGGTGTTGGCATTTCAGAGTCTACTATTTAAAGGCTACCGCGTGACAGGGAGACCTGTCTGATGACTGCTGGATTTCTGCCACTAGAAGGGGTATTTTGTGTTCCAGACAGGCATATCTGATAATTCAGCAACATGAAAATGGAGAAATGCATCCTTTGTTTTATGATCAGGGGAGCCCAGGCACCATTCTGCATCAACAGTGATGAAATGGGGCTTAGCTGTAATACTTAGTTTGCCTGTATATCTTTCAACGAGCTATGAAAGCCATTTCTGTCGCTTTAGTTATCGATGTCACCTTCCACTGTTCAGCTCCTGTAATGGTTTTCGTGGGGGGATAATGGTACAAAGGGCTGCACTCTTTGCATAAGTACATAGGGATGGGGGGAAATGCGGCAGTACAGGGAGCAGAGAGCCCGGGGAGAGCTCTTATTGATTTCCTCTCACAAACTGCTGAACGCTGCGTGCAGGACTGAGCCCCTGGAGAAACCTGTCCTGCTGCATATATATCACTGGCTTTGACATCCCAGTCAGGGGTAGACAAAATCAGGGAGTGCTTGGAAAGGGCAAAGTGTTTGCTCCTCCTCCCCTCCCACATGCAGGAAGTCCTGCTCCCCTCCGTCGTGTTAGACTGCAACAATGGAAAGAAAAATATAAAAAAACCCTTGCAAATGGCTTTGTGACTTTCAAAAATATGCACGATAGGGGAGGGAAAAAGTGTTTATATTTGAGTGTTAAGCTTTAAATGGAGGCTGGTGGTGGAAAGGTTGTGGTGGTGTGCTTGAGCAGCAGGGGCGATGCCTCCCGTTGGTCTGCCTTCTCCTGTACCCCACTCCCAGAGCCTCCCACCATCATCTGAGAGGAGAATTCCAGTGGCCAAGTAGACAGTGGCCATGTAGACATTCCCTGTTTGGAGGGTGAGGCCCCCAGTTGGTGTGTATTCACACCAGCCAAAGTTTGAGGGAGAAAGAGTAAATCTCCAGCTGAATTCCTCTGCAGGCTTCCCTGTCTGGCCTTTGAAGTGAAGGTCTCTCCTTTAGAGTTGCCTGAGGCAGTCATTGCATACTTCATACTTCCATGGGGCAGCATTGTGATGATTGGGAACCAGCTTGGCTTGTCTCCGCACAGGGAAATGTGACAGCCTGACGTCCTTGCACAGGATAGGACGTTTCCCCACTGAAATGTCAAGCTGTAGAAGATCAAAAAAAAAAACTTGGGGTTTTCTCCCCCTTCCCCCTCCCCCCCCCAAAATAGACATTTCTTAGGCTTTCTGTTTTCAACTGTAAATAGAGGGGTTTGTATTTGCTTTCCCCAGCTGGCAGAATGCTCTCTGACCAGCTGTACAATGTACACTATACTGAGTAACATCAGAGTCTTGCCGAATTGGACTGAAACAAAAGTGGCTGCCGTGGAGCACTGTTTGGTGTGACTTTGAAGCACAAGGATAAATGTAAAGAGTTCTTCAGTGACACATATACTATATTTAAAGAGTTTCCTGTGTAAGTTTGCTGCTTTTAAAGCTACTTATAAAAACATGGGAGGCTCCAATTTTAAATATTGGTGCACCAGTCAAATGTGGTGCTATGTGAAAATTTATTTGTATTTTTAAATTTGGTTGAAAATTGATGATGAAAGCAGTGTTTGATGCATAATAAGCCTGTGGTTTTGCAAATACACAAAGAACTAAGCTTTGTATTTATCTTGAAGTGGGATTAACTTTGGGGGGGATATAGGTCAGAAGACTCTATATGCGCAACCTGTGTATAGGCCATATCAGAAGTCCTCAGCTTGCAAGTGTTTGCTTTGGCTGTGGAGAGTTGTTGGAGAGTCTGGATCTACCCTCAGTTGTCACTACCAGCTTTCAGCGAGGAACACGTGGTGCTTTTGTACACAATTATGTGTCTGTTCCATAAAACATGTTTCCTAGCCTTGAGGAAGGTGCTTTTTCTTGCTTTCAAACCTCATGAATGAGGGGCAGCCTTTTAATTACACATACTCTGCTTTTCTATTATATCCACCTTAGTGCCTTTAGTAATAACATCTACTTTTTACTAGCTTATGGCCTGTATTGTCATGGATTTTCTACTGTTGTGTAAGCCGTGTTTCTTCTGTGAGGGAAGATATCTACTGTCCTCTGCCAATGCTGGTGCAGAAAGTATTGGGCAAAACTGGGTGAAGGTGCTAGAGTAGCATAGGAAAATGAATATGAAGAATCCCTGGACCCACATGGTCGTGTGGCTTTCTTCCTGAGAGGACATTTCCCTTTAGACAAGTACTAGTTTCTCTAAGTATGGTTTCTCTATGTTTGAACTATGTGAGGTGCAAGAGGAGAAACGGTACTGTTACAGAGGTGATGAGCTTTGATTTAGTGTTCTTCTTTCCTGAAGTTCCTGTAGGATTTTTTTTGGAATTACATTTGAAGGGGACATCAAAAGGGTTAAAAAGCTTGGAAGAAAGTGAGGGACAGGGGAGTGGAGTAAGTATTTTGTAGAGTTTTCTCATTACTCGTCTGTTGTGTAGTTTCTTTGGGCTGTGGGGTACTGTAGATTCTTTGGGCACGTGATTGCCTGTGTATTTCTTCCAGTCCCAGTATGCCGTGTTTTTTCCTATCTAATAAAAAGGAAGACTTAATATAATAACTACTTTGCAATTTCTTTTAATTCATTTATTTTTGAATGGACGGTAGATTTGGAGCACAAATGTCTTTGTGGTCAGTAGGAAGAGAAATGTTAAATTTCACAAGCTGTGCTTGGTAACAGAAAGAATAAATTCAGTAGTCATGTTACTGAAAGTGTAACTTTTAAGAATACACTTGTTTGCTTATTTACAGACCTAGGCAGCCATAAATTGAGCAATGCTATGCAACACCCAACATAAATATAATAAACCTGCACACAAAAAAAAATGGTCTGAAAAGAGGGATAGAAATTTGAGAGAAGTGATATATATGCAAATACAACAGCATTGTCCTGCTATAATGAAGTATTGTCATATAGAGTGAAGAAATATATTGCTACCACTTTCCCAACAATCTTCTTTCCTAACCAGTCTGAAGACATATATGCAGCTGCCAGCTTGATGAAATAAAGATTTGTAATGCTTTTATATAGTTACTCCAAGGAAAAGCTTTTTATTGCTATGTGGGGAAGGAAGGGCAATAAGTTCTGAGCTATCATTTTAATAATTTTATTTTTCAGTACAGAAAGTGTGGATAAATTTTACAGTGTTGCTATCTGAAAAATGCAGACTTGTGCTTTTGAGTGTCACTGGTAAAGCAGTAGGGTGAAGAGAACAAAGAAGATCAAAGAGAAATGAGAGAGTTTATTTCAAAGACATCCATAAAAATAGTGGGGTTTTAAAATTTTATTAACAATGACCTGAATTAAGCTTAACTAATTTGGGTCCCAATCTTGAACATAATTTCATGCATGCGTAACCTCAATCATGTTTGTTGTCGACTAATTACCTCTGTTTACAAACTATTAAGTAAGCGTAGAATGTTTGCAAAATGAACACAATAGAAAAATTGATAAAACCCACAGATATGCTAATGTGAAAAATCAGGCAGCCACACAAAGTATAATTATTTCACCTCTTAGTACTTGGAAATTCAAAAGGCATTAATTCCATGTCTTTTCAGCTACTGTTGAATTTGATGAAACCTCCTTTTCACCTGAAGGGATGAACTAAAAATAACCAAACAACCCAATTGGAAGTTGATGGAAGAATACTCAACTTCAATGAACATTGCAGTAAATTATTGAGACCAAGTAGATTTTTGGCTTGAGGCCAGAAGTTGTTTGGTTTGGCAAGAGTCTTACTGGTGCTTGGTTTATTACTGGCTATTTGAATATATATTACATTAAAGTAATGAAAATAATTCAGGTACTGCACACAAAAAGATTAAGTAGCAGCATGACAATTAACTGTTATGAAGAATTCATAGCAATGCCCAGTAAATCAAAGCACTGGCATTTAAAATCCAAGGCAGAAATCTTGAGCGGTGACTTCTAAAATAATACTTGCTTAAATCAGTCTTGCACAAATAAAGTTTTAAAATTGCAATGGTAGATAACCCAGCTGAAAGAGGGAGCCAAAGATGTCAGTTCTCTTCCATACAGTATCTTCTTGCTAATGGAGAACAGATTTTTTTCTGGAGTGGGGTGCGTACTGTGTGTGAACACTATACAACAGAACAATAACTGAAGAACAGAGGCACTGTGTGTTTTGCCTTTGAATGACTGACCTCTGTGGAAGTCATGCATGTTAAACTGCAGATGCAAGTGCATAATGCATGTCAAGGTCGCTGGTCGGTGGCGCTGCTGGTGCTGCCACACGGCTTTGGCAAACGCCCACCCGGGTCTGTATTCTTTCCAAATTTCTGTCCTGCAGGTGAACTTGTTTTCTGTTGGTTTTCTTGGTAGGCGAGAGCTGTATTGAAAGGACCTTTCACCTGGAAGTGAGCGTAAGGTGCTGTTTTAAATAGACTTTGGTGCAGGCTGTGTCACATACCAGGACATTTGTCATGGTAGTTCACAAGGACTTCGGAGCAGAGCCAGCTGTAGAGGCAAGTGGCCTTTATGGGATACCTGGGAATTAAGCATTTCCTCTGCATATATGCTCATCTACTTTGTTTGCTTCTGGAACTGAATGAGCACAAATTTAAATTCTCACAAATTTGCAGCTTCTGTATGATTTCAGTACAGAATCCAGACATAGCACTGTTTGAATAAATCAGATTCGGGCCTGTCAGAAAAGGACTGCAAACCCGTGGTTAGCCTTGCCTCAGTTTTGAGTTCATCAGTGTCAATCCAAATGATGTAAAAGAGGTTTTGGTTGTTGTTGATAAGGATTCCCACGAGTTTTAATTCTACTGAATTAATGTCTGGTGTACGTGGGAGCTGAATTAAAGCAATCACCTCTTCTTGCTGCATTGCCCCTTCTTTGATAGACTCGCCCCTTAGGTCACTGACCTTTCCCTGCTTCTGGTACTTCTCAAGTGGGGAAAGCAAAGGTAACCCATCCAGAAAAAATAAAAGCAAATATAAGACATGCAAATATAATTTATTTGGTATACAAATGGCAGTCTTGGAGTGTTCTTGCTAATGCAAAGAACAGGGAAAAGCCAAAGGGCAGAAAAGTCATTAGAGAAAGTGTATGTTGATTCCCTAGTTCCTCTGTCAGCTCCTGGAGAAAATGTGACTCCTCTAGCATGACTCAGGCCTTGGGTTATTGGATTTCAATGCCCACAGGGTTCTCTATCATTTCATTTTCCAGTGGGCATTTCTGACAGTTGAGGATTCTTTTCTAAGGAGGATTTTGGCAGGGGAGATGTTGTTTTTCCTACACTTCTCCTTACCTGGGCTCTAAACAACACTGCAGGGAAGCGGCTGCAATCCTCATTCACTTCACTATGCAACTCCTTTGTGCTCATGTCTGTACCTTTTCTCCGTGGTGCAACTCCTCAAAGCTGCAACTGGGAGGGACCAGCACTGGCCAAATCCCACCAGTGACATCAGACGCTCACAGTGTGGCTGAGAGCTGGTGTTTTCCTCGTTTTCCCCATGCCCTCAGCAAAGGCAGCTGACCTGGACACTCCACAAGTTGACTGGGCTTCTGTTCGGGAAAGGTCGTGCTAACAATGGGCACACTGGGGCTCTGTCTCTGTGACAGGGAGGGAGAAACCTGCTCTGGGTCACAGGGAGCCGTCAGTTTTGGGGTGATGAAGGCGCCTTTGTTTCCAAGCAGAAGCTGTTGTTTCTCCAGCCTGTGGCTCGAGGTTGCCCCTCATGCATGATGGAGGGAGCTTTATGCTCCTGCCAGGCTGTTTGCATCCCCCAGCTGTCATGTCCTCAGTTACATGTGGGCTCTGGAGAAAGGACCATCCTTCCTGGTTGCAGAAAGCAGCAAATTACACGTCGCCTTTGCTGAAAAGGGCCATTGTGTTCTGAGCTGGAAATCACCCCGCTCAAATAAGCTTTAATTTCTCATAGGACCCTATTGTTACCCTGTGGTAAAAGCTGCTGTGGGAAATTTCCATGATAACACTGTAAATTTGTACTCACTTCTTTCTGGCACCGCCTGTGTGGCAAACACCAGCAGGAGCAGGGACTGTCCTGCTGGAGAGGGCTGACCATCTTCTGCCACGTGGCTCTTGGGCTCCTTTGATCTTCCCTGGCCTGACAGTGGGATTATTTGTGTCTATCTGTGTCTGTGTTTGCTGGCCTTCTTCCCCAGTCACAGAGTGGGAACATGAGGGCTGGACTGAAGGATGAGGAAGAAATTTTGTGCATATGTTTTATACCCTGGCACAAGGTACCCTGGGTAGCACTGAGGGAGCAGAACCTGGTGCCTTGTCCCAAGTACCTGATGGGAATGAGCCCTGTCATCCCACCTGTCCCTGCCACCATGCCAGACCCTGTCAGCTGGCACGGACAGCCCCATGCCATAGCCCGTGCCCTGACCCTGACACTCAGTGCTGCAAACACTGCTGGAGACTTCTGTTCTACAGGCAGAGTGCACTAAACTTCTTATTTGATTTAAATTCCCAGCAGAACAACCACGTGGGCATGCGCAAGCATGCAGCAAAGGCACAGATCGATGTTTGCCTGGCTTGCTTTAAAGCCTTTGTGTAGGGCTCTGGTGAGGGGAGGCTTAATTTTGACTCCATGGTCCTCTCTGTCTGCAGAAGGTGCTGGCAGGTGTGCGGTTCTTCACCATGTAAAATTGCATCATGGGTTCCCATTTTAACACTTTATTGCAGTGAACCAGTTGTAAGAAGGGTTAATGGCTATCTAAAATACTTCTATACCTTTTTTTGTATTAGATTATTTTATTAGATTACAATATTTCTATTTGATTATTATTAGATTTTTTCTATCTAATAGATAAAGGGTTATTTTTTTTTCATTGCAATGAAGAGGCAGAAATTGCGTGGGCAAAATAATGTTTCTGAGACAACTCTGAATCTGTAAGCTTCTATTTTAGTCTTGCACAGGAATGGGGGGAGGTCAAACAATTTCTGAGGTGTCATGTAACTTCACGTTTCTGAAACCATTGACTCAAGAAAGTTTATCTAAAATACTTATTTTTAATTATTTGCTTAGCCAAATGTCTTTCTTTAATAACTCCCCATTCTTTTTGATTCAGAGATGCAGAGAGAGAGGGTGTGAAACCTTTGGATGGTTTCACCTTTTGTTTCTTGGTGGATGTTAGTGGTGAGACATTTTGGAAATGCTTTACCAGTTTGTTTCTCAAGTGTAGGCTGGAAATCATATCTGATAAATGCATGCTCTCCATTTTAAACCTTCTAGACAAGTATTTTTGTAATGCTTTATAGCTTTCTTTTTCCCTACATAAAAACTTTACTGTTCCTGACTGTAACCTTGCTCCTGCTTTCTGGCATATTTTTGTTAAAATCTTAAATCCAGTGCAGACTGGTAAATCACTCACTTTTTAACAAGGAAACACATGACTGTGCTTTTAGGTTGCTGTCTTCATTTTACCAAACCAAACTCTCTTGAACTTGGCCATAGTTGTAGTTTTCATTTTACTTCTGTTGCCCACCCCTGTGACTTTGTATTTTATGACTTCAAGTAAAACATAAAAGAGGTTGGCAAACAATATCAATTGAAGCTATAAATTCTAGAAATATTCCAAATATCTTTTTTTAATAGTTCTG
The DNA here is from genome assembly GCA_013396775.1 of Cephalopterus ornatus. Taxonomy (NCBI): domain Eukaryota; kingdom Metazoa; phylum Chordata; class Aves; order Passeriformes; family Cotingidae; genus Cephalopterus; species Cephalopterus ornatus. The sequence continues at coordinate 313,416 of VZRE01012409.1, read as the reverse complement.
CCCTCAACAACTCACAATGTGGGGACTGGCACTGGCAGCCAGATGCAGAGATACTTGAACTGATGCTTCATATGCAGGAATGGAGCATGTTTGCATTAGGGTGTGAAGGCTTGTGGATCTCCAGAAGATGGAAAAGCCATGCTGTATAAAGCATCAAGGGAAGAATTCCTTTACCTTGTCAGAGCTATATTCTAAATCAGTGGTATGTTGTGAAGCCCTTCCTGCACTCACTGCAGGGCTCCATACTCCTGCTTAGGATAATGGCACCTTCCTCAACGTTTCTTGTTCAAAAACCCGTATAAATTCTAATCAGTTTTCTGGATTTTTTGTTTTAAGCAGCACCCTCTGTCTTCATCAAACATGGGACTACCTTTATCAGTGATCCTGTGTGTGAGGATTTCAAAGGTAGTGGGGGACTTATCCTGAGCTCTCTTGTAGCTTAGCAGGGAGGAAGAGGGGGTCTTCCAGACTGGTTACCCTCTATGCAGTGGGTACTGAAGTTGATACGGGGGGTAAAAATACTACTTCTTTTTCCTTCTTTTTGTTCCAGCCTTCTGACAAGTTCTTTGGGTGGTTTTCCCTCCAGAGTGGTCATTCTCCCTGTTCCACGGGTGTGCTTTCAGAGGTGCTGCCATGGACAGAGACTTCCTCTGCAGACTTCAGGGAGCCTCTTGAAATTTAAGCACTTGGTCCATTTTCCAACAAACTTAAAATCCTTAATAATTGACTCAGCTGATTTTTATTTTTGTTTTAGTGGGAGGGAAGAAAAGAAAGGCATGGACAGGGTAAATATGTAGCAGTAATAAAACCTGCAGATGATTCACCTCCATTATTGTCCCATCAGTCTGTTTGTGCACTCAGCAGAGGTGGTGAAAGTGTTAAAGACATTCATTACATTGAAGTCTTTGACTGTCCTCCCAGCTTTGGTCATGCATGGAGGATGCAACCACTTCCATTTCATGCTGATGAAGTCTTCACATCAGCCTGTGTTTTATATACATGCAAATACCTACAATCAAGCCAATTATACACGAGTCGCACATTCAACATCCTTTGTGGGGTGACCTGTCACAGCCTCCACACTGATATCGGCTGAAGCTGTCATGTGCCTTAGTGACTGGTGGAGTCACATGGGAAATGCTGGTTTTTAATTGAAAACTCATTTCTCAGAATTAGTACTGCAGTTCAAAAGATTTCTCGTGCTTACTGGTGCGTGTGTCTCACCTTCACAAGTCTTTGTTTCATGGATTAAATCAACTTCCTTCTGTTGACAATTGCGTAGGAAATAGTTTTTCCTGGAATATCTATTTTTTTTAATTGAAAACTCAAAATAAGTAGGTCATACACAGCTCAGTGTTTAGAATGCTTATATATATATTTAAAAATACACTAAATAATTTAGTTATGAGGTAAGATGAAACACAAGATGTCAGGGGGAAAAAAAATCTCATTACCTGCAGTGTCAACCAAGGAAGCTTTGAATTGCTTGTCTTTTAAATTAGTATCCTGCAGCTTCAAGAATGTGTTCATATATAGAATGAACATACTTACTAGTTTAGGTTGCAGGTATAATGTGTGATTTGTATTTACTTTAATTTATATTGTCCTTCATTTGCCAAAATACCCGTGCTAATGCTTTACATGCATAAAATCTAATCCCAAATGTATCAGGAATTCCTGTGCCCAGTTTGTATGATTTGCCTACTTGCTTAGTGAAACAACTGTGCCCAAAATGACGTGAATAGCCATATGTCCCCTCAACTTCCCACTTCTTGGGAGACTGAAATGTTGAATTACATCATCTCCAAGGAAAAGGGAGAAATTATTCCCTCATGAAGAAAACCTAGAGAAAACAGACTGCTGTTTGTTACTGCTCCTCTTTAAACTGTGTCCTGGCAGTTTGACATCAGTGTCCACATAGCCAGGTGACTCTTTTTTTTTCCCCATTGACCTCACATATGCTGGCTGGTAAGGAGAGATGATGGAAGAGGCCCCAGGTGACAACTTCCTCTTGCACTCCAAACAGTAGCTGAGATCCACTTAGCAGTGATTCAGCTGGTATCTGCTGGGGGCTGCAGGCTTCTCAGTGAGACTCCCTGGTTGGTGGTAGTTGATCTTTATCCATTTTAAGGAGAATACAAGATACGGCTCCTATGGGAAACCATTGTATCACCATTTATCTGCTATTCGTGATTATCTAGAAATCTGTGATATCTCCTAAAGAGAACATGCATTCATAGACTTTCAATATTACAGAAGTGTTTCAGCAGATCTGGTCACCCTCACTATCTCCCTGATGCATCCTCTCTAAGGTCAGGTGATAACCACTAAGTGCAATGCAGGATGGGGCTCACCATGAATTTATATGATGTTGTAGAGGTGAGGTTTTCCATTTTCTCCTATTGATTCCTACTTTTGGCTTCTGGTTATTTCTAGTTGCAATTCATAGGCTTAATCCAAATAATTCACACATTTTTCTCTTCTTGCATTGCAGTAGGTACATTAGTATATAAAAGAGATGAAGAGAGAGGATTTTTCATGTTGTTTTAATGTTCTTTTGCCTGACTGTGATGTTTACCACAGCTCAGTATTTAACGTTACTGTCTATGGAGGAGACATTTAAATGCAACCTCTCGGGACAGAGAGGAAAAGAAAGAGAGAGAAAGGACAGGTTCTTTCTTTTCTTCAGAGAAGACATGAATCTCTGTCACAAATGAATTTGCTCCTATAGCTTTTCCTGGACAAAAACATGAGTGAGCTAGTAATGATATGCAACTAACCTTGCCAGGACTACAGAAGAGCATTGTCAGGTATTAATCAAAACGATCATGTAGATTTTAAAGATGATCAGTGGGGCCCAAGGAATCATCAGCCTCTATACTTAAAAGAGATGTACAGTCTCAGTCCACCCAAAGTGAAGGTGTTTCTTAGACCACCTTTTTTGCACATCTGGAATAAGCTTTTTACCTAGCCTGATGACCTACGAAAGCAAGAAAAGGGGAAGGCAGAATCTATTTAATCATCAGAAGGAAAAAAAACCCCATCATGTTCTTAAGAATTTTTTACTTTTTTTTAAAGGGCAGTGTAATATTATGGGTAATACACTACCTGGAGATCCGCATTTAGTTCTCATCACTGCCATGAGCTACGTACGTGACTTTTGGCAAGTCACACTTATTTTATTTCTTCATGTGCTAAAATAAGTATAACAAAAGGATTTTGTGCCATGATGCTGTTGATAATCACTCATTACTTTATGTGGAAACATTTGCAATGGGGTATTGCCACTGTCTTATACAGAACAGCAATGAAAATGATCCTGCACTGTGGTCTCAAATTGAAGGAGACAAGGGTTACTGCATATCAAACACTCCATCTGAATGGTAGGTGGGTGGATGCTTGTGTGGAGCCTATAGTTTCCACGGCTTTTTCAATATTGGGTGGTATGTGCTTTGAGAAACAATTTCATCAAAGCTCCATCCCTGTACCACATATCAGGACCTATATATGCATGCAAATCCAAAACAGGGGAAATACTTTCTGTGTTAGTTGCTTTAGGAAGGCAAAATCTCAGACTGTTGCTTTGTAAAATTGTCCTTCTGTGTTGTTGCTTTCTGAAATAAATATATGTAATTATTTGTAGTGTAGTTCCCTCCTTTAAAAATGCTTTATTTTGGGGACTTATTTTTTTTTTTTCCTGAACTTCGCTCTTCTTTTTCTGGACTAACTAAAAGAACTTTATGTTGCCATCAGTTTACCTGTGATTGGATGCCAGAGAGTTTGGGGGTAAATCATCTTCCTTGTTTTTCTTCTTATGAGATAAAATCGTGATGAGTAACATGCCAAAGCCTTCTGCACCAATTACCAAGGGTTTCATACATGGGTTTATGAAGTATGTGGAAATATCTTTTCATTACTTAATGTTTCATTTACTTTATCTTATGTTTAGTAAATGCATCCATCTTAAACGCTGAATGGAAAGTGGACCAAACCCTTCTGTTGTTAGAAAATATGAGAGGGGAAGTTTGAGCTGTTCCCTTGTGTCACTCTGTGGTAAAATTTGGGGTATAAATCTCAGTATTCACTCTGGAACTGGAATTAGAATGCAGTAGTAGTTTCTGTTTTTTAGAAAGAATAACATAAAATTGTATAGAGAGATTTACACAGGAAAACTCATTCACATCACAAAATTAAGTCACATTTTCCAAGCATGCGAGAATTATTTCTGTGGGAGCAAATTACAGATGCAAGTAACTACACAACAGTATTCAGAAAGCTGAGCTTTCAGAGGCTTTTTTTTTTTTGAGTCCATACTGGGATTGCTACTTGTAAGAAACAGAAGCTGTGGCTGAAAGAAGAGGAAATGTAATACTAAATTAGGTTTGTATAAATGAGAACACAGGCAGCCTGCATGTTGTCCAATGTAACATTGCTTTGCAGCCTCTTGAGTTTTCATGAACATTAGAGGAAAAGTGTTGTTTGCTTAGGTTCACTATCTGCAATCCATCTCCTGTGCTCTCCTGAACTCTCTAGCCATGCAGCTCATTTTTATCAGCCAGAAGGAAAGACTTCATCCTGTGTCTTGACCCTTGTTTCCTGTGTTTAAGAGGGGAGCAGCAGCAGAGTTCTGCTCTTAATGTCTTAATGTCTCAGCAGGGCCCAGAGTACAGTGGGAGTAGGCTGAAGGTTTTCTGCCTGTAGAGGTAAAAGGGAACAGGTTGATGTTAAAAGGAGGAGCTGTGGGCATTTCAAATGCCATTTGGGTGCCAAGATTACATCTAGGTTCCCCATGTCCCACCTTACCTCCCTTTTCTAGAACACGAGATAATTTTATTTTGTTTTTAAGTTTACTATGACTCTATATTTTAGACTTGCTCAATGTCTGACACCTGTACAGAGACTTTCCATTACTATTTTACTTATTCCCAGTTATTATAAGTAACGTATGAATTGATTATGTATTTATATACTTCTTATTTAAAATAAATATACAATGAAAAAAATGTAATCCATTATTCTATTACTTTCCACACTCATCAGGTAGCCAGTGCAGCCCATAGCTTTGCAGAAGGCTGAAGTTTTACCAGATTCTGTTACTCCTGTGTTGGCAGGGTAGCCAGGTATTTAAGTATCCTGCTTACCTGAGGATGTTTCTAGGATTTACCAGGTAGATTTGCTGGAAACTGTACATACACACTTGGTGGGAGCAATACCTGTTGAATCCAGTGCTGAAGACCTACCAGTGGATTAGCGACGCCCAGCACTGAGGGGCAGAGAACTGCCAAAGTTCCTACTTTAAGAGGCCGAATGAAGGGGGGAATGGGCCACAAGGCAGCCAGGTTGCTGAGGTTCAGCTCTGTGTGAAAACCTTGTGGTTGAAAGCAGTGCTCGCCTACAAGTTTGGATGTGGAAGTCTAGCTCCTGTGTTGTGATAGTAATAACATCTGTGGGATCCAGGGAGGCTCAGGCAGTGATGTGGCAAATTCTTAGATAAAAGCCAGCAGTGCCATTTTCTGTAGGACAAAGAGATAAGGTCAAGAAGGGAGGACTCTGTAAAGTTGTGGGTGGTATAGCCCTGAAGAAAGTACGTTGAATTTACTCTGATGGGAAAGAGAATTCACAAAATGACAAGGAAAGTGTCAAACAACGTTTTGAAGGAGGAAAGGCAGTAGTGAGCTTCAGACAGATCTGTGGTGAACAAAATTGCTGAACTGAATTTTAGGGATACATGTTTGGGTTTTATGTGTTTCAGCCAACGCCTGTGTCCCACTCTGTAATCTTCAGTTGTAGTGTTAAATAACCTGGCTGCATTAGGGCAGTGATTTCCCTTGGGAAGTGAAGAATACCTTGCTGTATCCCCTTCTAATTGTGCATAGCAAGCGTCCTTAATATCTCACGTATTTTCCTAGCTGGTATCCTCCTCCTGGTCTGCTATGAAAGAAATTAAGTAAGCCTCTTGATATGCTCTGGGAGTGGGAAGGCAGCAAGTGCTGCTGCAGTACATCTGATATTCCCTACGTGTACAAGCAGAAGTGAATCGTGGCCTTGGTGCACCTGGAAGAAACGTGGACTTGTCTTTTGTTATGTTGAGGCCATGACGAAGGTCATTCATCTGTCACATGGAAAACCAGTTGTGATTGCTCTCCAGTGACTTCATTGATATGGTAAAAATGAATCCAATCACCTTTTTGATTAGGTGGCCAAAAGACGAATAAGCTGAGCTGCTTTTTTTCCCCTGTAATTTCTTCATACATATGTATGCAGAGTGTAACTTCTGAAATAAAGCATTAATGCAGTGCCTGACTTTGCAAAAACTTGTGATTTTTAAAGGGGCTGTCTGACATACAGCTTGCAGAGGTTAAAGAGTAAAAATGTATACACGGCCTGATTTATAAAATTCAGGGTGAGTGTTTTCTTGTACTGGAGGTACAAATGTGCTGTTTGTTATTATGCATTATTTATATTCCAGTGGTACTTAGAAACTGCAGAGAAAAGTGCTGTTCCAGGCTCTGTGGGCCCTAATATGGCTCCAGTAATGCACCTGACACTACAGAACAGGTCAGCACTACACTGTGATGGTTTCTGAGTCTGAAGAAGTCAGTTTTGTAAATTAATATAATGTAGAAGACGTTTCAGTGGTTGTTCCTAGGAGCTGTTAGCTTTACAGAAGCTCTTTTGGCAGATAGGAACTTAACCTAATAAAAACAATTGTAGTTGATATATATTTTTTTTAAAATTTTGACTTGGATCCTGGTTGTTCGTGCTCCTCCCCTTACTCAATGATTACCAGCAGTGGCCCACTGCTAAGTAAAGATACCTACAGAACCACTCCTGAATTAGTCCAGATTTTTCTAAGCATCTGCCAGTCTTCCCTGGACATGCCTGCAGTATATATATAAGCACAGTCCAAGTTACAGCTTTAGTATGCTCTTGTATTCTCAAACCCTTGCGAAATTTATGAGTCCAAGGAGTTAGTGATTTTATGTTGTATCATAATTTTGTGCAAAAGGAGTATCAGAAACCTTTACATAAGGCAAACGCTTAAATACCAGTGCAAATGCAAGTAGAAAAATAAAGGACTTTAGAGATTTCAGGAATTTATTCCTCCAGGTTACAGGTTTCACACACATATATATTATTTCAAATAAATAAAGAAAAGGTATTTAGAAGTATTTATACATTACCACTGCCTTAATCGCTTTTTGGAGAGAAGTTATAGGGAAGGGGTTATTAAGAGTGTGGTGCATGCAATGTTATTTTTCTTGTTGAAAGATTTGGAACAGAATCCTAACAAGAAACAAGTGGAAAAAGGATTGTTTTATTAACTAAAGTCTTCATTCTAACTTGAAGGAAGCAAAAATATGTCTTTGACTTCATAATCTCTTCAACCCTCTTATTCTCCTGGGTTTAATATTTTCAAATGAGATAGGCTTAGGCTGAAGTGAATGTTCAAACCTTTCTGCTTCAATCCAGAGAGCGTTTTGGAGTAGCATAATGTTTGGCTGGAAAGATCCAAAGAAATTGTGCTGTCCAGAAGAAAATGTGGGTTTTACATCAGTAAGTAACTAGGCAGCCAAGGAAAAAAGAGAGGACATATAAAGCAGAAAAAACCCAACCGACCAGGAGGAAAACTCAGTCCTAATGGCAGCATAATGACTGATGGTACTAAAATTGCAAAGCATTATAAGGAAAGCTTTTAGTAACGTAGAAGTATATGTAATATAGAAATAAATAATATTTTAATTTTTTTTATTTGGATGTAGGAAGTACTCCAAGTATGTTCTGTGTGGGATATGTGTGTCAGGGTGAATAATTTTTATTTTTCTTTTAAACCTCTGACCTTGGGCCACTTGAGTTTAAACCTTATTGTAAAATCAGATCTGTCAAGTTTCCTCAGTTTAATGTAGTTGATCTCTACTTTCGGGAGCTGTTAATATGTTGTAAAAACTCACTCTGGGATAAAGGTTTGTGTTCAAGAGGTTTTTTAGGTGGAAACAGTTGGGTTGGAAGAGAGATGCGAACATGTGTGTTGGTAGTTGGGGTACGTGGACAGCGCTGCACAGGACTGGCAGCTGGGAGCCGTGGACTGGGAGCATTGGGAAACCCAGTGTTGGAGCACGATCCAAGTGTTTCTTCCTTCAATGCCCGCTGTCTTGCCTTACCCATGGGCGAACTGGCTGTGGCTGTGGTAGCAGGGCAAGAATGATGAACGGCATGGAAAAAACCTGTATCTGAAGAGTCTTGAAAATCTGGAATTAATTACCTTGCAAGGAGCCAAATGAGAAGGAACTGACAAAAGTGTGTTAAATAATGAACGCTGCAGAGAAGGTATGTCATGAACTTTTCATGGCAGAGGGCAGGGGGATATTTAATTAACTTAAAAGTTGGCAAATTCACACTGAGTGTAATTACATTGTGGAATTAATTCTTCATTGAAACTTACTGAGGCCAAGACTTCAGCCAAGACTTCAGCAAGGTTCAAAACAAGATTCCAGTTTTCTCTGGGAGGCAAAAAGTTCTCTGAGCTGTGGCAGTGGTTTTTTGCAATGTCGCGCTCTGAGGTTTAGGTCAGTCTCTAACAGCTTTTCATCTAATGACACCGTGAGGAGAAGGAGGATAGATTATTTACATTTTCTGTTTCAAACTTTTTACCTTACTGTCTCCTGTAAGTGACTGTATGTGCTGAAAGACATGAAAGAGCATTGGAAGAGATCCAGTGTGACCATTCCTCTGTTTCTGACACTGGACAGGATCCAGTGTGATCATTCCTGTGTTTCTTGCACTCTCCCAACCATAAAAATTATTAACTACTTCTTCAGACATCCAAAGCATGATGTTATTAGAGAAGTTGGAAAAGCCGTTAATTGCCTTCAGGAAGACACAAAGATGCTGTATCTTTCCATCTTACATGTGCAGGTTTTCAGATGTCAGCCTCAGCCATGGAAAGCCTTCAGCAGGACTTAGCTGATCCAGGAGGATGTTAGGATAAGCAGTATTATTCAGATGATTAATAAATGTACATCAAAAAAAGCTGATAAGCCTTGTGAGCATTAAACAGCAAAGGGGTGAATAAAGACCTCTGCAGTGCAGCTCTAAGGTCAGCAGGTCTGAGTGAGGCTGGCCAGTGCTCAGGTAGCGCGTGGACACCCAGTCATGGACACCCAAGATCTGAAGGCAGAGCCAGGCAGCTGATTATTTGCAAGGCAGAAAAGAATGAAGATAGGAATGAAGATCACTGAAAATGTGATTCTGGTACAGCCTTACGGTATCAGAGTCCACTGGAAAGAAGAGACGAATGAGAAAAATATCAAGTCTGGGTAAGAAACAATCAGGAGAAAACTAAAACATGGTTTGTGCCTAGTGTGTCAGGTTTATCAAGTCATTTCTTAAGCATTACCTGGTCTACCAGCTGCTCTGACTGTTGTATTCCTCTGCTGATGTGGACTTACAGTCAGAGGCAGTCTGTTTGATGTGTGCATTTGCTTGTATAGGACGGCAAGCAAAGATACACCTTCAGCTGATACTTCGTCTGTGACTTCATCGGGTCTAAGTGGACAGTTGCCCACCCACGCTGGGCACTCGGACCGGCAGCATTTTGGGGGCCAGTGAGATGTCTGAGGACACAGCTACAGGACTGAGGGTCTTGGTTTGCATTGTACAAGGTCAAAGGCTGATAGCTGGTGTGTGTATGCTGGTCACATGCATTTCCCCCCAAAACAATCTGTGTGTATGTCCTGTCTGAATTATGCTGAAAAGTCAGTATTTTATGGATATTTACAAGAGGTTGTAAATCCTACCTTAATTCCTGATTTCTTAATTTCTTAAAATATGGCTAACTTCCCAGGCTCTGCTTGTCTTATTTCCCAGCTAGGACTTAATAACAGAGTATTAAATGAGGTCTCTTGTTGCTTTTCTGCATGTTAAGTAATCTTTATTGGCACTTCTAAAGTGTAGCTTTATTATAAATGTAAAGGCAAATGGACTGCTGGGTTTTGTAAGGTGTGTTGTTGTGTTCCTTTGGTCCTCAGGCTGGCGTGTTTGCTGATTTACCTACTGATTCACAAAATGAGGTAAGCCACAAATGGGAATTCCTGCAAAACAGTGAATTAACAAATATTTGTGATAATAATTAGTTAGCTGTCACCTCGTGACAACTGAAGAACTAGAGCAGAAGAGTATCTGTTCTGGCATATTGGTACAAACAGTCATTCATGGGCTTTCTCAAAAAAAATTTGTACTTTTAAACCACCAGCCCTGTCTGTGAAAGCCAAACTCAAGTGCTGAAATTTGTCATCGTGGGAAATGGCCTTTGCTAACGCCTGCCTGTGAGAAAGGCATTGCTGGTTTTGGCTTCCAGTACAGGTGAAAATGAGCCCTACTCAGTAAAATTTTGCTTGCTTTTATTTTATTAAGTATAGTTATGATTTAATTTCAGCTTCTTTTTGAAAAGTACTCTATCTTGCAGGAAAGAATGAAACAAAAGATGTGAAATCAGTGGCTTCTTTTGGGTTGAAATACTTTATTATTTTTGAAATCTGAGAAAAAAGGCTACAGAAATCACAGAATAACCTCATTAACGTATGAAATAAATCATGAACTCAGAACTGAGGAAGAAAAGAAAATGTTTGCACATCTGGCTTACCACAGCGAATTTCCATATCTTGATCAAGAGTAGTTGTAAGCTGGAAATGGAGAAAAATAAGAAGGATGAGAGTACGGAGATCTGATTTTCCAGCTGCATGGATGTGTGTGCCTCGAACCTAGCAGCGACTTGCCATATTTCACAGGCACTGGAGGGTAATGCCTCCTATGAGAACAGCTGCTTTGTGCTAACATCAGTATGAGCTGTCACATTAGGTCTGTAATAATGTCACAGACCTTTAGGAGCCTTCAGAGGTGCTACAGCAGGGAAAAAATGGAATTGTCAAATATTGTGAAACCTGTGCAGAACAGGGGCATTGATTGTGTCTTGAGGTAATTGAAGGTATGCAACTATTTTTCCTTTCAAGTTGTTTTGCAGACTTTAGAGAGTAGGATCTGAGTCAGCTTTTGGGTAATAGGAGTCCTTGAGTCAAAAGGATTCATATTTCCAATGCTTCATAAACACTTTGCCCACATAACAGGAGAACAGCAAGATGCTTTTGGGCTTTTCTGTTCCTTTAGTAACATGCTTGGAATTGAGTTGAGTAATGAGATGATGTTAATTCATCCTGCTGTTTGAGGTCCTTGTGGAACAAAGTGGAAAAATGACATGAATGCATCTTAGGTTATTTCTTTTAAAAGTGGAATTTCATTACTTTGGTTCATGTGGAAATATGCTAGTGACAGTTTTCAAATGTAGTTTTTTACATAGAAAAGATAAAGTCATCTGTGTATCTTATTAACAAGTATTGCAGTTCATGTATTGCAAAGGCCTTTAAATAGCTGCTCGTTTTGAGTGTATCTGGCTGTTGGATCAAATACGCTGTCAACAAAATGTATTTTAACATATCAGCCTAAATTGCATTTGCAGGCTGTAAAATAAAGATTAATTTTTTTTGATTTCTTGAGACCAGAGACAGATTTCATTTACTCTGCACTACCAGGACAGGCCAATTCTAATGTTTATATTTGGAGGAAGATCAATTTGCTCTGTATACATTTTCTTTAGTTTTCAGGTTAAAAATCTGAACTGAGTTTTCTTTGAATTGCAAATTAATTGCAGTGAATGTTTAGCTTTCTCATGTTAGTAGGAAAATAAATACTTCCAGGAACTGTGCAGTTTGTGAAGCCTTTATCTTTTTAGAAACACTTTGGGTAGTGTTTATTATATATTAATAACAATGGAAGAAAAATTTGCTGAAATAAGCAACTAGATAATATCAGTTGGATATTATATGTGTGCTGGAATGCAAAAACACAGGGAGGTAAATTTAAACTTGATAAAACACAACCTGAATTATCTTTGATAATTATTATATGAAACTGGCTTGATCTCTTCCTTTATTAGGTTAGTTTACTTTTTTTTTACCAGGGGGCCAAGAAAGCCTGTGGTGTAGGATTAAATGAAAAAGAATTATTTCAAGGTGAAAGGATGCAGATCGGTGAAAAAAATTCAAAAAAGGAAGAGGATGCCAGAACAGCTTGGAATAAAAAAAGAGTACAGCTGAATTTAGTTCCAAATGAAACTCAGTTCTTTCCTGAGAGTGTTTAACATGCTCTCCTCTAGTACAGGGAACTGGACTCGGTGACCCAGAAGTTGCCATGTACTTTTCTGACACCTTTTAAGACCTCCTGAAGGATAAGGTTAGTAAAATGGGAGGTCAGTTTTTCTTCAAGCGGAAGTGAGCAGTGAGGTTTATGAATAAAAGCATAGCCTTTCCCTCCACAGTGCTTCTTCGAGGGGAGGCATCGCTTTTGGGTTGCACTGTTTATTCTGCAAGCAGCCTCTGTGATCTGTTTGCCACTGACCTTCAGTGGGACAGAAGTTGCTTTGGAGCTGGTGTCTCCTGCGCTGAAGTGAAATCTGAGGCTCAAAAGTATGAACAAATTTTCTTGGAAAGACAGCATCAGTATGTATGTACTACTGTGTCTAGCAGTAATAGCAGAATTACTTTTCAACTGTGTGAGAAATGAAAGGAGTAACACAATTTTCTACCTGTTTTGGACTGTGGGAAATGGGTCAGCGAAGGTTGATTAGATCATAAAATGTACCTGAATGCAACCTCTTGCTGTGTGCAAGTGGCAAGCGCTCTTCTGCTTAGTGAAACCTGTGTTCCCAGGTAAAATAACAAGTGGCCACTGCAGCCATCTTAGCAACAATGTAATTGAAAGCCAAGAAGAAATGCTGTAGAAAGAGGTGTGGGGTTTTTTAAATTTTTTAAATTTTTTAAATTCTATGCCTTGCACCGTCTCCAGCCTGTCTCACAAAATAAAACTGGAGAAGATGCCTTCATGTATAAGAGCACATGTAAGAACATGTAAAACTAAGCTTCCTTTCTCCTGCAGATGAGATCTGAAGCAACATCTCACCTCTTAAGTAAATCCGTGGTTAACCATCTTTTCAATGGGCATTCTAAGAAGGGAACTCTAAATGAAGTAGTTTCATTTTGCACAGAATAGTTAAAAATCTGCTGAGGCAGAGAGGATGTGAGTAACTATTCAATGTTGTTGCTAGAGCACGCATCACTCAGAGCAAGGGTGTTCACTTTGATCTGCTGTTCTTGCAAAGCAGGAAGTTGGATTGGGTGTCTGAAGAGGTTGTTCCCTTTTGGATGCTTTTAAAATGAATATGTTCTGTACTTTAGGGTTTGGGGTTTTTTGAAGGAAACGAGTTATTTTACTGTTGTTGGAAAGCTGTAAAAAAGAACTGCAGTTACTGGGGATTGGAATGGAGGTATCAGAGATGCGGGTTAGGTTGTTGGGAGACTTCCCTATAAGAATTTGGAGATGCCTGGAGGTGTCACGTAGCATGGTTCACATTAATTAGCCTTGGGCACTTTGAACTTGTGAGAGGGTTGGGTCTCAGCTGTTGGAAATAGGAAAGCAGATGATGGGTATATCAGGTGTTTGTGATTTTGTGATTGAGGGCATTGAATTGAAAGTAGTAGGAAATAACACGCACTGGATTTCGTAATTCAGCACCATAATTTAAAGGAAAAAATGTGAGTATTGTCACATTATGTTCCCTTCATAAAGAATTACCTTTTTTTTTTTAGTTCTTCAACATCATATGTGTCACGTAAGAAAACGTGGTGTACTAAAATTGTAAAAACCAGATTACTGAGCTCAATGTTCTCCCAAGTGATACATTTTTAAAGACGTTGTGGTCACTCAGCATAGTTGTCATGGTAATTCAAGTCCCTGTTCACAACTGCTTGAAACTCCTCAATATTCTTTCACAACCATTAGTGGCCTTCTAATTGTTTGAAAAAGAATATTCCTGCTTTAGTTTCCTCATGATAGTTAAGAAATCCGGGCTTTTCTGTCTTTGCATCCAGCTGTCAAAGTATGTGGATATTTGCATTTGCATGAAGAATTGTTTTTTGGTTTTTTTTGGTTTTTTTTTTTCCCAGAAGAGGTTCTATTTTTACAAAAACTGTGGGAAGAGATTTGGACATTTTGGCATTCTAATACTACAGTACAACTGCTCTAAATAGCTATTTTTAAAATCAGTGTAATATCTTTAACCCACATTAGGGTAAAGTAACATTATTTTAGATATTTTAGATAGAATCACTTCTATTATTGACTAGCATAACTAATTTCAAACATCAAAGCTTTATGGTGAACCCAAGTCTAAAGGGAGAATGCTGCAATGTATCAGGAAAATGCCATTCTTTTATTTTTTTCCCAGCATATGAAAATAGGAGTTCCAGATTTCTGTTCTGAGTTGAAATTTGGGAAGAGATCTGCAGTCATCCTGTGGTGCATCAAAATGCTGAAAGCAAAATTACAGATGAAGGATTTAGAAATCTGTTGATTTTTGGAATATTTTCATTGTCTTCCAGAAGATTAATCCATTGACTTTTTTGGTTAAACTTAGTAATGTCAAAGTAGTGGAAAAATGGTTAAAAGTACAAGGTTTCAAAGAGGAGAGTTATTTTCATAGGCTGCTTCCTAGAGAAGTGGCAAAAATAAGAAATTTCCGTATTAATGAATTTTATCATTTTACTTAGATATTGCAAATTTTTCTTTTTGGAAAGCCTGGAATATATTTTTCTACCCAGAGGAGCAAATATGCATACAGTCTGGTTTGGATAATGCATTCTCAGTTTTGTTTCATGCATCTATTATATGTTCCTCCTTTAGGATTCCTCCTCCCCCTCCTCTTGTATTTTTTTTTCAAGACATTTTCAGGGCTGTGGAAAAATCAGGACACAAATTTGCAGTACTCAGCGCAGCATTTATGGAAGTGTCTGATTTGCTCTGAACTGTAAATTCTAAATAATGATAAGTGGAATTACTGCTATAATTATCTTTCTGTAGGGAACATTTCTAACTTGAAATCCAAAGCCTTTCTATTAAATAACATTTTTCAGGAATGTTTCCTTAGGCATACTTTTCAGAATTGTATTTTATTTTTATCTTGAGCAAGATCTGACTCTGCACCGTTTGTGTTAGAGACAGACAGAATAACTAGAACAGGCAAATGCCTCATAGGCAACAGGAAAGCCAGTGGAGAGATGAAAGATGAGCTTCCAGCAGCTGCAGAAAGGATATACACTTCAAGGGTGCCCCATAAGCCTTATAAAGCAATAAAGGAAGGAAAACAACATTATGAAGGGTCCTAACAGTCATAAAATTCCAAAAATGGCAAGGATTGCTTTCATTATGTGAAGTGTTCGTTAAAGCTTTAAATAATGAAATAAACTCTTGACACTGAGAATGGAAACCTTCACTGTTCAACCGCCCTCTGTTTACTTTACGATAATCCAGGCCATAAAAGTAGTGCCGCACAAATTCCCCGTTCTGGGGGAGCTCCGGGATGCCCGGGGACCACACAGTTCTCTGGCTTCAAAGGAGTGGGGTCTCCAGCAGCACTCCTGGCTCCTGGCCCGCTGCCACGCCGCTGGCAGCCAACGCTGCTCCTCAGCCCGGCCAAACCGGAGAAAGTCTGAGTCAGAAAATCCCTGGGATTGTTTTAATTGGCTTAAATTAGGTGTTGCGGGGTTCCTTTTTGGGCAGGTTTTTTTTTCTTTTTTTTTTTTTTTTTCTCCTCCTTTCTTTTGAAGCCCAGGAGTAATTTTGGGTATTGGAAAAATGTGCTGAAGACTTTGAGACCAGAAGATAAGTGGGGAAGCTCATTAAGGGGGTCTTCTGGGATTCAAGGTAGAGATACTAAAAAATGTCTCCTATATAAAATTATTTATTGCTCTCATACTTGTTTAAAAATGTAGAATTTGAATTAAAACTAAAAACTTGGCAGGTTATACAGCAGATATTTAATTTGCCTGTCAAAAGAATGGGAAGAAAATATTTATTTTGAACAGGAATACCTTCAAAATTGAGAAGACCTTGTATCTCTTATTTCAGCCATTTTAAAATAGTTTACCTTTTCTGTTAATAGCATAATCTGTTCAAATATTTTCTCCTGAATTAGAACCCTCTTTAGAAAACATGGTAAGGTTCCCCATGTACATGTGGAGCACTTCCTTATCAGTCACTGAAATTCAGCCATTTTCTGCTTTGCTTGCAACAAACAGGAACAAAATGTATCCTTGTGGGGAAAAAAAAGAATTCAGCTACAGGTGGGTGAAATTGTCATTGAAGACTTTAAGCTACAGAGTGCTCCCCTTAAAGGCACTTGAGCAGTTCTGTAATTTATGGCACTGGTTGCAGTGAAAGTGTGGGATCCCATTTATTTTTCTGCACACTACCATAGTTTACCATTTGTTTCTTCATCCTAGTTCTGAGTAGTTTTCTAAGCTGCTGCTGTGGTTAAACATCATTTTTAAAAGGCATTGGAAAAGAAAATGACTTGTGATATATATTTTTGTTTTCTTGTACATGTTACTTGAGATATATTTATGCAGTTTTGATAATCTCTGTACTTGCACCATCCAAAATGAAATCCTTTGTCTCATGGCATATTTTTGGGAGACCAGACAGGGAGACTGTCTGCATCATGAGTGGGAGAAGTAAATGACTCACAGTTCTCCTTATGAGAAGCTTTGTTTCATTCAAATCCCTCTTGCCAAGATGCTGACACTGAATTTGAGTCATCAGCAATAAACAAGTCGTACAGAAAATTGAATCTTTAGAGGGCAGAAAATCATGGGCGAAGGAAAGACGCTCACCGACGAGCTCTGTGTTAGTCTGTGCTTGAGAGGAGTTATTGATTGCGTTATTTCCCATAGTGGATTTTTCCATAAGTGCCTTAAACTAATTCAAAGTTCCAGCCTGAAATTTTGATTCAAAATGTGCATGTGTAGTGAAAACTGCATCATTGCTCAGGCTTCAAGATCACAGAATGCAAAATTGAGTTTTCACCACACTAATCAAGGTGATTTGGTCTCCGGTTTCGTCAAGAGCTTTTTTAACTGTGCTATATCCTAAAGGGCTGAGATCAGTAAGAATTGTTGGCATCTTCCAGGAAAAAGGAAAGATTTGCTGAAATTTATCTTGCATTGGGTTTTGTTTAGGATCTGTTTCTCCTGTATTGTGCAATAATCTTGAATAAATGTACTTCATGTATCATGGGAAGAGTTCATCAGGACTGGACATGTTTGTTTTCAGGAAGTGATAGTAGACCAGCTAATAGATATTTGAATTGAAAATGAAACTTTTGTACTATATCAACTGTTAAGAATTTTACTTTCGTGAAAATAGCACAGTGTCTTATTTGTCTTGGTACCAGTGTTTCTAATCACTCTCAGCTTTTAAAGTGCAAATGCTTTCAAGAAAGGTGGTAGTGCACAGATATTTTTCATGTGGAAGTATTTTCACATTTAATAACCTTCAACAAAACACTAAAAAGTCAATATTAATTACAAAATGCACCTTTTTTCTTATTTTCATTTAAAGGTGTGATTCAGTGTAGGACATGACATATAAATGGATGGAGCTGACTCATGGAGGAGCCAGGAAAGGGTTAGGATAATGGGAATGACTTCAACCTTTACAGGCATTTCTTACCCCTCAAAGTGTCTTGTAGAACGTGGAGTATCCCAAGGGGCTCTCTGTTACCTAACATTCCATTCTTACTCATGACAAGTGTGTGTGCTGTGGTTATATTGCTCTGACCTGCCTGCCCCAGCTTTAGACCGTTGTCTTTGTAACGAGGCAAAAATCCAGCACTTGAAGGAAAGAGGAAAATTCAGTAAATTTTTCAAATAAAATGCAGGGTATAATGCAAACAGTAACAGTTGTGATGAGCACAGTCGAATGAACTTACACTACAGCGCGGCTTTGCTAAATATAGCTGCAGAATACTTGTTGTCTGCGGGCGCTGGTGTCGGAGAACGTTGCCATACGCAACTTGGGAAGCTACAGAAGCAGGGGCACAAATCACAAATAGAAGAGATGGCAGTAGGATTACAGACTGCCACAGCCCCGGTCCTGTACTCAGCTTGACCAGGCAACCTTCCTCTTTGGAGGGCTGGATGGTCTTTCGTTTGTGCTGTCCCTTTCATTGCAGAAGTGGCATTTTCCCTATTGTGCATGGAGAGATTCTGGAAGACTAGAAATAAGAAATGAGCTTGTTTTGGTGAAAGAGGGTCAGCGTACTGCATGCCTGTTGTTCAGCAGTCCTTGGCAACCGATTTTAAACGTGGATGGGGAAAAAATCCAGGTAACCCTCGGACACAGTGCACCCCAGGGTATACACCTGTGGCCTCCCATGGTGTAAACCTGTCAAATCACCAGTGGAGGTGAGGAGGAGAAGAGAACATGTCCAGGGGAAAAAAACCTGGAGTGTTCTGATGTAAACAGAAGTGAAGTGAATGCAGCCTGGGAGGGAGTGAGGAGGAGGGGGAGCTGGAGACCAGCTGTGGGATGAAGCTGAGAAGCAGCAAAGCTGGACAGAGCGCTTGTCCAGCTCGCTTGGGAGCAGAGACAGGGCCAGGGGATGGGGCAAGAGCCATGGGAGGAGACAGGCAGACAGAGCAGAGGTCTGCAGGGAGCTGCTAAAGGGGGTGCCACCCTTCAGCTGCCTGACATTACGTGATGGTGTTTGTCCCAGGGAGACCCCTTCCCAGAGTGCCCTGCAGCCATGTGCTCCATCTGCTCCTGCACGTCCTTAATGCTGAAGTCTTTTCATCATCCCTCCATCCATGGTCTGGCCTTTTTGCTTTAACCCACTGCCAACCTTGTCCCCTGCTCATTCCAGCCTGCCTCCCTGAGCTGTTTCTGTACAGCATGGCAGCCTGCCTTGGAAATGCCATACAAAAGCAGGCAGAGGTGTCATGAGAAGAAAGCTGGAGGGTGGTGCAACAAGGAGATCTAATTTGCAGGGGTTTTGGAGAGTGTGTTCTTGGGTAGAAAACCCAACTCATACTGTCTGCTCAAAGGATGCCGTGGGTGAGACCCTTTTCCCTCATAGAGACTGCTGGCTTTCCAAGAGGAGAAGAGTTAGTTAAAAACAGAAAGGTAGCATAAATCCTCTCTTCTCAAGACAAGGAAGTATTGTTCTTGTAATCCTGTTGATATCCTCCAAAAGCCAATTCAATATTGCACTGTGGAAGAACATGATCTAGGTGGACCCAACTGAGAAGGGGTTTGCTCCTTAGGTGGTAGTTGTAAAATTAATGCATTCATTTGTAGGAGAAGGAAGGACATAGACTAAAGATCTTAATCTTGTGTTGAGAATACGGAGTGAATGGTGATTTATGGTAAGAGCAGAGTTTAAGCTCACTTAACTTTTGGTGAGCTGTGTTTAATATATGCACATTGAATTCAACATAGCTTTGAAATGCAATAGTTTAGCGTATGTCATAATAAAATTTTAATGATTAATGAGCTATTGTTTCTAATATGAAATTGGTCTACCTGAAAAAATACAAGCAAACATGGATCCTAATAAATAAAGCATAGTACTTCCCCAGACTGCATGATACAGTTGATTTCCTTCAAAGGACACCTCAAAATGGTGATAGTGATGCTACAATGAAAATTGTGGTAATTTTATATTTTGCTTTTGCGTGTTTTTTATAACTGGCTACCTGGGCAATGATGGCCATGATTGTAGAAAGTTTAATGATAATTCCAAATTAATATCCTATTTGCTCCTGGAAGTTGAAATATTTTAATATTAAATTGTCTCAAAACCTTTTACTGGTGATCTTCTGGTGGAGTCAGTGGTCTGGGGAAGGAGTCACTGTTGTTTCTGCTGAGAATGATTCTTTTATGGTGAACTTCAAAAGAGTGAGTCTGGATACCAATTTGAATGAAAACTTGTTACTGACAAGAGGTAACACTTGATTTTTATCTTTCCCACATTGATGTAAAAGAAATTACTTGTTCTCATAATTTCTTTCCGTTAAGGACAATATAGGTTTATAAACTATAAACTATATAAACTATAAAGATATCTCCTTAGGATATCTCTGTTCTCCTAAAAGGGCAGTAGTAAAATAAGAAAACAAAATTTTTACTCAAATTAAAATATGTCTGGAATGCGTGAGAATTTGGTGTTGATGGGCACGGGAAGTCAATAGTAATTTGTTTAGTAATAGTTTAAAAGAAAAAATTGTTCATATTTTGTAAGTTTCAAATAGAAGCAAACACATTTTTTTCATTAAAATATTTTAATGAAGTGGGTATCTGTCATTACTGTCTGATTTGTGAGAAGCTGATGATTACAATGGACAGGGAGCTTGTTTTACTACTTTGAACACGTGCCAGGAGTGTTCAAAATGGGAAGAAATGTGCTTGAGGAGTCAGTGGATTTGAACTTTAAAGGCTTAGGACCTCTTCCAAGTCTGCCACTTCTTCCCTGCGTAAATATGGAAATGTTGTCATTTAAAGTGCTTCACTCTCGCTTTCCCCACTTAAAAACACAGATATTTTAGCTGACTTCTTTTGTAGAGCAGTTTGAGATATGGTAGTGAAGAGGATAGGTGTTATTTTAAGCACTGTTTTTTTAACCAGAGGTGAGAGGTTGGCTCAGGACACTGGTTGAGAGGTTTGGAGAATTTGCCTCCTTATTGCTTACTGGAAGCATTACCAAGAAAAGGTGTTTCAGCAAGGAGCAACGTTTGAAGATGTTTTTATGCAGTTATTGATTTCAGACCAGCCCACAGAAAGCTCTATCTAGACGTTGGTGCTAATTTACGATCCATTTACCAAAGCAGGTGGGATTGAAATGAGTATGTTGTTCTCTTGGAAAATGGTGTCCTTAGGTAAAGGTTGAGCATAGGGATGGAAGAGCTGAACAGGTACCTGTTGCTGTATCTAGCTGGACATTACTGCCAAAGCTCCTCAACTTTTGGGGATTTCCACCCTTCTAAGCCCTCAAACTTTACAAACATAAGAGTCCAGTGGTGCAATTGAACTTCAGCTGCATGATGAGTCTCACAATAACAGATAGGCTTATTGAAAGGGCAGGGAATAGTGTTATTTAAAAAAATCTTATAGTTGTAAAATTAGCACACTTCTTAGTGTCTGAAGTAGCTTATATTCAACACAAGCATATACGCATGTATAAAATTCAGTATGCAGCTCCAGAGGCAGGACTCTATCTCAGCTTGGATGCCAAACCTCTCCTGAATCTAATAAGACTGAAAGTATATGTTTTGTTCTACATGACTATTTATCCATCATATTCTGTCAGAAAACTTTTACAGAAAAATATTTTTTAATCTTTACATTAAAAAACCCCCAACACAACTTACCTGGGGAAGCTGGAGACACAGCGAAGAGTCATTTTGATTGAATTTAGGGAATACAAACATACATCTCCAAATTTTTTTTTTGAGGTTTAAGTGGAAAGCCGGACAAAGAGTCTTTATGGTACTGTTTTCTGGTGGATCTGTGGTAATTTGTTTTGTTTTGGTCTTGTTCCTCTCAGTACTGCTTAGAAATTAGCTAAAACATTTATATTGCAGAAATGATATAGCAGCAGTTTCAAGTCTTTTGTGCCTCACATGCTTGATTAGAAAAATCCCATTAATGATAGAAAATGCTAATCAGTGATGTGTTTTGCCAGCCACTACAGGCCCACACATTCTATATAATCTATTGTTTATTAACTTAATGAAGGTCATTGTAGCTTTTGAAAGCTTGTGTGACAGCACATCATAATGGTTTTAAAACTCTGTGCTGCTGGACTTCGGTGCTGGAATAAGTCAAGGCTGAGTATTTACTTGTCAGAATGGCTCCGGCGTAAATTGAGTTTTTTCTGGGTGCAGTGATCATACTGTGCTTTTCATTCGTTCATTATAATTGTCACGACAGACAAACAGTGCAGTGGTGGCTAAGCTGATGGTGCTGCCATTAAGCAGCTAGGCACTGTCTTTATCCACATCTTATTGATTTTCCTTTTCTTTTCTTGACAGGTGACATCACACAGAAAGGATATGAAAAGAAGAGATCAAAATTAATTGGGGCCTACCTGCCACAGCCTCCCGGTACGTATATCTGTGCTTGCGATATATGAAGACGTCAAGTGTACTGATAGTTGCCACTGTAAAAATCTGCATCTCTGAAGAAACGTATGTGGCAGAAACAAAGCTATTGTTATGCAGAATAAGCTTATTCCATCCATTTTATGTGTATTTTTATATATATATGTCCGCTTTGATGTGTGTGTACATATTTTACATACGTTGGTGTGGGTTTGGCAATCATGTATGAAAAACTAAATCAGCCTGGGCTTGTTAGAGAGGCATTGTTTGTTGGAAGGAATGCAAGAATACAGAGGAAAATGTGATGTCCTAACTCATTAACATCTCAGCCAAGTAAAGTTTTCTGAACGGAGATGTACACAAGAGTGGAAGAGAATCTTAGATCTTTGAACTTTTGTCCATTTCTGGGTTTCCTATCCAAGTCTCACTTTTGAAGACACTGGAGAGACCAGCAACATCCCTAGAGTCCAGCTTGACCTCTGGCGTGTGAGCAACTGACCTTTCATACGTACCTGATCTCAGCACTGAGGGATGGGCTGCCTGTACACGCCCAAAAGGTGTAAAAATACCTTCAAACTGTATTTAATAATGTATTGCTTCATTGAATTTATTTCATATGTATGTACAAGAACTTTCAGAGTTCTTTCACTCTTCTGAGGCACTGGATCATGAAGTTCACTATGTAGGTATTGATGTAGACCTCTGTTCTGTGTTGGCCTCAGAGGGGTGCGCTCACCCTCTCCTGGCATCTCACTGACCTTATGGAGGCTCCACTTGGGCTTGGCTATCCTCTGAGCCCTGTCTTTCTTGCAGGCCTCGGAACTAGTTTCCTCCTCATTTTACAAAATCTTTGCTTTATGGTGGAATTGAGGAGTTTTTATTTAAACTGCTCATGTGTGAAGGCACTGCCTTGTTCACTTCTTCAGGTTTATATCTGTTGTCCAGCTCCATAGCATGTGCCTTTGGATTTCACTTGGTCTGCTCCAGTGTTGGGTACTCCACAAAAGAGATCAGTGTTACAGACACCTCTGTTTTCTGAAGTGATACAGCCTGTTTTGAGGGTGTCTGTGGCATTTCCTTACCACTGGGAGCCATTAGAGAGTGAAACAAATCAAAACAACAGAATTACAATACCAGAGGTGCAGTTTATTAAATTTCTGGGTATTTAGTGGTCTGACCAGACTATCAGACATACAATAAATAGTCTTCACAGTTTGTTCTCATGAGACCTGCTTAGGTCTACTGAGTTGTGGAGAGACTGTTGCTTCACAATAATCTTCAGTGCAGCAGTGCTTGTTACCAGTATTTGTTCGTTTGGTTAGTTGTGACTTTTGTTTCTTCAGATAAGCAAGTAGAGCTGTTTCTTCAGAAAGCTCATAGTCTTCTGGTCAAACTGTATCCCTGGCTGAAACTGCTGGGGGTTCATCATGCATGTAATGATGAAAGAGAGAACGTGGAGAATCCTCAGGGATTTACCTTTCAAGATCTCTATTGTGATATTAAAGTTTTCCAGTGTAAGGAGAAGCAGAGGGATCTCTGTAAGCCAGCTATATAGTGGGATCCATTCAATAATTTTGGATTGAGGATGTAGCTGATTTAGGGCTGTTTTAAAGATGGGATGAAATGGAATGAACATTTTCTGCTCAACCACTTAGCAGAAAATTGCACACTAGGAATGTGGGATATGGATAAGGAAAGGAAGATTATAATAGGAACAAGAGGAAAAGTATTGAAATATTGTCCACTGTTTTCTTGTAAATACATTAAGCTCAATTGTTTAGCTAATGGCTAAATTAATTATTTTATTACAGTGGAAGACACTGCTTCTACTGTATTAAAGTATTTTTCTCCAGAAACAGATATTATTTGTGCTGGGGTCTTTGCTGTCTTTGTACTTTTTGTTTGTTTTGTTGTGTTACCTTTTGGACAAAACTTGAAAAAGTTCAATTTTATATTCTCCTTCTAAGATTTACTCATCTGAATGAATTGAGGTGCCTGCTCACTAGGAAGGGGGAGATGAATCCTTTCCAAGAAGAAATAGGATGACAAAACAGATGCTGCCTTTTGTAAGCCTCTGTTAGTATCTCAACAAGCACATATGTGACCAACTAGACTGGTTTTTTTTCTTTTCTTTTGTAACCAGTTTTGATGGGGAATGCAAGAATTCATAAGCTTTGACAGACTTGAATCCTGCTATTAGGAGGAAACAGAGGTTTTAGAGATATTTTAAAACAGTGTGGAAATGGACTTAACTCTTTTGCTGGGATTGGAGGCTTTGGGAAGGGGCAGGGATTTGCATTCTTTGACAACGTTCAACAAACTAAAGGAAATCCAAAGGCAGTTCCCCTCTGTTGGGGCATCCTGCACCTTTGCTAGCATTCCTAACGCCCATGTTGGCAGAGTGGAACACTGACCCGCGTTGGCTCCGTGAGTGTCCTGTGGTGTCTGTGCGTGCGTGTGCGTGTGTGCTCTACTGCATGGGGGCAGCAGCTCCACTCGTTGCTGTAACAAATGTAAAAAAACTAAACGTGAATTAATTAGTTTTTTTCGACTTGTTACAGCAGCGAATGGAGCTGCCGCGGTACGGTGTAGACTGCAACACAGTGAAGGAGCTGCCAGAAGAATGCTCCGCACTGCCAACATTGGTGTCTGTGACATCCGGGAAGCGGCCGCTAGAGAGAGAGCAGCCAGCACAGCAGGAAACCGGCCTCTCTTTTATTTTCGTTTTGGTGAGCACGATGAATGTATCTTTTCCAGTCCGTATCTGTATATAACTGTGCCTCATCTGGAAGCCTCTGGTAGACACCTATGGCAGTATGATAAACATGGGGCTGCCAGTTGCAAGGCAGGACAACCAAAGGACAACATCTGGGAGGCCATTGCTGACTGTTGTCTGCCTAAAAGTGAAGTGATGGGAAGGGAGAAGGAATAGCTCTACTTAGTAACATTTGAGCATGTTAACACTTCTCCAGCTTCCATACCGTGGATACTTTGGAGGAGGTTTCATGCAGCAAGCTGGTGAAACACAGGCAGGCATGTGTTTTTAATTCCCATTTTGGCACTGCCTTTTCACAGGGCTCTGAACAGTTCCAAGCTCACCAGATTCCGGAGGAAGCTGTAAAAATCTAAGCACCCCTAATTCTGTGCTGTTTTCAAGGAGAGATCTTCACCTGAGCTCTGCTCGTGTCCAGACCATTCAGAAGCAGACTGAATTTTAAGAACAGGAATCAGGCTGGTAGAGCAGACTGGAGAAAGAACATTGTGCAGGGCTAGGTCTCCGCAGGGTGGACTGGCAAGGCATGACCCCAGCCATGCCTGCATAGCTGTGCCCTTCCCAGGTACCCATCCTGCCTTCTGTGGAGGCCTGTGGCTGGTGGCAGGCATTCTGCTCTTACTCCCTGCATTTGTAGCAAGGCTGCAAAGGATTCACAGCTCCTCAAGAAACCGGATTTTCTCTTGCCAACCATGTGGCACATGGAGGACATCACACTCTTGCCTGTGTGCTTGTCCACACTCATACAGGCAGTCCAGATGTGGTGTAAGAGATGGCTAGAGGGAAGATAAGATTTGCAGTTCTGTCAGGACAAGACATACCTGTAAAAACATTATCTATTTCAGAAACTTTCTCCACTCATTCTCATACCAATTTGTCATAAGACTAGGGAGGAGATCCATATTAGATTCTGACTGTGTTTGTATTTCTCCTCTTACATGGGAGCTCTAAGGTTCCCTCAGTCTGACATGATTAATTTCCTCTGCACAAGATTTTTTGCGAAATGGGAATGATTAAGTGTAAATTGCAATTTCAGGTTTAACAGTATTAATGATATGAAACCATGTAAGTGCTAAATGTAGGCAGTAGAAGGGTTGTCTATAGACATATATGAACACACAGAGACATATAATGGTCTTTTTGTCATACTTATTGAGATGCTGTCATTTTAGAAAGGGAGAGCTGTTACTTTTTAGGAATGGGATTAATGAAAGGTAAAGCTGGGCAACCATGTGATTGATACTCCTCCAGTGATGTAGTTCACTCTTGGGCTCCCTGTTTCTGACAGGACAATCCCAGAGAGCTTATTGCCACATATGCTGTACAGCAAATGTGCAGTGAATGACACACAGGGGGTGTGTGTGTCACACAAGGGATGTGGCCGATCCACTGCACATCTGCAGGCTGACTCCGCAGTGCATGCACAGTAGGCCTGACACATCCGGATGCTGCACAGACTGCACATATGCAAAGGACATTTGTACTGTTCCAGCCGGCCTGTCAAACATCCAGAAATCCAGAAAGGATGTGCTGCATTTGGCAGTGTTAATGGGAGAAGGGGTAGGGGGAGCACCCTTTTTCTTTTCCTTTAAATCTCCACCTGCTTTAAGCCAGGGAGACAAAAGTACTGCTTTGTTTCCTCAAAATGCTTTCTCAGGATGTCAGTTTGTAGCAGGAGATGTTCTGTGCACGGAGTAGTTTTTCTTTTCATAGTGTGCCTGTGTGTCAGACATCTAAGAAAAATACAGAATTCAGACCTTTATATCGGTAAATATATCCCACTCCCTCTTGTGCAGTGACCTTTCTCTAACTGCCTCTGTAGAGGAACCGTGACAGCCAAGAGCTGAAAGAATAACCATTTAAACAGACATTTATTTTAGAATAACTTTCTGAAGATTATCTTGATTCGATCAGTCAGTTCTGGGTAAGATAACGTGGACAGCTGCATGCATGCTATTAAGAGAAACCCTCCCTAGAAGAACAATAACTAAATTACCTGAATTCCCTATAAGCTGTGTTTTTGCCCAATTTGCTTCCAGCTTTTTGCCAGGAAATTTGATTATTCATTCACAGAACAGAGACAACGTTGTTATCAATTAAGCTTTGCTTCTAACAGCTTAGACATGGGTGGTTCATTCTCTCTTAATCAAGTGCTGTGTCTACACTAGATTACTTTCTGTAATTTCCCATCATTGGTACCACCAGTGTAGCTCTATTTGTAGTGTAACCATGTAAACCAGTCATCAGTGCTTTATTTATTATGGCTAATAAATCTGTGAGATGTGGTGCTTAAAAGGCACCTGCTGCTCCTTTCACAGGCCTAGAGACAGATCGCTGCACCTCCTGCTGCTGGAGCCCCAACAGCACCAGCCTGGGGACATTTCAAGCTACACAGTGCAGAGAAGATAATACATTTGCACAGAAGGTCCCTTTACCTTAAGAAGGAACAATTTTCTGTAGAATTACAGGAACCAATTTCCATAGCCTCTGTCATTAGCATGACACATATATTAATATATATCTGTAATGTGTGCATACATTTGCATACTTTTCTATGTGTTTGCGTGCATACATTTGCTTTCAACTATCACTACTGCTAACCCTTTGGGCACTCCAAGTAAACGTGGTGATTACAATTTCATTTTCTCTTCCACAGACATTATTTAGATTGCAACACTATTTGGATTGCAAAGAAATGTTTAAACAAAGGTTGATTCTGGAACTGAAAAAATACCCTCATGTATTCATTTTTTTAATACTAACAAGTATTCCTATCACATCTGCCTTACTAGTTCTTAAAGATCTTATCGGGGGATAACCAGATGGGGCATTTCAGAGCATTTGTGCATGTTGAGAGCATGTATCTCATCTCATTGAAAGGCATATGCATTGGACATCGGGTGAAAACAGTGTGACATGTTTCACAGATGAGAAACTATGGCACGTAGACAAATGCTTAGTAAGTTTTGGCTTTAAAGAAGAGTTTTGGTTTGAACTGGTGGATGCTTTGCAGAGCCTAGTTTGGTTAAATAGGAAGGCACAGAAGGGGTCTGAGAACTGGTTACTGCTTTGATTTTGTCACCCCAACCGAGAGCCCAGTTACCATTTTATCATTCTTTGTTTTTTGATGGCATCTCTGTTTTCTATCCTGCACCATAACCTCATAATACTAAACCTTGTTCAAACACAGAGAAAAAAATACCTTTCTTCACTTTTCACCCTAATAGTAAGGCCAAAAAATGGTTGTAAGGGAAGAAACGAGTACATGATGAAATCAGTTAGTAATGCAAGTAGTGGTTTCAGCACTCAGCATAATATTTCTTGTCAGGGAGGATATTTTTAGTACACATCAGAGTTGGGGTATTTTTCAAAGAATTTGAAGATTTCCAGTGTTGAATGGTTGAATGTGTTGAATGATAATGGACACCATCTGCTGAACCTAGGAGCATAGGAGGAAACATGAAAGTGTTGGTCTAAAAGCCTTGACAAATGGGTGAGAAAAGATGGCTCAGTCAGAGGTGAGCAGTGGAGGGTGGAAAGGAAGTGCTTCACTGAGGGCTGGGGCAAAGGAGGTAGACCTCATGGAGGTATTTGAAGAGCTGGGTGCCACTGTCAAAATGAGAAATTGATGGATTTCACAATGCTGCCCAAATTTGTCTGCAGTGAGTTGACCAGCTCCTTGGTGAATGTGTTTGCTTGTATGAATAGGTAGCCTTCATTTACATATTCTCCTAAAAGAATCGTCAGAAGGTATGCTGAATCCGTGTGTGAACTGTCTAAAGAACAATGAAAATCAAACATCTCGTGTGAATTGGAGCTGTAATGTGATGACCACCGTCACTGAGATAAAGGAGAGAACAAGGAAGCCCGTGATATTCATACCAAGCTTAAATTGAAAGCTAAAGCTTGCAAGGAAATGCTGGAAGGCAAAATCGAGATTGTAATAAGGAAAGAAGAAGATCAGTTTGAAATATGTGGTTTATTTGAAATCAGGACCAAGTGCGGGAGTAAGTTCATCTGTGAAGGAAAAACTGTAAATTAAACAAATCTGATCAGAAATTCCAGTTTTTCCAGATTTATCTAGCAGAAAGTGTCTCCACTTTCCTGGATGTCTTTGGTTAGAAGTATTGCATTTTAAATCTCCTTTGGCTTATCCAGTAAATTCATTACTTGTACATTTGATGGGAAGAGTGAAATACCACTCTAAGCAAGAAGTTCCGTGGGGATGGTGTGACATTTAGCCTGTTTACAAAATACACGGTGTGCTCACCACCTGGCTTTGCTTTTAAAGCTGAGCCATCAGCCATTGCATAGAAGCTCAGGAAATACTGTGGAGGGAAGGTAAATACCATTTCTTAAAACTGCACTGCAAGCGCTGTTTGCCTTCCTTCCCACTGGCCCTGGAGTTGTTGGGTTTATCCTACGGCTCTCTCTCCTGGGGGGCACACACTGTAAGTTAGTTTTAGTACAATAAATGTAACCTGTGTCTAAGAATGCCTTCCTTCTATTTCTTGTCAGTTAGACATTTCAGCTTTTAAATATTTTTAGATTTAAAAATTTCACACAGACATAGGAATAAGAGATATATCAAAGCAGCTCATCAGCTGTCATTAAGGAAACAATTGTTCTCTGTTGGAGAGGGCAATGCAGCTATTGCCACACTATCAGCACATAGCACTGCAATTTAGCTACAAAAAGAAGTAATAAAGAAGGGAGGAACAAAGAGGTGAAGGCAAAAAAAAAAGGAGGTGAAGCCTGCTTCCCACTGACAGTTCTGTACCTTCCGTGCACTTAAAGCTATCCAGCTTGCAGTGGTATTGCTTAAATAGCTTTACTGAGGCTCTTGCATTTTTATCTAAATACAGTCAAGGCATGACCCAGCTTGCAGATTAGGATTTGCCGATTGATATATCTACATTAAGTTGTCTGCCTGTGAACCTTATATTTAAGCTTCCATTCTTGTGTGAAGAGATATAGTTAATTCAGTTGATGAAATCCAGAGAGCTTTTCAGTTTATTCAAAAGCAGACACCTCCACTGACCACCTGCATACCTCTCAAGGCTTCACTGGGCTTATGTAGTTGCCTGAAGATAGGTGTCTAATAGCGTTCAGGATTTCCTGTGGTACAGGAGACTTCTGCACAGAGCAAGCGCACATAAAACAAGACTTAAAGGGGACAATATGCCACTCTGGTCAAGCCAGCTGTCATAGTCCAAAACGAAAGTGAGTTGGACACCTTTGTTTAGAATTCTGAGTCCTGGTTTAGGTCTCTATTATTCGTAGTGGGAGCTTAGTTTAAGCACCTTCTTGCAGACACCCAAATATAGGTGTCTTAGTCTGCAAGCTGAATCCTGCATTAGCAGCATTAGCTTGTATTAAGAATGTGGCTGTTTGCTCTAGTGCACCTGTTGATGCTTATATGTAATGTGATGACCATAAAGGCTGATTTGTCCCCCTTTCATATAAAATACCTGTGTTCCAGGCATATATGTTTTGCTAAAATTCTTTGTGGCTTGTGACAAATCAATCACTAGTGCCAAGTAGACCATGGTGTAATTAAGAATTATGACGATTTGACAGTGACTGTGATTACTGTGATTGTGTCTGCACACAGGATGCTGGTGTGACACTGTCCTTTCTTTTAGGAAAGCCATTTATTGCTCTGCTGTCTCTTGAAATTTAGGAATTGATCTAAATACAGATTTTCAAAGCCCATTATGCCACCACTTCCACCAATTCACAAATGCGTCTGGGCGAAGCTGCACTTGAACAAGCATTAGCACTTAACTCAGAGGCGCTTGTGCTGGCTGTGAAAGCCATCAATTTTTGGGGTTTAGTTATGTTCAGAAGTAGAAGTGGGGGAAAAAAAAAAATGCTTGTTACTGCACTATACTACCAGAGCCTTCATGGAGGTGAACAATTCGGCTGTTAACACCGCTTCGCTATTTATGGCAGCACTTCACTGATTTCATGGTACTCATTATTCTGCATGGCTTTTACTCCCACCCATCGCTCAGGAATGGCAGCGTGTAGGTTTTCCTATTGTGTACTTTGTCTCACACCATCACTGGTGCCGTGCGAGGGAGCGGGTGCACGGGAAGCCAAGCTGTGAGTCCAGGCGATGCCAGCTAATTCCTGCTCCAGCCCCTTCAGCAGGGAACTGTCATCCAGTTTCTTGCTCTCTCTCCAAAGTCAGGCAGTGCTTTCTGTTTTCGCACATTAAAGGAATGTAGGATGAAGAGGTCTCCCCACAGGTGGCTGATGGAGAGCTTCTCCTCAGTACTTTAGTGCAGCATTAACTCCCGCATGTTAGTTGGTGCTATCGGTGAGCCAAGTTCACGTCCTGCTCCGTACAGGTAGAGGTTTAGTCACTGTGTTTATATATATGGGAAAGTGGGAAGCAAAGCCATCAAATAATCCCCACAGCTCATAAATGCAGAAGACATTTTCGAAGTGGGGGTTAGTTTTCTATGGCCTTTCTATGGCCTTTTCTAAGGCCTTTTCTATGGCCTTAAATGTGACTACTGGTGCAGGATGTTGGGGCTCTCTCTTTCCTGACTCCCTGAAGAAAATCCATATTACCAATTGGGTCAGAACTGATTTACTTAAAAGAACAAACACAGGAATGCAAAGTAAAAGGGAAATAAACTAGCTGAAGTGTCTCAGTTTTAAGATTAGATGAGAGAGTTGTGTATCTGTAGCAAGAACAAGAAGCATCATGATGTCCATGGTGAGCTGGAGAAGGGAAGAGCCCTCGGCAGCGTCAGGGAGCGCTGTGGGCGGCAGTGCTGCCAGGCCACTTGGGTGTCCTGCTGTCTTCTGCCACAGCAGGGGAAGCATTTGATGTCACTTTACGTGCACTGTCTTTTTCACACCTGGAAGAAGATCTTTTTGCATTTCCCAGAGCTGCAGGAGAAGAGACTGAGTCACTTGAAGTGCCTCACAACCACTAGGCCAGGAAAAGGAATCCACAGACTTGAATGTATTTTATCCAGTGGCTTTCAGGTCTGCCTGAAAAACCTCCCTCCTGCAGCAGCTGTGCACCTCTGAAACTGATGCTTTTCCTCACAATTTAATTTCTCTTCTCTAGTTTTTAAAGCCTATTGTTTGAAAGATGCAGTTAATCCCCTTTTCCTGTATCATCATGATGTTTTACCAAAGTGGCAACACCTCAATTGTCTTTGATTGTTTTCCTCCACGTGCCATTGCCCTACACAAGTCATTTGCCATGGGAAGTGCTTTCTTCATAAAACCTCTGTCACACAGCAGCAGTGTTAGGTCTACGATTTTTGGGTGTGGTTTTTTTGGGATTTTTGTAAATATATGTGATTTCTAGAAATTATTTCATTCCTGACAATGTGGATAGGGACTGAGATGAATAATGATGCTTAGCACCTCATACAGACCAAAAGATAATTTTTGGAAAGATTTCAATCAAAATCGATCTTATTGTTAACCATGTATTACTCATTTTCAGGGTGACCAAATAAAGAAGGAAAAATTCTGAATATGAAAATGAGGAGAAAGTATTTCTTTTGATTATTTCAGTGATTCAGAAGTCAGGTTCACCTGCCTTAAAGAATACAGGGGCAAGAGAAATTACACAGTACTGTAGTGTGGAGACAGAGGAGTTAAACGAAGACATGTTATTTGATTTAAGAGTATGAATTATTAATCACAATCTGAGTAGAAGAAAATTTATGGATTCATTCTGTCTTTTAGGCGCCTGTGAGATTTTACTCCAAGTATGTTTTTTAGCCAACCAGCCATTTTTCCACAAAATCAAAGCAAACTTGACATTGCTGATATTCCAAAGATTTAAGAGAGAAGCTGGATTTTGAGTGCAGTTTGTTTTCACAAAAAAAAGCATACAATGCCAACTTTTTTTAAAAAATGCTTTTTAAAGAGACTGTTGAAACCTAACTGAGATTGATAGAAGTCATCACAGCATTTTTGCTTGGTTTGTATTCTGCATAAAAATTATGGTTTCCAGAAATGTAAACTCTTATCCTCTCCAATAAGCTGACATTGAATAGTTCAGAAATAGTAGTGGAGAGATTTCACATTGTGTTTTAATTGAAAAATATGAACATATTAACATGCATTGTTTTGTTGAATCCAATTTCAAATTATTAGTCATCCATTTGAACCCTAAGCACAAGAGGCCAGTTTTACTTCTGTTCTTACAGTTACACATAGTGTGGAACTACTTCTTAAAGGCAAAAAAATACATAGGAAAGCATCAATTTATTTTTTTCAGGTACTCCTTGTTCTTTGCCTCTGTGCATCACAGCGCCCAAGGCTCTGTGCTTTGTTAGCTCAGACCTGAATGTGTCTGGTTTTACTGGGCTTGTCTGCTCAGGTTCTTCTCTGGAAGAGAGCAGGGTATCCTATTATGCCACTATTACAGATACAGGTTTGCTTTCTTTTCCTATTGTTTGTTTGAATTTTCCTCTGTAAGTAATTGCCTTCACTCTTCTCTGGAAGTTGTCAAGGAACATCAGTTTCTAGAAGTGTTAATCTATGATGCTGTTGTTATACCACTACTGCAATTTTAAGAAGCCTTCGAGAAAATACTATTAAAAAAGAAAGCAAATTCACTATGAGAAAGGGATGAATAAAAGGTTTCAATCTTAAAATGCTGATATTTAGGCCCAGCATACTGAGATGCTGCAGGTATATATACTACAAGGCTACTTCTATTATTTTGCTGGAACAGATTGCTATTTTCAGCCTGGTTTGGTGCAGTTATTGTTTACTTTCTGGCCCTTGGTACCTAAAAATGCCTATAGATATCACTATAATTCCCACAGGAACTAGTTTTCACAGGTTAGTATTGTGTTGTCACCAGCTGATATCATCCAACCAGGTGAGGTTTTAGATGATACGCACTGGCTAAGTTTTCTTACGAACCAATGTGCAGGAAGGTTTCAATATCCATTGCAATAGTGTCTGCCCTTATTAGCTCATTAAAATGTTTCCTAAATACTGCTTAATTAAAAGTCATCTGTTTGGGAAAAACAAATAAATCTCCAAGCTTACTGTCTGTGTGCTCTTCTTGTGTTGTCCATTATCCTGGAAAAATGGTTCCTTAAAGACAATCAGGAAAATAACCACACCAGAAAAGCTGACCAGAGGCAAGTAGTGTGCATTGACATGACGTGCTTTAGGCACTGAATGTTCATTTTCTGCTTCTAGTGGATGCTGAACTCCCCCCCACTATAAATCTTCAAAAATTCAATCAGAATGAGCTGTTTGGTTTCTTTTATTATTGCAGGGGTGGACCAGGCATTACCACAAGAACGTCGAACTCCGGTTACTCCGTCCTCTTCCTCTCGATATCACCGTCGCAGGTCCTCAGGGTCACGGGATGAGCGCTACAGATCAGGTGAGTAGAACTGAAGAGCCCAGAATTGGAATGAAAAGTTGAAATGTCTGGTTCTTGTTCTTTCTTTTTTAAAAAAAGAATTTTGTTGTAAACTCATATAGCTATATATGGAAAGCATTTGTTGTACGAATACAGAGACGTGTCCAACCATGAAGGGGGGTGGAGTTACAAAGCCAAAGTACATCTGGACTTGAGTCTGGCAGCGAATGTGAAGGGTGGCAAGAAGGCCTTCTGCAGGCACATTAGTAACAAAAGGAAGACAAGGGAAAACATGGGCCCACTGCTGAATGGGGCAGGGGGCCAGGTGACAAAGTACAAGACAAAGGCCAAGATACTTCATGTCTTCTTTGCCTTGATCTGTACTGATGAGACTTGTGTTCAGGAATCCAAGGCATCTGGGACCAGTGAAAAGTCTTGAGCAATGAAAACCTACCCTCTGTGAAGGGGAATCAGGACAGGGAATATTTGAACAAATCAAATGAGTAGAAGTCCATGGGACATGATGGGATGCATCATTGACCAACGTCATTGTGAGTCCACTCTCAACTCCTTGAAAAGTTGTATCAATCAGGGAACGTTCCCGAGGACTGAGAGCAAGAGAGATTCCTTTCTGTCTTCAAGAATGGTGAAGCATATGTGAAACTACAGGCCAGCCAGACTCATCTCAATCTCTGAGAAGGTGGTGGAGCAAATAATCCTGGAAATTGTTTTTAAATATATGAAGGACAAGGCGGTGATAGGGAGTAGACAGCATGGATTTAAAAAGTGCTCTTACTAGGTTGACCAGTTCATGCTTGATCAATCTAATAGCCTTCTACAATGAGATGACTGTCTTGGAGGTGGAAGGAAGAGCAGTGGATGTTGTATGCCTTGACTTTAGTGAGTCTTTTGACAGTGTCTCTCATAAAATCCTCCTTGAGAAACTGCTGATGTATGGATTAGGTAAGTGGACAGTGGGGTGGACTGAAAATTTGCTGAAGTGTTGAGCTTCGAGAGTTATGATCAGTGGCACAGAGTCCAGCTGGACGCCAGTTTCTAGTGGGGTACTCTGGGGGTGAATGCTGGCTCCAGTACCTCTTAATAGCTTCATCAGTGACCTTGCTGGTAAGACAGAGTACACTCTTCCCACGTTGGCAGATGATACCAAACTGGAAGGAGTGGTTGATACATCACAAGTGTGTAATGCCATTCAGAGGGATCTGGGCAGGCTGGAGGAGTGGGCAAACAGGAATACAGTGATGTTTGACAAAGGGAAATGAAAAGTCCAGAGCCGGGGAAGGAATAACCCCATGCACTCAGACAGGCTTGGGGCACACTGGCTGGAAAGCAGCTTGGCAGCAAAGTTCTGGTGGACGTGAGCTAAGAAGGCCAACAGTCTCCTGGGCTGCACTTGGAGGAATGCTGACAATAGGTCAGGGGAGGTGGTCCCTCCCACCTGTTCAGCACTGGTGAGGCACATGTGGAGTGCTGGATCCAGTGCGAGGCTCCCCAGTACAAGAGGGATATGGATGTACTGGAGTGAGTCCAACAGAAGACCACAAAGATGATTAACAAATAGACCCTGTGATATGTGAGGAGAGGCTGACAAAGCCGGGGTTGTACAGCCTGGAGAGTGATCTTGTCCACATATATAAGTACCTGATGGGGGAATTAAAGAATATGGAGCCAGACTCTTCTCAGTGCTGTCTAGTGACAGGACAAGAGACAGCTGGCACAAACTGAAATATGAAAAATTCCATGTAAGCACAAGTAGAAACTTTTTTATTCAACGAGTGGTCAAGCACTGGCACAGGTTGCCCAGAGAGGTTGTGGTGCCTCCATTCTTGTAGCTATTCAAGACCCCACTGGACATGGCCCCAAGTACTCTGCTGTAGATAACCCTCCTTAGAGCAGGAAGTTGGACCGGATGATCTCCAAAGGTTCCTGCTGACCTACTCCAGTTTGTGGTTCTGTGGATCATCATGTGGATGTGGCACATGGGGATATGGTTTGGTGGTGAACACAGTGGTGCTGGGTTAATGGTTGGTCTTGATAATCTTATCTTTCCCAACCTTAACAATTCCGTGATTCTATGAAGGAAAAGTGAGCTCTGAAACTTCTTTACTCTTACCTTTGAAGGCATAAACTGAATGTACCACACCTTAGCTGGATGAAGGCTAGGTGAGCTCAGCTGTTGTTTCAGCTGCTACAGGGATTGCTGCGGCATAAACGTCCTTCCCAGACGACAGCCAGAGGCCATGGACTGGTTCGTCTGGTACTGCCTCTCTTGCAGTGCAGGATGAGGGAACTATAGACAGCAGCACAACTTTGTGGCAGAGAGACCTTTGTGAGCTGAGAGTCAGAAACCAGGGCCTGGTGGTTATGGAGGGTGCCAAGGAGCTGACTGTGGAAGGTCTGGATTGTGTTTGAGAGATGCATCTTTCTGGACACAGTCAGACTCATTGTGCTGACACAACTGGAAAATTATAGAGAACTCCTTATTAAACCTTTTGTAACATATTTCTGGTTCATTGCATTAGTCAAAGAGCTTGCCAGTCCCATTTAAAGGAAAATTAAATGATAAATGTGTCAGAGAAAGTTCATGTGTGTCCAGACTATTCTGATAATGTTTTTAAAACTCCCCTCTCCTTTCAGAAACCTTGGGTTCATACTGTAGATGCTGCCAATTTTTTGTTGAATAATGGTTGTGGTATCTGCATGATAATTCCTTGACATATAAGCTCCTAGAAGCTTCTCCAACATTACACTAAAAATGGTCTGATTTTTACCCAGTGTTTTTAAATAGGTAAAAAAATACTATTCCTGTACTTGTCTAATTTGTGGGCGTGCAGCACATGGTCCTCAAACATCCAAGCTGTGACTCTCCAGAGCAATTCTGTTAAAAACATGTGCATTTGACTGTGTGTTGAAAGTTGTCTGCTTAAGCTATGCTTGCCATTTGTAAACTAAGATGTTGAGTCAGTCTGGGGATGGGCAAAAGGAAACAACATACACAGCTTCCCTGTGTGCCTCTTCTGAGCCCCCAGGAGCGCTCTGAGTTGGTGTTCCTGCTCCTTGGTTTCACTTGCTGCCTGCTACCTTAAAAGGAAGGCATTTGTTCAGCGAAATGATACATAAGGTCCTGCCTTAGGGATAGGGCGAGTTGTTGTAATGAGATATGTAGATATAGATAGAGATATATAATAAAGACACAAACTATGTTGCTGAGAGGAAAAGTAATGAATTGAGTGTAAAGGGTTGTTATTAGTGCTGGAGTCTCACTTTAGGAGAGTTAGGACTATATTACAAATGCAGATCTTTCTTGCTGCTGTGAAAATGTCCTCAGTGTTAAAACTGAGCAGCCTGACAGTGTTCTGGGGACTTGTGGCAGGGCTTTGGATTCCTACATTGGTTGCTGTACTGTACATTGTACTGTAGCATAACTCCTCAGCAAGTCATTGAGCTCTTCAGCAAATTGGTTTGAACACCTCCTGCATCTTCACTTGCTCAAGAGAAAACAGTATGGAGCAAATGTCAGTGAAGGTAAAATGTAAACATACATTTCAAAATACATATGTATTTTTACATATGTAAACATACATTTCAAAATTTCAATTTTGAAAAGTTGTCAGATCATTTTCAAATTTACTTTCAGAGGAGCTTTGCTTAGATACAGTGCAATGTTCCTACCCTGAACTGTGTTCTCCCCTTCTGTACTTTGCCCCTCTGAGATCGGAAGCCTGTTTCTTTCTTAGTCTCGTAATTCACACTCTCTGTTACTGTAGATTGCAAACTTGCAAGTCAGATTTCCTTCTGGTTATCTTGTTTTCAGATTCAGATTTGCTTCAGTTGGAAACCTTTGTTTTGCTTGTTGTTTCCCTGTGCTTAATACTTCAGCATCTCTGCTCTGATCACATTGTGATTGTTAGATCCTAGCTGTTACCCAGTTTCAGTGTTTGTTATCATATTTGGCACATCTCCTTGGAAAAGGCCCAAAAGAAAATGAATGCACAGTCTTTAACCAATAAGGAATTCACTTCTAGGAAAACATTTCTCTTCCTTGGTGTTTTTTTCACAATTTATTTCAATTAACATCTGCAAACAGATCTTCCATTCCAACTCTGATCAAAGTACTTTTCTGTCTCTTCTTGGTAAGGTTTTCCTAATTGGAAGTCTAAGATTCTGAAAGTCATCCAGTTCTCCTTCCATGCCTTTGCTTTTTACATAGATTTAGATGTAAGTGAAGATTGTTTAATGAACTCTCTTTGGAGACTCAAAATCATTGCTGCCACTAATACCACCTTCAACTTATCCTGTTTTATTATGGAAAATGTCAGACTGTGACATTTTAAATCCCAACCTATTTCCTTACTTCAGTCTTTATTATTATTATTGCTATTATTATTATTTCATTAATGTAACAGAATTTTTAGCACTGTAATTGTGAAAACCTAATTTCTATTATTTTTATATTCTAATTAAAGTCGAATCTTGAGTTTACAGAAGCTATTTTTCCCCCTAAATGCTCCTGGTACATTTTGTGTTTCAAGAAATTTGATTTTAGAATTCAGCCTACATTGGAAATTTAGTCTAATTCTTTAAAGCCAAAAAGGTTTAAAATTCCTTGCCTGCTTTTTTTCATACAGGTAGGGATCCTGAAATCATTATGTTTCAAAAAGTCAACTTTGATAATTTTTTTTATGTCTAAAGAAATAGACAATGCTATAAGTGCAGTAACTGAATCAGTGCAGGGTTAAGCTATATTATTTACTTTATACAAATGTGGCAAATAGTTTAGCTGATTTTAATCCAGAAGAATTTTTTTTATTTGTTTACTACAGAATTTAAAAAGATCACTTAATATTTACTCACTTCGAAACAGCATTTGGAAAGGTTTTCCAAGTGTAGATCATGGCAGTGTTTTTCTCTTAGCAGCTGCCATTCCTTTTGCTGTGCTTGTACTACAACATTATCTGGGGACTCAAGATGACACTGAAGCCAAATATTGCTGTAGGCTGGATCAGTAACTTTGGCCAAGAGTCTTTCCCGGCCAGTGGATTTTCAGGCAAGAAAACTCAGTCAGAGGAAAGCAGGCGTGCACTGCACTTCTGGCTCTGTGTGTGGAATGTCAGCATCGGGCTTGGCCTGGCTCGAGTAATGGGACTGCAAAATCAGGCACAGACTGGAGTATGAGTTAGTAATGGTCATGTAGATTTAGCTGCAGTTGGACAAACAGCTTTGTTTCCTTAGTAACATTTAGAAACTAGGTTTCTCAGATACTTCTGGAAGCTGCAAGTCCATGAATTTGGTATGGTGGGTTGAGATAAGGAGGTAGGAATTATGTGATGGAGTAGGCAGTGGCTAATCTGAATGGCTTGGCTTTCACACCCTTGCCATGCCATCTAAATGACCTAACTCGGTTGAAGACTGAGATTTTCAGAGGATCTTGTCCTTACATGCCCTCCATACAGTCACTAGGGACCTGTTTGCTCCCTGGTTAGCACTGGCTACATTCTGCTCCTGCTGATGTTGAAATCCCTCACGGAAGGACCTGAAGCTTCTGCCACCGTTATTTAAAACACCATCGTATAGGCTGTCTTGCTTTTGGAAGAATGTTCTTAATGGATTTGGTGCTTAAAACAGTGACCTGTAACCCCTCCACAGTGTTGCCCTGAAGTAGTCCTGCTCGAGTTTGGCCCCTTGCCTGTGGCTGCCTGTTGTGGTGGCCTGAAGCAGAGCTGGGCTCTGCTGCCACATAAAGGCTGCAGTGCAGTACAGCAGCAGCTGCTGCTGTGGCGCTGCCAAACGACATACCCCAAGGGTAACTGGGCAGGTCCTCGTCTTCAGAAATTGTTTTCTTGGTCACAATAAATCTCCCCCAGTTCTTTGTTTCTCAGCTGGTCATGGTCTGCAGGGTTCAGGGAGCAATTCTTCTTCGGGGGCTTTTAGCATCTGTTTAAACTCCTCTCTAGAGAACAGGAATGTTGTCCTCCCTCAGCTGGGTGTTCAACACACAAAGAACTGAAACATCAGGTCCCTTCCAACTTCATTTTTCCAAGGGAACACCCTGTGGCCTTTAGATTAGGCCAAAGCAAAATGCTGGATTTCTTTGTCCAGTGCTGGCAACCAGAGCACCTTCTCATGTACCAGAACCTAGCTTTTACTGTTTTCATATCCTATCAGTAAAGAAACCTAAGTAACCAAAACCAGAAGAGATAACATAAGCAATGGGCACCAATAAAAATTATAAACTGAAAAAAAATCAACAATAAATGATAGAGAATGGGGTATAATGTGTTCAAAGGCACTTGTATGTGTTAGGAATAAGATAGCAGCTCTACGATTTCTACTGCACCAGAATTCTCTGATGAGATGAGGATAGGAGAGGTGGGTTGGGCCAAGTTTATTGGGTTCCTTGCTTCTCATGAGCTCTCTAAGAGGCCTTGAAGATGACCAGAGCACCACCTGGATGGAGCAATTGTAATCCTTAAGAAAAATGAGACCAATGAGCTCTAAAAACTGCATTCTCCAGATGTCAGAAATCATGTGGGAAGTAGCAGCATAAGTGAAATTGTTCTGTGAAAGCCTTCATAGAATCATAGAACATGCTGAGTTGGAAGGGATCATTGAGTCCAACACCTGCTCCTGCACAGGACACCCCAAGAATCACACTGTGTGCCTGAGAGTGTTGTCCAAACACTTCTTGAAGTCAGGCAGGCTTTTTTCGTATTATCCCAGAGGAAAGACCAGCAGATGAGAGCACCTGTGCTACATGTGCTGTGTGGACAGATTTTAAGAGGCCCAGCAGAGCATGAGCACGGAGCTGGGAGCTGGGAAATGGAGTGTTTTGAGAAATGCCGTTTGTGGAATCAGCATCTCTCAACTGGTAGCATGGAAAAAAGGTTACTGCCTGTAAGGTGGTTGTGGCACCCACGGTCTCAGCAAGGACAACCTCCCTTCTCCCACTTCTGCTGAATTTTGTCCCATACATTTTTGTTGTCAAGATGAGAAAGAAAAAATTGGTCTGGTACGCCGTCCCTGGAGACCTGCCAGCTCCTGCCCCAGAGATCCCACCACTGCAGGGAACAGCCCGTTTTCCAAGTACACGCAGCAGTTCTTTTAAAAGACATCTTAATATAGGAGGTTTTTGGAGGTACTGCCAAAACAAATGCATCCCTAGTACAACTCTCACAGCAAAAATTCCTCAGCCACCTTTCCCACACTGTTGTTCAACAGGGAAAAGACTAAACAGCTTATACTGAGCATGAAATTGTGAAAATTCAGAACAAATCATCCCAGGCCAAGTTTGAGGGTCATTTGAAGTAGGGGAGCTAACAATGAAAGAACATTCCCTGTAGACCCTAATCCTAGAGAAGTTGGCACCAGACCCGAGGTAGCTGATCTCTGCT
This sequence comes from Cephalopterus ornatus, assembly GCA_013396775.1. Taxonomy (NCBI): domain Eukaryota; kingdom Metazoa; phylum Chordata; class Aves; order Passeriformes; family Cotingidae; genus Cephalopterus; species Cephalopterus ornatus. Next base: position 271,824 of record VZRE01012409.1, on the reverse strand, counting down.
CTAGGAGCTTCAGGAGCCTTACCATGTATTTGTTCTCGTTTACCATGAGGTAAGTGTTTGTATGAACCCTAACAAAGGTTGCTGACACTTGGCATCTTTACAGCTTACCTCATGGTGATTTTAAAATATTTGATTAGCTTATATTTTGTGCTTTTGAAAGGATATTCAAGATATCACTCTGCAATCTTGCCAGAACTGACAAAAAAGAATTACACTATGAGAATATGAGAGTTGTAGTACATGGTAAAGGGTGGAGTGGGAAGATTTGAGGAATCATTTTTATTGAACCCTCATCATATAGCATTTCTCCAAAGAATAAGGACAAAGGAAAATATGATTAATGTTCTATGTATCAAGACAGAATTGCATAAAAGTATTTATGTGGCTTGTCGTAAAACAAATAGCTTTTTAACCCTTGAGGTGAGTGAAGGTTACTTTTAAGAGTTAATTTGAAAACATTAACCTGGCTGTAAACAGACTTATTAAGAAATTAATTAATCTCCCATTTGGTTTAGCTTACTTACAAAGTTAACTTCAAGCTACAATGTGATCAGTGCAAAAAAGAGATTGAAGAAAAACTGTGGCAAATATGTAATTTATATAGCCACATTCTTGCTTTTGTCCCAGCAGAAAAATTTATAAGGATAAGTGTAGAACTCTTGAGGAATATTATTTGAGGATCTCCAGAGAGAAACAAATAGAAAGTTGGTTTACTTCAGATTGCATATTTAGGGGGCCTGAGATTGAGATCACCGTGTGAAGCTGACTTCCAGATTGCATTACAAATGAGATAATAAATAAATGGAGGGATAGAAATTATTAGGGGGCGACTTGCATGTTGTTTTTTTATTTCACTTATGAGTAGAGTTAATATAGCTTTAAATCTCAGAGTTTTGAGAAAAACATTTTTAAGTATACTTTATTATAATACCTGAGGAATCCAAAGTAAGGCAAAAACTATGCCTTTCAGCAAAACTAGCTGTGGAGTCATAAAGAGTTCAGTCTGCTGTTTTGGTGTCCTCTGTTTCCAGCGTATAACCGCTGTGTTTCACAGCCTACCTGTACATCTTTCCCAACTGTGTGCTCAGCTTTTCCCTTCCTTCTGCACAGAATTATGGATTATCACCGCTGCCAGCCAAAGTGGGACATGACAGTCATGCTTTCCTTCTTTAGAGTTAGGCTTTCTGACCACATGAGAATATACCAAGCATCTAGATTCTGCACGTGTGCACCAGCTGGGGACAGAAGATGCTCAGGAGGAACTAAGCATGGGCTGAATAATGGCACAGCCCTTTGTGGAGTTCACAGAGCACACTTTCCTGTACCAGTGGAGTTTGTTGGCTGCAGCATCCTTGAAGAGCCAAGCCTTTTTCAGTGGCACATTTATGGGAGTGCAGATCTTTCCTAAACCGCTGACTTTTCATTATCAAGAATTGTACAGATCAACAAAATTTGGCCCTAAATTCATGAAATGACAGCAGAACTTTCCCCTGTGTATCCATGTATCCCCAGTTCCCAGTAAAACCAGAGGCCCAGTATATAGAGTTTAAACGTCCCAAAGGCTGAAACTTGCACGCTTAAGTTGTTTTTTGGAAGGCAAGCAAGAGTTTATTTCTTCTAGTAACCTCCACAGCCCTCCTATAAATGACAGTCATGTCAGAGCAGCTGTTCTTGCATTCAGTCAAGTGTTCACAGTGTTTGTTGTGAATGCCATATTTCAGAATTAATACCACACCTGCTTGCAGCTGGAGGGAAATTAGGTGTCACACTGTTGGGGCTATGTGCATTCCTGTCTTAATACCCAGAGAGATTGTGAAAGTATTGTGAGACTTATTCATTACAGCATCACCCACAGCAAAGATCTGTTATTATATGGACTCACTCACATTCACATTCCAAGGGGTGAGATGATTTCCCAAGGACTGCTCTGTGTTGGATGAACACAGCAATTTCTATGAAATCACTTGCCCTGTATTTGCCTGAAAATAACTCAGTGCTGTCAGCCCAGGACAATCAAAAGACAAAGCCCAACCATAATCTGTTCTGATGATACCACATTTACCGTGTCTCACCCTATTTAGTATATCCTGATTGCATTTCCAATAGATGTAGCTACCAAATTATCTCTACTCAGAGTATTTACAGGCCACATATTAGGAAATGAATTCTCAGTATATCCTTGGTTTCCATGGCAGCTCTAACAAAGGTCTGATTAAACTCATAAGAGACTTTCATGCTTTCAACTACTGGTTTCCTGTAAGACAGCAATTGCAAACCTTCTCTCCATGTAATTATTTAGCATGAAATTGTTATACTTAGAATTGTCTTATCAAGAATTTTCAGCCAAAATTCACCTTTCGTAATGCTGTTTTCCTACAGTATCAACTGTCTCCCTGTAATAACTAGAGGTTGTTGTGATTAATCTGTTGCACTATGTGTCAATGCAGGTAGCTGCCCTTCCTTCCATTGCCTCCTCTGCCTGTCCTTCCAGCTGTTTATCAGTCATGCCATCCCCGATGCCAGCTTCCCTATGACAGAGACTTATTTGTGGTTTTACTTATTTGTTAAATGTCTGACTTCAGGGCTGATCTTCTACTGCAGTACAAATAAGACATAACTATGTATTGTAAGTACATAAACGACCTCTTATTAAAAATCCTTTGGCATTCTCAATTCATTAGAGCAGAGCATCAACCTTCTTGATGTTAATAATCCTGCCATTCTGCAAGCAAGTCGGTTGTGTTTGTGGACTATCCTGTAACAAGCAAGGAGGGTAAGCCTTCTCAGAGTCCTTGGGCCTGTCCTACTCCCAGTTGTATCATCATGTTACTAGGAATTGGCTACTAAAGCAAAGGAATAAAGATTGTTTCCAATGGCTAACTCAAAAAACCAACCAACCAAAGGAAAAAAGAAGAAGACAAAAAGAGCTCGGGGAGAAGAATTACATGAGGCAAAAGAAAGAAATAGAGGAAATGGATGAATTCAGATTACATCTAGAAGTCCCCTGAAAGGAGGGATGGAAGTGGTACCATTATTTAGAACAGGAAAACCAGGCTGCATGGTAGGGACTCTGTTATGTAATTCTGCATCTGTACAGCAAAAATTAGGCAACAGCTTGTTTTTCCATATTTGTGTTTCTTAAACAGCTGGTGATTGTGTATCAAGGCTTTATAATTACTGGGAAACTGAAAACGTGAGCAAAACCGACAGAAGGAATATATTTTACCAGAAACAGAGGTAGAAACAATCTTCTACTATCTTGATTCTAGCAATGCACCATTCGTGTCTACAGCCAGTTTAATTTCTTGTCTTAAAAAGAAACAGGGCTGCATGATAAATGAGATGTAGGAGAACTACTTGACAGCAACTGCAAGACCTGGTTTAAGTACAAAAAAAAGACAGTTTTTCTTTTGTGTGCTGAGGCATTTTATAAAAGGAGTGCAAAAAACAGTTTTATAAAGTGGAATTTTTTAACACTGCTGTTGCTTGCCATGGGATGAGCATTCTGTTTTGTGACCCATACAGAACTCATACCCAGATCCCTGATCCAGGAGGAGGTATTGCTTTGCTTACAGTACGTTGAGTGTTTGACATGCTTATGGAGCAAATACGGCTAATACTGAATAAAGGAAGCTGCTGAGGCATGTTAAACTTATATAGGAAAAAAAATCTAACAACCTCTCCACCTCCAGGAAGAATGCAACTGTAATCTGTTGAATAGGTTTTGGTTTTGTTTTTTTTTTTTAAGAAATGCTGAACAAAAAAAAGAAGCAAACTCATTCTTCTAAAAGCTACAAAAGTCTGTAGGAGGACTAGGAATTTGCAACATATTTCAAATGTCTCAGTTACAGTTCAGAACTTTCAAGGACACCATATCTGGCCCAAGTAAGGAATCCCTGTTTGTTGGGTGTAAGGGGAAGGGCGAGTCAGGAGGAAGGGCGAGTCACATGCCAAGTGAGGATGCACTCTTCAGAAGAGTACTCTTCTAACAGCTGTAGAGGAACACAAGACAGTGCAGCACAGCTCCATATGTGGAGCAGGAAATGGCTGACCTTGTTCATCACACAACAATTGCTTTTTTGCTTCAGGAAAGGAAGACTGATTTGCTTGTGGAGACAGCTGAGCCTAGAAGGATCATACATACTGTCTTGCCCAAAGGAAATGACTAGGAGGGGGCAGCTTGTCACAAAGGGAAGTCACCACTTGTTCTAAGTATGCATATGTTTGTGCAAGGAGGAGAGAAAGTATGTTCTCCAGAAAAGACTTCTTTAACAGTTCCAAAGAGACTTTTATTATCCCAGAGACAGTAAAAAACCATCCAACTCAACTTCTGACTAAATAAAAAGTTTTCATGTTCTCCCACAAAAAAAGATTAGTTTTCAGGTCATCAGCAGTGTATGGAATAAATTGTTAAAGAACACTGTGGACAAGGAGTTTGAGCAGTCTGAAATCAACAGTGTTTGTTTCTGTATTTTGGGGTGGTTTTATTTAACCTTTTACCTCTGCCCCCCTGTGAGCAGTTATCTCCCTAACATCTTCTGTCACCCAGTTATCCCTTTTGAGAATGGGTTGCTCTCTCCCATGCCATCATGCATTTAAGATGAGCAGTGTTTGAGCACAGGCTCACCCCTCCGGCTGGGCTGTGTGCTGGCCACTGATGCTCCAGTCTCCTGCTGGTTTGTTGTGTTGAGGGATCCCATTGGAGCAGCATGTCAGTGCAGGCAGGATGTCACCTTGTTCCACAGGAACAGAGAGGTGGGTTTATTCCCTTTTCCATGGGCACTGAATAGAAAACCAGGAAGGATGGCAGAGAGCACGGTGTCCTTATCAAACTGGTGCTGTGCAGTGTCTGTTGGTGGGTTCGGTTTCTTCCTGAGCCTTTTCAGTTAAACAAGGAGCACAACATTGTGCCAAGTTACGAGATAAAGCAGATGAAAAGAATGACTGCGCTAAGCAGAGCACATCCCAGGAGAGATGGGCAGTTCATCCTGCTTGGTGGAATGAGGACTTTACCTCGATTTGCAATAGATGAGAGTTTCTGATTATGGAATGCAGTGGCTGATGCCATAGGTCATCACTCTGGGAGTCTGAACTTACAGGCCCTCATTCTCTATGCCAGTTTTAATTTCTCTGCCCTTTGTTTTGAGGCCTCATCTCTTGTTTAATAGATGATTAGCTCTTTGAAGGGAAACTTTCTCTCTACCACCTGCTTGTTTTTACAGTTCCATTCTATTTGACTTACTGACTTTGCTCCCAGAAGTATCCTGTCACAGAAAGTAAAGGCAGGGAATAAACAAGTAAAAATTCTTGAATGCAACAGGGAAAAGACTGGGGACAGAGCTGTTTTGTCTGCAGTTTGCTAAGTATTACCAGGCAGCCTAGAAGATGTATGTGTCAGGTTGAATGCTGAGCACCAGGTTGATTGGTGTTAAGCAGTGAGCACAAGTTAAGCAATGAGCCTTCCCAAGTGTGTTGCTTTACTTTTTCCCATTTATTGATTCCTTGAGTACAAACACACAAATTGGATTCAACATATGTTTGTCAACCTAAAACAGTGGAGGACAGCAACAGATTAGGCACTGTGTGTTGGTTTCTACTACTGTAGACAGATTCTGCTCTGCTCTAGATTTTCTTTTGAAGCATTCTTTTGGAAAATCCAGGTGGGAAAAGTATAAAGATTTTGTTATCTACCAGGGTGCTTTGAAGGGTCAGGATCTGGAGTCATTTTATCAGTTGTAACTGTACTTACAATGTCACAGACCTGTACATGAAAGAACTTTTTTCCTAAAAGCACGGTTTTTTACACTTACGACTTTCTCTAAACGCTTGAATGCAATTACATCAAGGTATATCTGTGTTTGAAACTCTGTCATAAGTTTATAGTAGGTGAGAAGTTGTAGCAGGCAACACTATGAGAAAAGAGAGAAGTGGGGTTTTAGATTTTTTTTTGTAATGAAAAAATGAATGTGTGGCATTTCTGGACAAAGTTTTCATACTTGAATGATTTTTTCAGAGAAATTTAACAAGAAGTCTGTGTTTCAAAGCAGTGTTCAATGACAATATGATGAATTCAGTTAGCCTGAGCATACCAGGGTAGATTGAGAAGGCAAGTCAGACACTTTTGTCAGACGTGCAAGACAGGGGCATCACCCTACCAGAGATGGTTTGAAATTCTAATGCGATGTTCCTGTTGATGATGTGTGCAATTTGTGGAGAATACAAACTGCTTTGTGCTGATGGGATTCAGGGGGATAGCAATTTCCTGTCCTGAGGGAACTTGGATATGTCTTTGCACCCTCGTTATACTTTATTCTAGTGCGTATCACAAATGTAGTTTCCTTCCTTTAATGAACAAGAAGTTTCCAGTTACTACTGAGTATGAACTCCTATTACAAATCTCCATGTATTTTTTCAGTAGCTGCTAGGGACAGATGGTGGGCAAGCAGTGAGTTACCCACAATATGATGAACACCACAGCCCATCTTTCACCGTGATAAAGGCAAAGACTTTAACTCCTGTTAAACTGATGAGAAGCAAATCACCAGGGAAACAGTTTGGTGAGGAATGTACGTTTCAGTTTGGATTTAAATCCGTGCTTCATGAAAGTACAATAAAAGATTATTAGCTGTATTTTGGTTAACATTCCTTGTGCTACATCAGCAAAGATGGCTTGTAAATCAAAAAAGCAAAGCTAAAACCTAGAGAAAAGGAAATCACGTGTATGTAAAGTGCATATCTGAAGCTGATACTTGGTGGGAACAAACCTACTTACATTTTCTATCTTGCTGTGGTTACAGGATAGATGTTGTAACCCATGAGTTGTTCTCAAGTGTAATTCTGAAGTATCAGTTTGTCTTTCCTTCACCTCTCTGATTTCTCAATACTTTGGGTCTCAGTCTCTAGGTAGGAATGGATTAAATGTTGTTCATTAGCTTAAAAAGTACTATTCTGTACAAGACTATCAAAATACATTCAAGAGCATCTTCAGAACCCATCAGTAGGCTTTCATTCAAAAAGAAGTCCATACAAACTATATAGGCAGTTACTTACTCTTTACCTAATCCTTAGCCTTTCTTTTTATGCCTAGAGACATTGTTTAGCCAGGAGTTTTATTCCTGGCAGAGAACATTGTGAAAAGATTTTTTATCCAAGCTTGACTGATTCTGCTGTCTTTTCTTCTCTCTCCCTAAAAACCTTTTAGCTCTTGTTGATGGTCCCTGGGCCATCTCTGGGCTATCTGTCCTCAGTGTTTTCTAGATATGTGTCCTGTTTTTTTTGGTAGCCACCATAGTCTGAGCAATGCCTTTTGAATAGTTGACCTTGCAGGCTGGTCTGGGAGCAGGTGTGCATGGTCCTTCTCCCCAGTCAGCTTCCCTCTTGTTTATTTGAAGTTTCTTATGTTTTCCATTGTTTTTGCTTTCCTGTGAGGTTTTGGTTTGGGGTTTTTTTTAGCAATCTATAGTCTGGTTTATTCCACACTGACCCATTACAAATAAACATATCAAGCATGTGCTTTACTAAGAAAACAATTCAATTCCTGGACTCCTGTGGACTCATTTGAAAATTAAAACCCTGCAGAGTGTTTTTAATTAAGCGGATGAGTCTACCTTCTTGCATCAAAACAGCATCAAAAAAGAAATTAAAGAATTCACAAGTTATGATTCAGCGTCCAGCTGTCACTAAGCAAGTTAATGATTTTCTGTCAGCTGTCCTCCTTTAAAAGTTTTTGGAAGAATTTGTTCTCCCTCCTAACACTTACAGTAAAAAAACAGTCCTATATACAATAATATACAAATAGTTCCTCCTGTGTTGATCAGCAAAATTTATTTTCTTCCAAAAATTGCTGAAGAATGTTGGGTTTGGTAGGGGTTTTTTGTTTGTTTGTTTGATTTTGATTTTTTTAAAAGAGAAAGCTCATTTTTTACTGCTTGGTATCTAATTGTTATACTTTCAAGGAAAACTAAGAATTTTCCTCTTTTGATAGATAAGAAACACAAACTATTGTTTGTGAGCATGTTCAGTCCTGTAAACATTATTGACATTGGTGTAGAGTGAGCAGGTAGGAATTCATCTTGGAGACACGCTGTTAGGTAAAGACTTACACTGTTCATTTTCTTAGTCTGATGCTTCTCACATAAAGTTTTCATCATGCTTTAATGATAAGAAAGACCTTAAACTTTCTATTTTAAAATAATGACTTGGCAAGACAGAAATTGTTCTCTTGATGTTAACATTGCAACCTTCCTCAGTTTTAGTCCATCAGCTGCATGGCTCTTTTATCTTTTGAGAATGGTTTTCCAGCTCTGCTGTTTGCTTTCCTTGCTTCGCTTTGCTGATGTGCTCATTCTCTTCATGATTTTAAACAAAAGGAAAAAAAACCAAAACAACTTACAGAAGCAGCTGATAATGCTCTTTTTCTTATACTTACTCTTTGCTGTCGACCTTGCACTGAGAGGAGCTTAAACCCTGGCAGAAGATAGGGAACGCCATTATTGAAAATGAGACACTGGAGCTTATCAGCAGCTTATCATCTAATGCCTCTAGTCATCCTTCCAGGTTGTTGCTCACAACAAGTTACTTACACTGATGTGATCTAACCAACAGTTCTTTAAATAAAGATATATATACTCTTCTTTTTCCTGTTGCTTTTCTTGGGGCACACTGCCCATTCAGAGCTGCCACCACATCGATACAGGAGTAGGGAAATGCCTCTGGGCTGCCAGCCCAGCCTGTGAGGGTGGTCTTCAAACAGATTCAGCAGCGGCAGAAGTGGGATCAGTCTGGGTGAGACCTAGTTCACTGTGCTCTTACTTCCACAAATGGGAATAGCTAAATTATGCACCCAACTAAATTATGCACCCAACTTGCCGTACTTTCTACAGCTGACTGGTGGCAACTGGTTAAAAGGCAAGATGTCAGGTGGTCAATGTGGCAACCATAAGGGACTTCTGCTGGCTGCCATGTCTTTTGCTTGTAGTCTCCTCATATACATCTTGTCCCAAATCTGTAGAAATATGCAAGACAGACAGTACAAGGTAGTAAACTAAAGGCAGACCTATTTTAATTTGTAGTTATGATAGTAATTTAAGAATTTCACAAAAAACAAAAGTAATTATCAAAAAGTCACTTACCTCTTTTAGACATGATAAATGGCCTTTTTCAAGCTGTGGTAGGCTATATATATATATATCTCAAGCTATATATACATCTGAAAGATAGAGAAGCTGTTCCCTGGGTATGTCCCCAAGGACAAGAGATCTGTTGGATACTGTGGAGCGGGCTGGTGTGAGCTGTGTGTTGCACCTGCCTGCAAGCAGAAAGTCTGTGCTCAGGATACTTTTTCTTCTCATTCCACCTCAGGCCAACCCTACGTAATACTTATTTTTATGTGAATAATGCCAAGTGACAGAGGCAGGAGAAGGCTTTGGGAATGGGGGACCTGTTGCCACTTCTGTTGTGACATTTCTTATACCTCTTACCCTTCAAGCAAATCTTCTTGTTCACTTAGTCTCTGTGACTTTTGTGTGAATTGGAAACCTCATTAATTTAAAAAATGGGCTGTGTTAATACACCACACTTCCACTGAAAACAGTAATGGTTGGTGAAGTAACAGCTCTTGATTAAACGGAGGTTTGCTCCGGGGAAGCGATGTTCCTGCTCTTCAAATATACTGGAGCACCGTTCTGGGGATATCACACAGCTCAGAGGGCTTGTTTGTTGGTCCAGCACTTTTCACTATAGCTGCTTTTTCTACAGTGAGGAGAACTCAGGCAGTTCCTCCGAGATCCCGCGCGTTCCCGGCCTTTCATCACTCGATGTGCGTTGTCAGCCCAGCTGGCACATGCATGGACCTGTGCGCAGGTGCGCTGGGGGCACAGAGGAACAGCTCGTTTCTGTCTAACGCTGGCTTGAAATCTCTTTCCGTCCAGATGTTCACACAGAAGCAGTTCAGGCAGCCCTTGCTAAACATAAAGAAAGGAAAATGGCAGTCCCCATGCCCTCAAAACGACGTTCATTGGTGGTGCAAACATCGATGGATGCCTACACACCTCCAGGTGAGTATGTCTCTGTATTCTTATGAGAATTTTAAAAATGTTTTTTTGTGTTGCTATGAACTACTAATCTGTCTGCATAGATAGTAATGGAAATGTCATTTGATGGACACTGAGCATAATTTGGAGGTATTTTTGAAGAGGAGAGGGTGAACTGAATGGTAGAAAAGTCAGTAGAGGCATTTCACATGACTGCTTTGCCTGTGGTGGTACCTTAGCTTGCACTGGTCCTTTTGGTCTTACAAGGACCTAACTATGGCCAGCTTGTCATTTTTTATGAGAGTCAAAATTCCTATCAAGTTTCAGATTTATTCCCTAATACTATAATGTAACAACTTTACAATTAGTCATGCCATTCCTTTCCAAGTTTATCTTCTCTTTTATCTGCTAGACTATGAAAATACCCCATATCTCATGCATTCCCTTACTCACTGAATCCAACTGGGGATTGAAATGGGTCTCCCATTTCAGTGAGGAGTGGGCCTTGTACAATTGCAAAAGTGTTTCACAGACTTTGTGGAGCTTGGGAAAGTATTTTGTATATTCTGTACTGTTAATATATGGCTGGAGATATTCAGAAGGTTCTGTGTTTGACATTATAAAGGAAGACTTTTATTATCCTTATTTTTTTGTACAATATTATACAGATCATGACCTTAGAACAGGAAAGTTCTCTCAGTGTGTAGAACAACTGACTTAGTTTCAGGGCTTTCAGTATTACAAATTTTCTGATTAAATTTGCCTACCTTCCTGAGATTTTCTTAATGGCACTTTCTTTATATTTGGAATATGAACATGCCTTATTTCTATGAAGAAAACCCCAAAGCACTGCAAGTTAACAGGCTGTTTTTAATTACTAGATACTTCTTCTGGTTCAGAAGATGAAGGCTCCGTACAGGGCGACTCCCAGGGAACTCCCACCTCAAGTCAGGGGAGTATAAACATGGAACACTGGATCAGTCAAGCGATCCACGGCTCTACCACATCAACCACTTCCTCCTCCTCGACACAAAGTGGAGGCAGTGGTGCTGCACACAGACTAGCTGATGTTATGGCTCAAACACATATAGGTTAGTATACAGACGTGTTGAGTATGTCCAGTTTGACGTGAATTTTGACTCTCACATTCAGCTGATGTTGCTATATGAAGTTTTACAAAAGCCTTTTCTGTGCTTCTGTTGTGCTTTTATTCTATTTGCATATGTTATATAGAGAGATAGTCTTATGTTCCTATTTGAGGAGGGCAAAAAAAGTAGAAGTTTAGATTTGGAGGTAAACTTATGTTGTGGCAAACAGGGTCTAGCTATTATCTCCCAAATATCTTAAAATGTACAGTTGGATGACTTCCATTACTTAGCACTATAAAGGTCTCTGTAGGATTCATCAGTAAGGAAAATCAGTGCATGCATCATTAGGGATTGCTTGCATATGAGTTTCCCCCACTGCTGGACCACTTTAATTACATAGCTTGAGTGATTTTTGATAATTCTGATAACAGTAGTCACTTAAACGTATTTTTTTCTGCCCTTAATTGAATCTAGGATACTTGTACTGGGATATCTAGCTATTATGCTCCATGGGAGAGACCATTATATACCTTCAGAGAAGGGAGCTGTTATTATTAGTAGCTTGTTTATATCCTTTGGAAAGACCCTAGGAAGTCAAAGCTTTCTTTCCTTTAGGGCTAAGCTTCAGACGTTATTTCTGTATATTTTGCCATTGACATTAGTCTTCATTAATATGAGGCAGCTATTTGATTAGATATATTGAAAGCAAGGCTTGTTTTTCTTCACTCTTCAGTTTTTCATCACGCAAGGCATCTGCTCTGGGTATGTTCTTAATGGGGTGTCTCACTGAAAATCTATTGGAGTCTATGTTGGAACACATAATACAGTCTTACTACTGTTCTACTACGCATATGAATTCAGTTTTGTGTGACTGTTCCTCAACTGATCATTCCTTTTCAGGTATATGTAATGAGATACATGAAATCATCTTAAACATTCCTGATTTTATGTGTAGTTTGTAGATTTTATGGGTAGTTTGTATCTATTTGTTTTTAGCTATGAGTACAGTTTGATGTAACACCTGTATTTTCAGCAATCCTCTCACTATGGTCTGGAACTGCTGAATTGCAGTCGGGGAAGAACTTGTATTGGATTCGTAAATACGTGCTAAATGAATAGCTTAGAACCTTGGTTTAGAAATGCACACACTTTGGAACACGTTAATCATTGCATTTGATTATTTTCTGTGACTTCATCTTGAAGTGCTAGAGGAAATTATAGCATAGAGAATTAAATTTATCCAAACTCTGAAAGGTTGCATTACTCACACACCAAGTCTTAATGTGTTTTTAAATATAGCTTCTTTATAATGTGACATTTCAGTAATTTTAAATCTGGCACAGTAAGTCGTCTTTTATAATCACTGAGTTTGTGGTAAATAATACAGCATTTATAGAGCTAAATTAAGATGACAATATTCTGCAGAAGAGGAAAAATACTACTCATTTTATTTGTTGACTAAAAGGATCTTGCCTTTGAAGGAAGCAGTTGAGCTTACCTGAGTGTATGCATGTTTTCATTCGCTCTGACAATAGGATGCCTTGAATTGCATCTCTAGTTGGATAGCAGTTGTGATGTAGTATTGTAAAGGTCAGTTGGATACAAAATATGAGTGGTATCTGCTAAAAGACTGAGACTGTGATCTTATGGTTTCTGTCACTCATTGTTGCTAAGATCACAGGAAATGTAAGAGAAGCTGCACAGCTGATAAGATGAATTTCTTCATTGATGAGCTGCATTCTGTGAGAATTTGAAATTAAAGTGCTCTTTTGTTTCTTTCCAATTCAAGGAGGTGGATTTTGCATTTAAATGTATGCTAAGAGGTAATAGACTTGAAGTATTCCCACAGATAGCCTTGGTCTTTCAGAGGCAGTGGGCCAGTGATGATAGATGAATAATCCTCTTTGGTAGGAGAGAATACAAGAGAGAAGAGTAATCCTGTTCCTTGAAGCTCCTGGGCTACTGGAAACAGTTTGTTCTTGATCACAAAGAACATATGTTACCATGGCTTGATGTTTCTTTGGTGCAGGGAGTTGTTCTCCAGAGACAGACCAGCCTGCAAGAGAGAAATCAGCTGTAAATGTGTAAGGACATACTGCCATACTCTGAAGGTGCCAGTTTTGGTAAATACAAATTTAAGGTGCAACAGGAAAGACCTTTAATGATAACCAAAAAAAAAGCCCTCCATTCTGATATTCACTAGGATGTGACCTCTAGAGCATATCACAGAATCAAAGGGAGATATTTTCCAGTTTAAGTACACTAACGCAGTCCTGAGAAGGGATTTGATAAAAAGCTTTGGCTATAATATGTCGCGATCGGGGTTGGTCAAAACACGACACGTCTTCTTCAGAAAGCTGGACCTGGGACTTTATTGCAAACGCTGCCGCGACTTATATACACTTTATTATCTACACATGTCCATGCACCATTGGTTTTCAGTAACATAAATAATTCTCAATTGGACACGTACACTGCGCATGTCAGACAACTATGATTCAGCAAGACAGGCAGGAAAACCACTCTGTGTCACAGCCTTCCCTTCCGTGTCTGCCACCTTGCCAGGGTGCAGAGGTTCCATCTTTAGTTCCTACTGTTTCCAGAGACCCCAGACCAGCTGGGGCCCCCCACAATAATATAGTCAGAGTTCAGCTTTGTGGATCATTTTCATAATTTGCATAAGCTATTATATGCTTTTAATGTTATACTGTTTATTTAATTTGACTGCTGCTGCTCTGTTGTGGCCAAAGTTCTGATTTGGGATAGATATAATTTTAATATTTATTTTCAGCTTTAAGATGCTCAGGTGTCTGCATTAAGCTACAGGGAGAATCTTTAGTTTGGCATATGTATCACAGTTGTGTTCAGTAATTCTTGAATTTAGGGATTAAACCAGTGAAATCTGTGAAAGATACCTAGTGTTCTGACCCTTCTTTGGGTCAGTACTGTATATATTTCTAAGATCTTTTAAGTTTTCATTTGTTGGTATTACCTGGTTTGGATTTCTATGTATGTAAAAATCAAAGAGAGAAAGTCCATCCCAAAGCTCACAAAGTTCATGCGGTGAAAATTACACGGTGCTTGCCTATGACTGTAAATCTGTATAAAGTTATCATCTCACTACGAAATTTTGATCCTGTAGGTGCATTTAATGTTTCTTTTATATACTTCAGATATGTTTCTGTTTGAAAATCAAAGGCCTCTATCTACATTAAAGGCTACATAGATTTCTAACATATAATACAGGAGACTAGTTTACAATACTATCTGTCACCTGGACATCAATAGGAAAGAAACGCAGCTAATGGAAAAAGCCAGATCGCTGGCTCTGGATTTTCCTTCCCTAACAACCAGGAGACCCAGCTTATTTGGGAGGAAAAGCTGCATTTTCTTCAAGTTAGTGTTGCAGGGATGCTTCTTGAGTTCCTGGAGACTTTTCGAATACATGGTACTTGTGTGAAATTCCAAACTTCCACTGAAAGTATTCCTCCACTTCTTTGTTTCTCCGCAGATGTGGGGCTTTGTCAATGCACATGCTCTGTCCCTACGTGAATGTTTTCTGCTTTGCTTTGGGTCTTGCTGATTTTCATGAAATGGGGTAAATGATGTCACTCCAGTGGCAGAAATGAAGAGAGCCTTAACTGGAAACAGCTGTTCTGTCTGTGATCTTCTAATGCAGGAATATTGGAAGAGATGGGAAGAGGAGGTGACGCAAATATGTATGTTTGATGGAGGAAATGCTTTGAAGTCATGCAGCTGTCACAGTTTCTACTTTTTAGTGAACAGATGTGTCAGCATCATGATTCTTAACTAAACCTCAAACAATGCTTCAAGTTACCTGACATAAGACCAAGAAACTCTATACAGATTGTGTCCATGGTCGAAGCCTGGATTGACTGCTCTGTACAAAAAAAAAGGCTGCATTTCACATAACACAGCAATTATCTTTTTCTTTAGAAGTCATTCAGACCAAATTCTTATCTGTATGGTTTTCATTTCTCCAAGCCTGACTCTGAGACATGAACCAACTGAGGATTTGTAAATTTAATGGATGAAACTTAGAGCTTGTAGATTGCCATGATAAGACATCTGTTAAACAGATACTATAAAGGAACACGTCAAGACAAACTTTAATGTTCTTCTTCTGCTGGATAAAAATTCTTAATGGAAATGTAACAGCAGATGGGCAGCCAGGGCACTGGAACTCCACTCTTTGGCTGGTCAGTGGTGACCACCTTGGGAAGAGAGTTTCTTTTAGGCAATTTCAGATGCTGTTTGTTCAAAAGGAAACCCTTTTACAAAAGAGCAGGACTCTTCTTATGTTCTTTCACCCTACTTAGACACCATGTGTGACGAAGAAGAATTTGGTTTCAAGAGCATTTGTACTCTGTGGTGCTTGGATCACGTATCTTCTGATAATTTAATCTCAATGCTAAAATCTGGATACTTTAACTCCAGTTCACTAGGCCTTGTGAAGTCTGAAAGATGGAAATACTTCACGGGAAAGATGTAAACAATTTTAGCTAACTTTAAAAATACTTTCTCGTGTTACTAATATCTGACTAAGTACAATTATTTTCTTAGTCATGATCTCCTATGTGCATAGCAAAGCTGCATTATGAGTAAGGATAAAAAGATAAACATCAACATTTTTTAATTGACTTAAGTTATTTAGTAATTTAATCATGAGATATAAAAATCTCGTCAGTAAGAAAGAGCAAAAATTATGCTGAGTCTAAAATAGTTGATAATGACAAGACATCTAAAAGACATTATTCAAAATGTCTTTTAAAAGACAAGACATTATTCGAACAATTATCAGCATAAACTTCATTGTTCAAACTATTATACTTCAGTTGGTCGCTTATAGCACAATATAAGGAGTTTGTTTCAGTAAAACTGTAACAATGAATGTGATAAAAAGCAAAAGCTTCAACTGGACATTTGTAGAATGCAAGATGTTTTTGAGTTGCATGATAAAAGCTGTCTTGTGTTTTCCTCAACCAGATAGTATGATTAGGTGATAAGGTTGAGTCCTGATGATGTTCGTGAATATAAACATTAAGTAAAAACTACATTAATATAATACCCTAATTTTTCATGATGATTGTTTGTCAAATGCTACCTCTAAATGAGGTATATGCAAGATAGACATCTATTATAGCATCCTTTTACTGTATGTGTAGCAAAAAAATTAGTTTTCTGTATTGATGGTTGTTAAATTTGGGATCGAATGCACAAGTATTACAGTGACCCAAAGTTCAAGATTCATGAAAATGATTTATAATTGCATTTGACGTCAGATTTACTGTAGAAGTTGGTGTTGTAATACTTATGGAACCATAATGCTTAAAGGACAGGTTTAATTAAAAAAAATGGTCTTGAAAATAGTATTGGAACAAGATGATGTTTGTCCAGAATTTTTGCATTTTAAAAGAGTCTTACTCTGTTGTAAGATGGAGCACATTTCTCTTTACTTCAGCAGCAGCAAAATAAAGACCTGCCTTCTTTTGTAACTCAGAGACTGCTGGGGATCATTTATGTCAATTGAAAGGGAAGTTGTTATTTTCTCCTGGTGTTTATCTCCAGCTAATCCAACGCTGATAAAACCTGGGAAAAATTTATGAGAAAACCCATAAAAATAGTACAAATACATAGATGATAGAGACTCAGACTTGAAAACATGGGAAAACAGACTGTGGTAGCGTGCTGAGTTATCAGGCTACGAAAGAGAAAGATTAGCTCTGTGGAATTGTTTAGCAGCGCTGGCATGAGTCAGACCAGATCGTGTTTGCCTTCTGGAAGGCAAGGCTTTGTTATGCGGAAGAATTGAAATATCTCTGTCTAAAAATACTAGACAAGCAAGTGTCCATGCAGAATGCAAAGTTCATGTTTCTTTACATTTTGTTTCTTTCCTCTGGGTTCCAACCCTGCTATGATTGATTTTTTTTTTTTTCTTAACTCAAAATACATTGCATATCACTTGCAAGTGATTGACAACATGCTGTGTTCTTTTTATTTAGAAAAACCAACACAGTAATCTTTCAGAATTGTATTTGTCTGGGTCTTTTCTACTTGCAGATGTCCACAAGCTTTAATTTCGTGTAAAGTCAGATGTCAGTGGAAAGCCTACAAACTAATTGTATAATTTTTTTAGCCAATTGCTTATGTGATTGCAGATATACAGCCCTATTTTAATCAGTGGAAACTTTATTTATTAAAATCTTGCTATACATTATATATAGTTTTGAATTTATGTGTGTGTGTGTGTATGTGTATATGTATATAGTTCTGTACAATAATTTTATGCATTAAGTTTAATGCCTGTTCAGATGTTGGAAAAAAGAAATCAAATTATAACCTCTCCTCTGCCCTTTGTTTTTCTGCCATTTAACACTAGAGGTACATGGTTAAACCTTTTAACTTACTTTTCACAGAAAATCATTCTGCCCCTCCAGATGTTACCACTTACACCTCAGAACACTCAATACAAGTAGAAAGACCACAAGGATCAACGGCACGGGTGGCACCAAAGTATGGAAACGCTGAACTTATGGAGACTGGGGATGGTATGTCACAAAGAAAAACTGGAGTTTCTTGAGTATTGTGACCTTTTCAGTGGTTATTGTATGTATCAGCTCTTGGTTTTTGTTTGGGTTTTGTTTTGTTTTTTTCTGGGCACTTTTCACTTATAAGCACATACGAAGTTGCAGCACCTTTACAGTCCTAAAATAAACTAGTATCATTGAAGACAACATAGAGAAATATTTCTTAATCAGCATAGCTGACTCCCTGAAGAAATTCTTTGCCAAAAGAAAACAGTGAATATCTTTGTATTTGCTTTTAGCATGCTGTCTGGTTACAGCTAGTCTGTTTTTTAAATGGCAAAAGTGTGACATGCTAGGATGGCTACATCTTGTAAAGTGACATGTTTGAAGTTTTATTCTCTGAGTTTGGGGTTTTTTTTTGAAAAACAGTTATTTGTAAACCCTTTCTTATTTACTGCTCCTTTTTTCTAAAACTTACTAACCGATATTTCAGCACAGCATGGAATTGCTGACCAAGTGTATCTTCTGTAAACTTAGTAGCTTCAGCTCTAAACACCACTTGGTAAAAGATTTGGAGCCAACCTTATGGAAGGGTAGGAAGCTGAAATTCCTGCAATGCAGTGACAGAAAGCTGTTAGTTCAGGAATAGATGACATGAACTTTGCAATTGACTAGAGAAAAGGAAGGGGAGGTGATTGATGGGACTATATTATAAAAATGCCCCTTGCCTCACGTTCCTGTTCAGAACTATGTTTTTCCAAGTGCTGTGTGGGCAAGCACTCTCCCTTTGGAGATTGTTGGCTGGTGATTGACTGTAGGGATGTTCAGAGAATATGGGGTCATGCTGAAACAATAAAAAGAAGTGAACCATGTTTAAGGTGGGTACTGGACAGATGTCCACTACAGTGTAAAGAACAACCCAGAGTAAGTGACGGGGCAGAGCCTATGACTCACACTCCTCACTGAGCTGCAGTCAAGTCAGACAATGTGGGTATGACCAATGATCATGGGGAAGGCCAGTGCCCGTCTTCTCACTGACCATTGCTGAGAGAGACCTCTCAGGGTACTGACATTTGCAGTAGAGACTTTTTTTCACTGTGCTTTTCTCCCTCGGTCTGTGCGCTGTTTCCTCTCTAATTTTGCAACCTCGCTCTGACATTGTTGTATTGTTTTTGTTTAAATTAGGCATCATTGTTCCTTTTTGCTTATATGTTTTAACGTTAAATAAATAATCACAGTATGGCATGAAACTCTTAAGTCGTGGTGGCCTTGCAATCCTAGACCACTTTCTTACCCCACTTAACATCTGGTGGCGTTCAGCTTAGCAATTGACTGATGTCTCCATTGATCCCTGTCCTGCAGGAGTACCAGTGAGCAGCAGAGTGTCAGCAAAGATTCAGCAGCTGGTCAATACACTAAAACGGCCCAAACGACCGCCATTACGAGAGTTCTTTGTAGATGACTTTGAGGAATTGTTAGAAGGTAAAATGACTGTTTTTCAAAAGGTTTGGGGATCTCTTATTAAAACTCTGTAAAATGTTTGTCTCCTGCGTTGACTTTCTAGAAAGCCAATTAAGCCCTCCCTGTACTGGCAAGTACCAAAGCACTGGTATTCAGCGGAATCTGTTTATAGTGAGCTTGGACATAGTGCTGTAGAGTTGAAAGTCTCTCTAATTTGCTCTGCTCCTGGTTCTGCTTGCAAAGAAATGACAGAAGAGAGTGGAGGGAAGCTTTTCTTTGAGAACATTCAGCTGTGGGTTGCAGCCATTGCTTTTGAATACCAGTATGAGAAAAACTGTTAGTGAGGGAGCAGTGTTAAATGTTTTAAACATCCTTTGTGTAACAGTGAAGCATCAAAAAACAAATTAAATGTAAGATTAGAAACAAGGATTAAGTCAATAAATGGATTTTTTTTTAAACAGGCCAGTGCTTTGAGAACTAAAATTTGCCGGGATGTGGAAATTTAAATAGTCTTCATAGAGTTTATAAGAAAGCATGTAACAGAACATGACTTAAATCAATCTGTTACTTGTTAAAGTACACTTTTCCAGTAGTTTTGCAGTTCATCTCATTACTGCATTTTTCCCAGGAAAAGGTATTCTCCATTTCTCTTTAGGATTAAAGAAACGTTGATTATTTTGATGATAAATATATGAATGCTGCCTCAGCAGTTTCTTTCCCTGCTTATAGAGCTATTGTAAGGACAAGCACGTGTATTCCTATTTAGTTGCTTGGTCTGTGTTAAAGTTAATTATTCTGTTATATTTCTCTATTGCTTCTCAATACCTTCTAATGTGTTACTGTTTTCAGAATATTTTGCGAAGGTAACTTATTCTCTTGATTACACAGGTGTACACAAGGTATAGAATTTACATGGTAACTGTGTATCTTTTCATAATCATAAGTTCAACAGCCAGATCCAAACCAGCCAAAGCCAGAAGGAGCTCAGATGTTGGCTATGCGAGGGGAACAATTAGGTGTGGTTACAAATTGGCCACCTTCTCTGGAAGCAGCTTTGCAGCGATGGGGGACCATCTCACCGAAAGCTCCTTGCCTAACCACTATGGATACCAATGGAAAACCACTGTATATTCTCACATATGGTGAGCACGCTTCAAACTACTTGTCATTTGTATGTTCTATATAGTGTCTGTGTACAGTAAATGCATAAATATATAGTGAGAAAAGACCTGTAATGATGCATCTATTCAGTTTCTGAGTAGGGTAAGAGAATTCTGAAGCTGTTGGTGTCTGAGAATGGGTAGCTGAGATGTTATAGCATGATTTATTTCACAGTGAGGAAAAGAGCTGAGTAGATACACCCATGGAATAACAGATTATAAATTAAAACCACCTTTTAAACAGAAATTCATTCTAGGTTAGATTTTCCTGAAGATTAATGTCTAAATCTATTGCCCTTGGATATCACCCAGTCTTTGTTCTGCAAAAGCAGAACCTGGTACAAAATTCATCAGCTTCTTGAAGAAGTTAAATTAGGATTTTTTTCCATGTTCTACTGACACTGTAGTAAGTGTGATTTGAATTATTCCTCCTGATACGTAGTTGTACAGCTAGCAAATGTACCCCCTTGATATAAATTTGCCAGGATATATTTCAGTGTGATCTCTGGTACGTTGGTGTAGTTCAGTGTTTACTGCCTGACAATCTATTGCAACCAAGAAAGGCCAAATAAAAATAAATATAAGGATGTCTCTGACAAATAAGTCCCATATTGCTTCTAATTTTGCGATGTTCAGGGGACATTTGGGAGAAGTTCAAAGGAATTATTATGAATAACTGTCAGACTTTGAAAGGAAGTTGGAACACTTCCATAATCTATTGATATGGATATAAAAAAACATTTTGCTTTTTTTATTTCTACCTTCTCAGGGACCTTGAGTTCTGTGCAGAGAATGTTGTTACATGCTGTGATATAGAGGTCTGTCTGTTTTGTTCAGTGCTGAACATTCCTTTTCATTCAGGAGTCAGACTCAGTGAAGGTCCCTGGCCAAAAAGACGTCTGCTGCAAGTTTGGCATTGAAACTAAAGACTTCTAAAGCATAACAGAACCTTTGCAACTGAGGGTCATGCATGAAACATTTTCCCTTCAGGTACCTTAGAGTTAAGAAGTTACTTAATTTAGGGGGCAAACATGATTCACCACTGATGAATGTTTTTCTTCCTTAAGGACATTTTCTTGAAACTAGGGAAGAATTTTAAAGTTTGCAATTACATGTTTGCAGAAGAGAAATTCATGTCATCTACTGAATGCCCTAAATAAATTGGACAGGAAAGGAAATTAAGATGTTACTGAGAATCAGACCATTTTTCTGAATTTGGGATTCTGTCCAGAGAGTCTGAGCATATGTCCTGCTTTGCCTGAGGCTGTAGGCTGAGCAAATCAACATGAGGAACTCATCTCCTTGGCTCACGGGGCCACCTAGCCTTCTCTGTCTTAAGATAGCTCTTTCCTCTCCTAAATTGTCTAAATCCTGAGAAAAACAGGACCAAAATTCATGTTTTCACACCTTTCATTTGGCAGCACACTGGGATATGGTCTTACTGTTGCCTTTCAGTAGTTTCCTGAGGGTAGAAAAAAAATCAGTACTTTTTTTGTCCTTCTTTTTATAGATAAAAGAAATTACAAACCAAAACATTTGATAGATTTACTGAATTCTTCTCTGCTAGCTGCACTCCAAGCTGACGTTCTTTTTCACTGGAAATGTCCATTCACTCTGCCATAGCAGTTTTCTTAAATGACAGCTGCTTTTGAAATGTCCTTAACATTACAGCCACCTGCCATTTTATTGGTGGCTTTATGCATGATTTTGCTGTCACTTGTCCACCTTCCATGTTTGCGATATTTTCTAGCAATTTCAGGCATGGCATTTTTGAAAGTTGAACATTAATAGACATTAAGCCTTGAACTCAGCAAAGCCACTCCTACTCATGAATTTTTATCCCTGTGCATAGTTCCACTGGCCCCAATAGTAATAAACTTTCGAAGGATGAGCTTAATCACAATCCTACCTCATGGTTTTAATGTGACACTGAATTTCCTTGTGTTCCTGCTGTGATCAGGTGACTAAAACTTTAAAATATCAACATTGAGGACCTTTAGTAGCCTCTGATTTTGTACCTCACAGTTATTTTTAGATTTTTGGCCAATCTAAAGAAATATCATTACCAGGAATTTTCATATGTTTGACAAGTATTTTAGAGTCCTAAGAATAGTTCTAATTTTCCAGAATTTTGGTCTTTGACATGTTGTCAACATGGTCACTATGCACATTCTCTCGACTGTTTTACCTCTGTTTCTTCTTCAGTCTCTTCTCACACCCTTTGACTTCATAGAAATCCTCTTCCTTTATCCTCCAACTTTCCAGTTAAGTGAAGGCTTCTACGTGACGTCTTTCGATCCCTACTGTTTTATACTCAGCACCTTCTCTAGTTTCTTGTCTGCGTGGATGAATTGCAGTTTTCCCTGCTTATTCCAGACTTCTTTCCGTATTTTCAAGATAGATTCCAGGAGTGTCTCTGTAGCTGTCAGCTAGATCATAGGCTGTCTGAGTAAGAGTTCTAATTCCCTTAACACCAGCCATATTTATCTCTTCTTTAGTGGATTGCTGCAGACAGTATTGCCTTCCCGCCCATCTCGTGGGCTGTAACTACAGTATCATACACAACCCCCACATTATTTATGTTACAGTAATTCTGTGTCCAAATCTCACAGCTTATTTAAGGAGCAGGTCTTTTCAAATGTAGGCCTTTTGCCACATCTACAGGGTGAAGTCTCATCCCATCTGCCGCCTTGGTCTTGGTTCTTAACATCAGACTCTCTCTGGCCCTGAAAAATGTTGCATCTATCCAAGATGCTTTCCTGTTTGCCCTTGGTCGCCTTGCATTCTGAAAAGGAGCTCTCTGAGAGTCCACAAAATTCTCCTTCTCCAAAACCTTCCTCACGACTCCTTTGCTGTCCTATCCAGAGACATCCGTGAGCGGTCAGACCAATGCCATGACATGTCATGGCAGACAGGGATAGACTGGTGTTGCAAGACCACCTCGTGTGATTTTCTGGAATGAATTTCTCTACCTAATGGTAGCTGATGTGGATATGTGTCAGTGTGACTTTAAATTGTGAGTGCTTTAGATTGTGAAGTGCTGCTGGGCCATAAGGGAAACTAGTTTTAAGAAGTTACTCTCAGCTGTGGCTTAAAATCGGCTCTGCCTTCCCATTTCTCTGCAAGAATTCATCTAATTTGTAATGCCTTGTATCTCCTGTGTCTTTGTCAGCATGTTTTTTGAGCTCCTTGTCTTCATAGCATATCAGGACTGGTTTTGTCCATGTGTCTGAGATTAGTGGAGGTAGAAGAAATGTATAACTGCACTTGTAGACTTGATCTTTATTTTCAAGAAAGTGTTTGAAGCGTTTTGCCTCAGTTCTTGAAGTTCTTCTCAGTGCCCCAGTTGTAATCTTTATTTAATGTACTCGAAACTCTTAAATTCTTTCTAGTGAACGAAACACTATGAATATTACTTATTTCTCAAATATTTTGTTCCTCTGGGAACTTGTTTAAGCGGAGAACATCTTAGTTAAGTTATTCTCAATCCCTTTATAAATCAAATCACTGAATATGCATAAATTGAAATGTCTGAGATACGGGAAGGAAATATGTCTTTATCAGGTTTTATGTGAGTCTGAACTCTGATTAGAAACCTAATACGTGCTTTGAAGAGAAGGAAGACAATTTCTGGCCCAGACAAAGTTAATCAGAGTAGTCAGGCATCTGGTTTTGGTATTAATAACGAAGTGCTTAGTGATTTCTTAGAGGACAAATGTGAATAAAGGACAATTAAATCCTATATAGTTCTTACGCTATCACAGTTACTTTTCTTACTTAAAATGATTATTCTAAAAAGAATCAGAAAGGCTGGGGAAAAAGTGAAAAGCTGAAAGTAATTTAGGAGTGAGTAACTTTGGAGCTTTCTTGTTGTAACCATTATTAAAAACAACAAAATGAGTACCAGTTAACTTTGATTTGAAGAATCTCATTTCCTTTATCTAACACTTTCCTTAATCAGATTTTTTTAAAAAACATTCTCTGTAGCTCCAGCATAGTGTTTCTTTCCCACGCCAGAGGCCCACTGCAGACAGCAAGGCTAGCAAAAAGGAGCAGAGAAGACTCTCTGGACAGAGGATCATTTTTCCTTTATCCATTTGGATTCTGTGGAGAAAGAAGTGCTTGGAAAATGGCTTTTTTATTTGAAATGAATTACCAACTTAAAAAATAACCTTAATGCAACCGTAAACATGTTGAGGCCAAAGTAATTCTGCCTCAGCAGGGGTGATGTTGCTTATACTGGAGATATCCTGGCATGCCTGAAAGTTAACAACAGGTCAAAAATAGCCAACCCTAAGCCATGCTGCGCTTGCACCCTTCCCCATGCTTCCTGCAAGAATCTCAGGCCAGGAATTTCACATTTAACAGAAGGAGAGAGACAGATTAAAGACTCTTCTGATCAAGTAGCTACATAACCAGACTGCCCTTATCTCTGAAATGACTCAGTGCTCAGAGATATGAATAGTCATGGTTTAAATCTCTAGATAGATATCAATCTTATGATTGTTTAATACTTTAAACCTTTATTTCTTTAATAAAAAGGTAGAAAATTACTGCATTATATGATTCAGACTGCAGTATCCAGCACTGTAATAGCATGGTTACCTCTATTCTGAGTATGTCTGGAGTCTTTTATTCTCTGCAACAGAACATTGTTGTTCTTTTTATTTGGATTATTTTATCCCAAAATACAACTTCATTTGCTCCTCAGGATGATTCTAAAGAGTTTATGAAGAAAGGGTGAACAGAGCAGTAGAGCTAGGACTATTCCTTTGCAAAGCAGAAAAAGAGCCCGTCTACCTGCATATCGTTAGGAAGTTTGCCATACACACCAGATTTAATAAATACTATTGTTTCTATTTAATATAAGGAATGTTGTACTGTGATATTGAGAAAGTGAATATGTGAAAAAATTGTTTGCAGTTAAACTTTGGCAGTCTCGCGGTTGCTGAGCACGGAGATTGGTAAGCGACCACTGGTTTGGTTTTGTTGAGTTAGTGCTGTGTCGTTCTGAAAAGCGTCCCGAAGATGATAAGGAAATTCACTGTGGTTTGTTTTCTCTCTGAGTTTTCTGCCTTATACAGCTTTTCTCTTAAAACCTTCTTTACATTCAACACAGATGTTTAGTCTTTTTAAAGATTTGCAAAGAAGGAGGAAGGAGATTTACTTCAGTGTCATGTGGAAATCATCTAATTTTTGTTAACAGATCCCTTTTTGTGTGGTTTTTAACACCTTGTGGTTTCCTTTACCCTCATGTGTTGCTTAACCAGATGGGACTGGGGCTTAACTAACTACGCTTGCTGAAATTTAGTTGATTAAAGATCCTGCTCTTTGAATAGACTGTTAAAAAAAGAACAAGACTGAATACAAGCAAAATGTAAGATATATCATCGCTGCTGTAGAGTTACTCCTGCTCAACTAAAGGGAAATTCCAGTGGCAAGAGAAGATGGACTTGCCCCACATGGGTGTTAACAGTGTTTGTCACAGCTGCCAGAAAGCGAGATGCTGGTTTCCATCCTGTCCTGCTGAGCATATCTGCATATGTGATGTCTGACAGGTATGGCTCAGATTCAGAGGCATAGTGATACGTGCTGTTACTCACTGGGCGGTGGAAACACTCCACTTAGTTTGCAGGTGTGTGAAGAACCTTAAAGCCCTCCCTGCATAAGCATGCTGCTAGGATAAGAGAGTCTGGTGGCAGCACTCTGGGCAAGTGACAGAAATGGCTAAGGGAGATGCAATCATCTTTAGAAGAAGATTTATTTCATTAAATGCTTAAGCAATTATAATTTAGGCAATGATAGATGCAGAGAAAAGCTTAATTTCTTACCATCTTGTGGAGTTATACAAGAGCTTAGAAAGCAGCACCACTATTAGCAGCTCCATGGGAGGTAGGAACAAGGTTATAAATTGTAGTAGCAACAAGGTGTGTGTTAAATGCCTGTTGTTGGGGTTTGTTCCACATACACCTACCAGTCTGCTTTGTTTGGGAAATAGTTTTTGTGACCTAAAAACTGAGGGGTAATTCAGGTTCTTAAGCGTCTAGTGCCCTGTGTTACCCAGGATGTGTGTGTGTGTGACTGGCAGTCCTTGTACAGGGTCTGCAGAGCCTGGGCCCCTTCTAGAGGGTACCCTTGTGCCTTAAATACCACTGGACACCTCTGTAGCTGACATACCAGTTCTTCATTTTTAAATGCAAGAGAGTAGCTGCTAATGTTGGGCTACTGAGATCAGAGCCTGGAAGGGACGAATTCTGTCCCAGTGCAGTGGGTACGACCCCGCTGCAGTGGGGACGTGGGCAGGAATGTGAAGAGGAGAAGGGCTCATTTGGTGTGGTGTTTATGGCAGGGAAGCAGCAGTGCTGCTCAAGTCTCCTGCTCGATCAGCATGTGCTGTGTCAGCTGCGGAGGCATGGCGGGAAGAGAGGAGCTTCGGCACTCGCTGGAACACAGGCCGGTCCACTCACTACCAAAGCTATTGCTTGAGTTTCCTCCATCTGCCCCCCTGTTTTCAGGCCAACTCATTAGAAGATTAATGGCAGTGTGTTTATCCGAGGAGGACTGGTGCTTCACTGAACTCCATCTGAGGACAATGGGATATATCCCCAGTGGCTGCAAACAGCCAGCTTTCCGCTGGAGCCCACGTTACGAAGACGGTTTGTCCCGCGCGAGGGTCGGCCTGGCAGTGCTCAGCCCTGTCTCACAGCCTTGGATGAAGCACAGCTGGCCTCCTTGCAGGCTTCCCACTCCTGCGGCACAGATGTGGCACTGCATGGAGGTCACGGCAAGGTCACAGCGTCAGGATTTGTGGGAGAAGTTTTAGCAATCGGCTTTTTCTCAGCGATGTCTAATCTCTCAAGTTTGCAAAGGAAGAATTACTCTGAATTGCAACCTAGGCAGAACCAAGGAAGGAAACACTTCAAAGATTTCCGTCTTTATAACATCCTCTATTCCTGAGGGCTTTCATCCTGCAGGCGTTGAGCCCTTTGTGTTTCTCAGTGATGTCGGAGGAGGCAAACAGCCAAAGTGGCAGAATAAACCCACGTTTCAGTCCACCCCTGGTCAGAAACTTGCGTCCCATCCAGCAGCCACCAATCTGGACCTGATCATCCATACATTCCTGGCTCCAGCTTCTGCACTACTGCTCCTTTTGTGGCCCTTTTTTAATTTACTCTTTTGGAACACAGTTATATACCCTGCAGGAAACTTTCAGGCTTCCTGTTGAACACAATTCAGTTCAAGATCTGCCTGGACTTTGCTCTGCCTGCCCGTGAGGGTGCCTGGGGGTCTCTGCCCACCCTGGAGCAGCTCCTCCCTGCCCTGGAGCAGAATTGACAGCAGCTGGGGGCAAGCAGAGCCTGCAAGGGTTGGAGTGACATTATAGAGCTTGTAAGGTCCTTATATTCCAGCTCCTTTCCAGCTGAAGGCAAACTAGCTGCTTCACTCCGATTTTCCACAGTTTCATATCCAAAGGCACATGCATGGCCAGTTACCCCAGCTAATTAACGAAGGGTTGGTATCACAACAGTAAGCAGAGAAGGAAAAGGCTGTGGTGACAAAAAGTTCAGGTCTTTTCTGACCACTAGAAAATATTATGGGCATTTTTTGTGCAATTCCAAGTGTATTCAAGCAGAAATGTGAGGAATTAGGAAGACAGCCTTGTATGCTCTATGTTTCAAAAGCTGAAATAAAATTTTGTCAATAAAAGAGCATCATGACAAATTGTGCGTAAAGATTTGATTATTTACTAGAAAGTACTCCTTTAATTTTTTTTAGTTTGTGGGAGAACTTAATTTCTGCATTTAGCCAGATCTCTTAGATGGAGGTGGTTGTACTGTTACCTGTGTACTTCTGAAAGAATGTGCCTAAATGCTGTAATGTGAATAATTCTTAGATTTTTAAGAAAATATTGTAATATGGCACATTTGATAGCTACAAAATTAGTGTATGTCACAAATGCAAATTTAAGACTTGTAACAGATTTAATCTCTATAGTTCAGACAGAACTTTTCACAGCAGCTCCTTATGTGTCTTCAAAAAGGAATTAAAAATTCAATGTTCATTTCAAGCTTGAAAGTGTTTTGTGTAAAGATGGTTCTTTTTTGCAATTCAGAACTTTTGCCAGGCTTTTGATTTCCATTCTCCAATTTCCTGTATCATTACTAATTGCTCTTTTAAGTTTGTTGCCACTGAAACTTTAATGTTGGAAAACTTTAAGAAAAAGACTATTTGCTTTCTTAAAGCATCCTTGTTTTTATCCTCCTCACTTGTAAAGTTCAAGTGTTATCTGTAGCAGCAGGGATGCTTTCAAAGGCCTTCTTTCCATCAAATGCAGGTGGTTCTGCCATAGCACTGTGAGGGTTAATCCTGCAAACA
The DNA here is from genome assembly GCA_013396775.1 of Cephalopterus ornatus. Lineage (NCBI taxonomy): Eukaryota > Metazoa > Chordata > Aves > Passeriformes > Cotingidae > Cephalopterus > Cephalopterus ornatus. The sequence continues at coordinate 243,160 of VZRE01012409.1, read as the reverse complement.
TATGCCGGTATCTGTGCTGAGTTTCCAGTGGAACAGAATTGAGCTGTGTTTCTTTCTGAGCATCAAGACAGTTCAACATGCAAATCCTGGAGTAATTTTAAATAAATTAAAAACTTTGCAAAGGATAGTTTGATGATACAATATTACTGTTTTTGTAAGAAATAATTGCATTTTGTACTTTCTCGATAAAAAGCAGCAGAGACCCTTCCAATTTTCCTTAAGTGGAAAAAAAAGAAAATCTGGCCTTCTCGTCATACTTTATATTTATGTCAGATTTGCACTAAAAAATAATTCAATAGTATTGCATTTTATAACCAGGATGTGGAGGAACTTATTATAGCAACTGCTTGGCTTAGTTATAAATAGCAATGCTGCATGTTTGGGAGCCTGAACTGCTGAACTCCATAGGTAATCTGTTGTCAGAACCTATTATTGTTTCAGTTATTGGTGGCCATGAATTAAAGATTTGTTACTGTCAGATTGAATACTGCTTAAAGACAGTACCTGGGGGCCAGCCAAGCACAAGGGCTGTTAAACTTGGTATTGTTCAAATGGAAGTAACAAGGTCTCTAAACAAAGAGCGTCTGAAAGAGCGAAGGTGCCGATTGCTTAAAGGATTAATGAAAGGCGTGTGATGTGGGCCTATTGATGAGATGATTTTTCTTTATAGTATATTGGGATGAGGATTTGATAAGGACCGGCTAAGCATGGTGCTGGAAAGATAAAGCAAGGAAGAGGAGACACAGTAAGGAAGGGTACCTGGGACAAGTGAAATGAAAGTGAGAGAAGGGAGGGTATGGAAGCAGGTGAGAAGTAAAAAGCCAAGTTAAATGGAAGAAGGCCCAGAATTAAAAGTGAGACAGCCACATGGATGTGCTGAGGTTTGGAGGGTCCCTGCTGCTTCAGTGTGCCCCTTTGGATGTGAAGCGTTTTCTGTTTGTTGGGGTTTTCTTTACTTTGTCTCTGCTTCTTGGGATGCCTTTCCTTTTTTCCCTTGGTGGCTCAGGGTGTGAGAAGTGCCATTGGGAAACCTGAATATCACCCTCAGAGGTCAGTCTGTGCTGAAATGTGACTTGTCCAAGTTGCTACAGCTGAGGTGTTAATGTGATGTCTGGACTTGGTGTTCCAGACCCTTCTAACAGTTGGCTTTTGGAGTCAAGATCCAATTTTCTCCAAAGTAAGAAACTTCTGTCATAAAGAAAACTATTCACCCTTTTTTTTTTTTGAGTCCTGCTGTCCTGAAAAAAGAAGTTGATAGAAAAATTCTTATGAGTATTGGTGTCGTATTTAGTTGGAAAACTAATATAATATACTACTATGTTTTTTCAATTTCTCAGGTATTCTTTCTCTTTAATAACCTTGTAAAACATAAGAATTTTTAAATTAATTTCAAAAATTTTATGTTAATAGGCAAACTTTGGACCAGAAGTATGAAGGTTGCTTACAATATACTACATAAATTAGGCACAAAACAAGAACCAATGGTACGACCTGGAGACAGGGTGAGTATCTCAAAGATTTTTAATTGCTTATAGTTCAGACCCAGTGTTGACAAAGAGAGAATGAGGTATTTGGGGTGCTCAGAGGAAATTAGTGAAGTGAAATATTGGGGAGGGGTGGGAACTGAAATCTGCTGTTTACTCAGAAGAAGTCTGATCGTTCAGACAGGTGTTTTGAACTGCATAATAACCTGAGCTGGTACTCCCTGAATAGTAACTCGAAGTTGTGGCAACATCAACAATAAACATTCCCATGGAAAGTGATTTTTGGACATAGCACAACAGTCTGTTTAGCAAAATCTTGCTTATGGAGCCTGGAGGTGTCATGTGGATAAAAAATTTCCTTAATAATGACTTTGTAGTTTTTGAGATGGTAAAAACAAGAGAAGCATTGTGGAGGACAAAGTCAAGCAAAGTAAGCACATTTTGGCAGCCAGTTAAATAAATAAGTGACGCTGACTGGTAACACAGAGAATATTTCTATTCCTAGTTCCTGACTCTGATGCTTCTACTGCTAGAGGCTGAATCTAAGTGAATGGATACAGGCAATAGAGAGCAAGAGTTGCAGAGGTAGCACTTTAAGATGTTAAATGAAGACAAGAACATCCTATGGTTTTGCTAACAATGTACTTACAAACCTACCCCTTTGTCTGCCAAGACTGGCTGAGCCTGCTGCCCTTTTTCTCCACCAGAGTGTGTATAGAGAATTCCACAGGTACCATTCCAGTTTGGATTTAAGCTGTGGAATGGATATTCCAGAAAAAATTTGTCAGAAATGCATATTTTAGTCTCCTGTCCTAGTGACAGGAGGTTTTGTGAGTGTGGGATTAAGTCTTTCCCCCAGGGTCTGATAGCAATTCTCAAAGTCTTGGTTCACTTGATCCTCTCGTGCCACACGTGAGAAACACACGTGCCTGAGAGCTTCGAAAATGAAAGCACGCAGTAACACTTCCCAGAAAGAGAAAAAGAAAAAGAAAAAAAAGAAGAAAAATGAAACATGACAGTCCTTCCTGTGTTTCTTTTTGAAATAAATCATAAAGAAAATAACTAAATGATCTCTAGATCCTTAATCTAAATTGCTTCCTACAATGGCATTCAGCCAGGACTAGGATCTGAAGAATCTCTTTTACTTGACTTACGATTGTGTCTCTAAGCAACAGCAGAAGCAGCAAGTTGTTCTGGTGTACACATCAAAACAGTCCACCCAGAAAGCTCCAAAAGGAATAAAGTTCACGTATGGGCAATGTGCATCTCTCCTTATCTGTTGTGGGCTGCCTGTCAGTCTCTGCAGTCATTTACAGCAGCGGTCACTGGCATCTCCTAACATTAAGGAAGGATTTGTGGATAATTCAGGCTGAAAACTGGAAATTTAGCTAGTGCCGGACACGTAAAGAACAAATTGAAGCTCTGCTAAAATAAGTCCACCTAGATTAGAGTGAAACAAATGTTTACAGCTGAGTGCTGAAAGCATATGTTCTGTGTTGTAAAAACATCTTGCCTAGCATCCCTGTGTAACAGGAACGTGATCATTTGAAGCAACTTCACGTTGAAGATGAGGTGTTACTGAACTTCTGATGCTCTAGGCTGTGGTTATTCTGGCTGTTATGCCCCTGTTGTAATAACATAAAAGCTTTCTGACCTTTTTGAAGGTGACTTTTTATTCTAACATAATGTATTTTGTGTGACAACAGTTAAAGGCATTTTTTACATACTAAATTACACACAGCATATATTTCTGATCTTTTCTAAATGAGAATGTAATTTTTTCCTTATGTTAATATTAAATAAAATATTTTATTTTTTCCCTTTAAAAATCTCCTCTATCAATACAATCTCTATTTTTCATGGCTACCATTACCTCACCTCTAATGTTCTTTGTCTGATCCAAAAAAAAATGAATGTGCCTTCATTTCATTCCCTGCTTCTGTAATTATTATATGTGGCAAACTGCATTTGCCTTCTATAGTAACTTCAGAAATTTAACCTTACATCACTCCAGACAGCTGCCTGGAAATTAAGCTTGCCCTCTGAAATATCTACTAGATAACCAGATTCTCATATCTTAATATACACAGTATGATTTGTTTTCCTTCAAGCGTAGCCCTTTTTGCTTTTACACACATTATTTATTTATTTGGTACAAGTCTGTTAGTGATTAATGTTTTTTGGAGAGGAAGTTAATGCCTCTTTCCCACTGGACTTCAGTGAGATTTTTTTCACCTCTGTCAGCTCCTTTGCAAAGATTCCCATCCAAACCTTCACTGCTTTGAAGTAAGCAGAGACCAATGCAAAACCCACAACCCTCAAAGTATCTTTTGGGTTCTTTCAGATGTTTGCTGGGCTCAGCAAACAGGATTTGCACCTGGCACAATCCCTGTATTTCCATTTCTCCTGAGGCTGTTTATGGTTTGTGCCTGTAGAATGCATACAGTAAGTTCTGCACCGCCACATCCAGCACTTGGATTGTTTAAAGTGCGACTGTCCAGCCAAAGTAGCCATGTATATCCTCTGACTCTAAACTATGATGAAGTTAGAATCTTCAGCCTAAAAACCAGGTATTTCAGACCCACTTGGGCAAGGTTGGTTAGTCTTCTTCTAGTTTGAAGAAATCCAGTTAAGGTATAGAAGGTGACTATCTTAACTAAATTCTGGAAACACTTACAATCTCCAGTAACTGAACCTTGGAGCATATATGAAAACATCAGGATTTTACTTCAACAAAACTCCTATGGATGTCAAAGCAGTCAAACCTCAAGAGCTATTAAGTAGTTTAAGGAAATTTCAAGATGCTGTACTAATACACTCAGGTCCTGTGTCCAGAGGAATTAGGTTTGAAATCATTCACCATGCCTTTTGCATGCCACTTCAGTTGACCGTGCAGGATAGTTACCAGCTGTGTTACAGCTGTCTAGGACAAGAGCTGAAAACATCCATCTGACTGAACCGAAACAAAACTGTAGGCAGGATCCAGCCACTGAGGTCATTTACCAGCAAATGAGAGCAGTAGTATTCTCTGCACTTGCAAGGAGAGCTGTGGTCTCTGTAAGTTGCTGGATCCTCAGGGAGACCGTGCACCCTCACCTCTCCTTCCCATTTGCCTGGGCAGGATCTCAGATATTGTCTGCACTGCCTGCAAGACTAAGCTGCACAGTTCAGCACGCTGGGGGAAGGAGGGCACCTAGTGAGCATAGCAGTGATTTGCTGTGACTGGTTTTGGCATTCTTTTATCTAAATAATTCCCCAACCCTAGCCCTGAAGCTGTGAAGTTCAACAAATCCACACCTAGGTTGGGGTGTGTCATGGATATGACGTTTGCTTCTAGGTATCAGTTATTTTTACAAGTACACACAGTACACAGAAACTTCTGCACTTGGACAACAGTTTCTTAAAATGAAACTGTTGCATGAGGCAAAGCATAGTGAAACAAAACAATGCATTAACGATTGACCTACTGATACAGTAAGTCTGCGTAATCTTAATTGGTCACACCTCCACTTCAGTTTCAGTAACTTCAAGCAAATTATTATAGTAGAATCTAAAATTCTATTAAATCTATTTACTTGGTTATTTAACACTGATAAAGCAATCAGTTAATTGAGAAGCAGATGAAGGGTATTGTCAATATGGGAAAACAAGCATGAAAATATTTAACTACATCCTAAGTGAAAATGTTCATAAAAGGAATATTTATCAGAATAAATTCCTTCTGATTCCTCATTTGTCTGCCATTAGGCATTTGAATAGTTACCTTAGAAGTGCTTCAGTAATCATCTCTATTCAAAAGGAAGCACAGAAATTTCAATTATCTTTATTTTACACTTAAGATAAAATGTTTTTAATGTACATCTCTCTCTTTCAGGTAACGCTCGTGTTTCCTAACAATGATCCTGCTGCTTTCATGGTGGCATTTTATGGCTGCCTGCTTGCTGAAGTTGTCCCCGTCCCTATTGAAGTGCCACTTACAAGAAAGGTAGGGAACTGAATTTCTTCTCTATACTGCATTTTGAAAGTTATGTCAGAATAAATCACAGCTGAACATAGCTTTTGAGTACATTTTTGTGGTTAACTAACTCTGAATCCGAGGATACAAAGATAGTGCTGTGTGGTGAATTATATATAGTTCCCTCTTTTCTGTGATGGAAAATCTGAAGTTGTGCTTGTAGTTTCAGCAAATGCAGGTCCACTTGGAAAAGGAGAGGAAAATTTTCCAAGACTGCAGCTCTGCCAGTCCTAGATGGATTATCTTTGTAGCCTTTCAAAACATTCTGGTGTTGGCCACTGACAAAGAATCATTGGCAACAGCTGCTGATTTTCCACCTGTCCCTGCAACCCAAGCTATGTTATAATGCCACTAGTGCTGTGTGTGCTACTTCAAAGCAGTTACAGAAATGCCTTCTCCTGTGCCTCTGTGTGCATATGTGTCCCAAAGCTTCTGTCAGCACAGTCCTCTCTGCCGAGGGTGGCACTTGAACAAATTAGGTTCAGGAATTCTTGCCACAGAACATGCATTCATAGAGAAAACTGACCACTGCTAATCAAAAGCCTTTCACATCCAGTGCTGGTTCAGAGATTCAAACCTGTATCCTAGGGAAGTGTTAGGAGAGCAGTTCCAGCCAGAAAGAGTGTCTGGGGGCAAAGAGAGGAGTGGAGTCAGTGGTGTAAGCTTAGATTCTTACACTGATGCTGCTGAACTTGCATTTTTTTTCTGAGAATATTTGCCTTGAAGATTGTAAATACAGCAAAATGTATTTATTCATTACAAGGTTTTTGTCTCATATCCCCTTAATTTGCCATGGCTGGCCGCTCCCACAGATCCCCTTGTATAATCACTTTTTTATTAGCTAGCACTAATAATGCTTTACTTTAATTACTTGGTCTGGACTTGTCCACACAAAGAGTGTTCTTTAATCTTTACAAGCTTTCTTTTTTAAACTAAATTCTTTTGGAAAATGTTGACTGAAGACATAAAGTGTTTCCAAGGAAAGAGCTGGGGAAACATATTGCTTTGCTCATGTTTTCAGTTTTTCAACTGTCAAGGGCTTTTCTTTGAAATGCTCCAGTGTGACAGCACCCCAAAGCGGAAGCTCAAACCTTTGCTTCATGGATAGGTACCATGCCTTTCGAATGAAAGCCATGAATCCAAGATTTGAAGCCCTCACAAAGGCTTTTCGGTTTGCACATCCCACGTAGCAAATTAACAGCTCAAAATATCTGGGGATTCCTTCCTAACTGAACATGTTGGAACCTTCCTCACATCTGAGAAGCTGAGTTGATCTCATCTTTTCTCCATTACGATCACACATGCCCTGGCCAACGTCTGTGGTGGGCTCCTGCCACTGGGAAACCAGAAGCTGGCAAGGAGAGAAGGGGTGGTTTGATGAACACCTGGTGAAGGAGGAGAGAGAGAGAGGTGGAGTCAGTAAGTGCGTGAGTGGATCACACAACAAAAGGTCATGATCTAGCTAAGCAGACATGAGGGGTGACTGAGCAGAAGGAAGGACACTGGGAACTAAGGGAAAGAGGTGACAAGAGGCGCCCCAGCTTAAACTGGCTAAGACAGGAAGAAAGATGCAGGTGAGATAGAAAGGCAGTGCAAGAGGAGAGGATGGGACCTCAACCACCATACCTGCTTTGGGGAGTAAGGTTATACTATTTTGTTTGTAAAATGTTGTATTTGTGAGCACTGAGAGGTAGACATGACTACAGAACAAGGATGTTGAATTTAGTAGAAATACAACTCATTTGCATTGGGCTGTCATCGTGCTTTCACATCCAAGTGCAGTACCTTAAGATAGTTTGAGGCAGTTGCATAACACTGTGCATTATTTCAATATAAACTAGAGATTCTATATGTGTCAACAAAATAAGGCAAGCAGAATATGTACATTTTAAGATCTTACAGAGTGCTCAAATGGGTAAATCTGCTTTCATTCTTTGATCAAAAGGAAGCAGCATGGCTTTGAAGATTGAAAAATCTAATGTCTTTCCCTGTTACTATTTTCTGAGGTTTAATGACATTTTAAAGTACATGGATAGGTGTAAATTTGATTTATTTTGGAACATCTGATACCACATCCATCGATTAAACTATAAAATCCAGCTGTCCAAGTTAATACTCTGTGTCAAATGAATAACTTGCCCTAATTTGGCTGAACCCCTTGGGTGTTTGTTTTTTTAAAAATATGTGTGTATAAATGAATATATAAATATACACTTACACATGCATGTATATATATTTATATGAAATAATATATACAGACTCAGACTGTTTATCTCTTGCCACAATGTTTAAATATCAAATTAATAAAACAATAACAGAGAAGTCAGTTAAAAAGGCAACATGATCTATAATCTATAAATAAAACTATTCCATCTCACAGCATATACTATTGCAAATATTTTTGAATTTGTTTATATGTAAGGGCAACTGGAGTGGAAACAATGAGATGAAAATTGTGTTCTGAGTAGTCCCAGAAGGAATACCTCTGCTTGGTCAAATTGCAGTGGATTGCTTCTGGCATCCATGGGAAGATGTCATTCGTGTCATCACACAATGGCTTAGACTGTTCTTTTATGCTTTCCCATTATTTATCCTCTCTTCTACACGCTTCAGTACTTTCTGGCATCTCTTGGGTTGTTTTTTGGAAGACAGAAATGTGAACTAACACAGACCCACAATTATATTATGGTCTTACAGAATACAGGATGAGCTATTTTAGGGAGTTATATTAGGACCACATTTTTAATATTAAAAATTTGTATGAGCAGCTGTAATACTGTTCTGCATTTTCATAAGAAGAGTTTGTCACAGCTCTGTGCAAAATTTTGTCCCTGGCATTTTAAAGCTGAGCAGTAGTGTTTGTAGCCAGGTAGACTTTTGGCTTACAGATTGCTCTGCAGACATCTGTATCCATATGGAGGTAAAGGCTTTTGCTTTACCTGCAGAGAGATTTTGTATTCGTTCCCTTTTCTTCATAGAATGACTGTTATTTTTGTAAGACTTTGACAGGATTTTTTTTATGGGTTATTATTAGGTGAAAGTCCATCTCTCCTTGTGCTTTCCTTCTGTATCCCACCTCTGTGTTGACAGAATACCTAGAATACCCCCAGGACTTCAGGAGACCTGTCTGACCTAGCACCTGGGATGGATTGCCAGAATACCCAGCAACCATGCAGCTTTCTTCAGTTTTATTCCAAGAATTCTTCCTAGTGTTCAGCAAAGACCTGGAAATTGTCATTCATGCAGCATGGGTTTGGCTCTTTAGATTTGCGACATCAGATCTAAAATTAAAAACTGAAATACCAGGCTTTTTTCAAATACATGGAAACTAACTTTTTATTCTAGAAGCAGCAGTCAGGGATTCCACGGTCATTGTAGTGATAAAACAAGTAGCATGTTTTTTTTTTTCCTCCTTTCCCTACATTAATAGCATTGAAATGCCTTTATCATCAGCACTCCCCCAGATTGTTATATCTAATCCTCATCCCTTGGCTTATGAGGTCTGTTCTTTCAGATTCATGTCCCTCTCTCCAAATTTGCTTATGTTTCCCAAACATTATTAAATAATGTGTCCTATACAACATCTCTTCCTTTAGGACTGCCACTTTTGTTAATCTTGTCTGAAGCTGGAGTATTTGTTTCGTTGTATGTGTGATATGATGTGACATGCAAACTCTCTGTCATAAAACAGGCCATCAAAATAGAAGACACAGGAGTTTCAGTATGTCGAGTTCTAGTTCAAACAGCGATTTACTATGTCCCTTATGAAAAGATTTAAAAATACAGTTTTGATTTCTTCTTCTTTAGATTTTTTAGGTCAATGTTTTTTTCCATTTGATGGGCACCATGTAAATTGTTATTATTCTGCTCTGGTACAGTCAGGGGAGTTAATCAGTTTTAATGTGAAAATAACATTTTTGTCCTCCGAGCACATTCGTAGTTATGCTCAGTCACATCCTGTGAACACATGAATAGAGTGATCCCACATACATCTTTATGACGTCCTTATCTTAGGCAGAATTTGTGGCAGAGTGAGACATGAAAGCATGTAAAATTTAATTTCTCACTCAAAATGCTGTTTCCTAGCATCATAGATTTAATGCTGTGTGTTCTTAGCAGGCATTTCTGTGCTCTTCCAGACCCTGGCTGTGACAGTGTGGTTGGAAGAATGTACCTGTGTATTGTCATAGGAAATCTGGAGATACCCACTCCAGGACACTTCAGTTTTTTTAAAGGATGCTTCATACAGGGTAAAAACTGTTTTTCAGGAGCTCTTTTTATTAAATCCTGAAAGATTATTAAAGCTGTAACACTAGCCAGAGAGGTTGATCTCTTTCAAGACAGTGAAATTGTCCCTGTCATGTCTTCCTTTGAAGGAAGAATTCTGTTCCAAAAGAAATACTCCTGGACATCTTTCCTAGTGTTTCAGGGCCTGAGATAAAATGAGCTTTGCTTCCTCTCGGCTTTAGTCATCATTGGGCTGTAGTGCGCCAGAAATGCTGGAGCTCAACACGCTTTAGAACATCTTTTGACAATGCATCTCTCTCTCCCCTGGATTTAAAATATGCATAAAATGTTATATATTTTTCTTTCAGTGACAAATCTTCCAGTCTCTCCAAAGAATGTAAGTTCCCTCAGCCCCATGTGAGCCCCTGGTGCCTGTCTATCCCGCTTCATACACTTTGGCAGTGGAGCACTGAGCAGAAGTCCTTTCTCATTTTGCCACAGTCAATCTCAGATCCTTTAAAATCTCTGTTTTCTTATTATATTTTCAAGTTTAGGCAATTATAGTTTCCTAGAAGGCATATCACATTTCATACAGTGTCCCCTGCCAAAAATAACCATTGTCTTGCTTTCATTAAGACTTCTGGACATGAAGACTGCTGATGGTTGCAGATATCACATGCAAATTGCAGGCAGATACCAAAGCCGTTGTCCAACTAATTTCTTCATCTTAAAGCTGGTTATGAAGATTGCATCTGCATTTTGTTTGACTTTGGTTAAGGTCTTTGAGATCTATGTTTTAAAAATAGAGGGTTTCCTCAATGCCTTTTCACTTTTGACTTTTATGTCTAATAGTTGCCCTATTTGTTCTTTACCAGCAAGTTTTTGGTAGGGTTAAGGGCGCTGGAGCTCAAATGAGCATTGTAACAGAAAACAAGATTAGTTCAGTCTGTGATGCTCCCCCACATAATTCCCATTTTGAAAACAGTCTGGGATTTGCAAGTGAACAGAAGTACCCTTTATCAGGCCAACCTTTGCACAGGCTGTCTCTTCGTTCCTTTCTTATTAGATAAGGACATGCACTCTCAGTCACGGAGACAGGATCATAATTGTTTTCCTTCACACAGATACTCTCACAAAGCATTATAGAAATGACAGTAACAGCATGCTGAAATGCAACCACACGTGGGATTTTTTTTATCCTGACAATGAATTATCACTCTTTACAGCAGGAAGAAGACAATTCGCCTCCGGGTACTGGTGAAAACCTTTAGGGAACCTTTAATAAAAGTCTTTAGAAAACTTTGAATGGCTGCCTACAGCAAAGAGGATTTCCGGCTCTCTTCATCTGAAAGATTGATCTCTCTAGGTGTGTGCAGACATAGTCTGAAGCTATGCACACCTCAGTTTTTGTACCTCAGCAAGTGTTGTATGCCTTCAAGAAATGTAAAATAATAGCTCCAAAGTCAGCAAGTGGTCTTGAACCTCATGCTACAATACCTCAGCTCCGTATTTTGCCTTCCACCTGCATTACGTGTCATTTCAAACTGTGAATTGTGGAGGATTTGACAATGAGCATCACTGGCAAGTCTCTCCCTGTCTGTGGTTGGGACTGCGCTGAGTTGTTTCCCCTAGTCCCTACTGGCTTCCTGAGGTTTTTCTTCCCCTACAAAATTCAGCAAAATAAAGTGTTTGTGACGAGTGGGGAGTTACCAAAGTGGCAGATTAGCATAAATTACCAAAATAACAAGTAATACTGCTGACATACCAGTGTGTTGTGAAAATCTATTCCCTTTACAGGAGAGTAATTTTATTTAAGATGGGAGGAGGATATTGAGTTTTTGGGGGGGAAGATTATTTGGTTGTGTTTTTTTCTACTTACAAAGTAGTTTTCATCATGTAGCCATTCATTTCACGTTACTCAAAAGGCAGGCTGATAGCTTGCCTCTGAAATCTGAAATAATCAATGTCTTTAAAGTCAGTAGCTTTTTTTCATGGCCCACATGGGAGCTTTGACTGCTTCAGGCAAAGGACTGCATTTTTAACTCAAACTTCATTTTTCAAACATACAAGTTTTGCCCAAGGTCTTCAGTGCTCCGGGCCTGTCATGCTGAGGTACGAGGAACAGCAAAGACTATCGTCTTCACAAGATTGGGTGTGTAGGTAAGGTTGTGGTGTGTCTGTGGGATGTATAAAAGTTTCAGATCTGCCACCTACTGGCTGTCAGTCCAGTGTCTCAACAATTTCTTCTATGGGGCAGCAGATATCACAGGAGCACCTGCATAGGGAAAGGGATGTCAACCCCTTCTTCATGTCTTTGTACTCTACTTTTAGCTTCTAAGTTAGGATGAACCACCAGAAGTAGGCAGAAGGTGTTGATAACTAGTTAGGAGGTGTGAGAGACTGCAACTGAAGATGGAATTGGTGGACATCCAGTAGGAGAGTGCCAGAAAGCTTCATTGCATTCATACTGCAAAATCCTCAACTCCTGTGGCCCTTGGGAACAGTGTCTATCACAGCACCTCAGCTTCAGCATCTTGATTTGCCTTTTTCTTGCAAGGGAGGATTTAGTATGGCCACCAAGGCATGGCACAGGATTTGAAAGTTTATAAAACACACTAGATACTGTCACACCTGGTGAAATTCTTCCAAGCTCCTATGGTAGCGTTACATTGTTTAGTCATGTTTTCCTTACAATTGAAAGAATAACTGTACAGAAAAAAGTGGGCTGAAGATTTTAATGCTATGTGAGATGGGGTTGTCCTAATGTAAAGCAGTCTGTAAACTGTGACGTACGTAGATTGTATTAAGTAATCTGTATGTGTGTGTGAGCTACTAAAAATGAATGAATAACATTTATGTGGACATTCTCTAAGCTGATTGGTATGGCACTAAGTGAAAGTGTAGTCAGTCTTTCTTGTGTTATCTAAAAATCTCCACTGTTAATACAAGTTTCCTTTTCTTGTTGTTTTGTTTTGTTATCAGAAGAGCAAAAATATCCCCAGGGCCATGGTATGCCAATGCTTTAAGGTCCACACTTTCTACTGGTTTACTTACATTAAATTTCTTATGGAATTTGTTAGGTTAATTTCTGCTTATAAAGCTCTGCATTAAATAGAATTTCATTGCTTGAGAATTGGCATTTTCTTGACACAGTGGTGAAACAGTTTGCTAGCGGTCTTTTATAGGGTATACAATTAGAAAAACACTATAATTTAAAACTGAGATCAATGCAGTTGCTGCATTCAATTATAGAATTTATATATATATAAATTTTTTTAATAATTGGTAGTTAAAAATTTTAAAAATTATTTTTTATAATTGGTAGTTAAAAATTCTTAAAACATTAGTAAACATTTTTTAGATTAAATTTAATGGAAAATTTGGGGTAATGGTAGTATGAATCTGATGTTATAAGAAGTCATGACCTCCCTTTATAGATGAAGGAGTTGCAGGTCTCAGAAGCTGTGTCTTGCCCAAGGAGTGGTGTTCTCCATGGAATTCACCAGCCTTCCTCTTTCTGCCATTCCTTCTGAGGGACCACCAAGGAGAACCATCTCTCCTACATTTTTTCAGGCACCTACATTTCCTTCCTTTGAGCAGACCCCAAGAGGGGAGACGCCAGATCTCATCCTCATGTGGAACCAAGATCAGATCTGGCTAAGTGCTTGTCCCACAGGTTTGACAACATAAATATGGACCAGCTAACACAAGATCAGTGAGACAGTAATGGTTGACAAAGCTCTTTAAGTTCTGGAAGCCCCACTGGTGCTGGTGTGGTGGCGTCAACAACACGCTCCCCGAAATGTTGTTCATGGATATACCAGTAATATGCTCTGTTACCAGTATTATTCTCTGTTGTTCAAAAGATCCTCTCATTGTCTGGTTTTATGTTGGAAAAGATTATACACTACCTTAAGTTTAAAAAGCCTACCTGAAAAAGTGTCTTTTCATTTTTTTTTCCTGGTTTATATGCATTCTGCTTATAAAAAGCAAATGCTTTTTCTAATTCTAGATGGAAGGAGTTATGTAGCATAGACTTGACAGATCAGTTTATTGTCCCACATTGCCTGCTCAGCTATCAAATTTCTGATAATTGCTGCCACAAACATATTTTGAGGTGGCATGGGAAACAAGTAAGACTTTTTTTCTGATCTGATTGCTTCTCCATTTTAGATGGTTTTATTTGACTACATAAAAATTTCATTAAAAATTAGTCAGATAGGCTCTGGGGCTTTCATCATACAATTTTGCTTTGAATTAATCAATAGATTAAGGCAACTGTACTGTATTTCTGGTTGTTTCCATGGTTAAGTGTACTTTATGGTTGATTTGAAAGATATTTTAATTTGATCTTTTAAGACTCTCTAGACTATTTTCTGTAGAATCATTCTGTGAAGAAAGGGTTAATACTTATATGTGCATTTACATCTCGGGTTTTGCTCTGCTGAAGAGCCTAGTGAATAGATGTAAAGTTTATAAAATAATCATGACAAGATACTATCCATACAGCAGACATAATGCTGGAAAAGCACAGCGTCTCTTAAAGAACAGCTATAGCCTAGACTTGAAAATCATCACATGACTTCTTAGCCTCAGTGCCTACACATCCTTGAAAGTAAATGTAATGAGCTTACTCTAATGGGCGCTTGACTTTATGTGGTGCTCCTGAAATGTGTCTGTAACTACTCAATGAAATGCTTATTGACAGAGCAGGTTAGGTCAGCAATAATAGGGATACTGTCACCACTGTATGGCCATATAGCATCTTAAGGATTTAGAGCTTTCTCCACATGGAAGCATCTGTTATCCATATTATCTCCCAGAATCGTCACAGAATGATTGAGGTTGGCAGAGATGTCTGAAGGTCACCTAGTGCAGCTCCCCTCCTCAAACAGGGACGCCTAGAGCAGTTTGCCCAGGACTATGTCCAGGTGGCTTTTGGATATCTCTGAGTGTGGAAACTCCTCAATCCCTCTGGGCACATTATGCCAGTCACCCTCACAGTAAAAAATGTGTCCTGATGCTCAGAGGGAACTTCCTGTGTTTTGGTTTCTGCCCATTGCCTCTGGTCCTGTCACTGGGCATGACTGGCAAGAACCTGGCTCCACCTTCTTTACACCCTCCCTTCACGTGTTTGTACACACTGATGAGATGTCCCCTAAGCCTTCTGTTCTGAGGCTGAGCAGTCCCAGCTCTCAGTTTTTCCTCACAGGAGAGTTGCTCTAGTCCCTTAATTATCATAGTGGCCTTTCACTGACTCTCTCCAGTATCTCCATGTCTTTTACTTGGAAGCCCAGAACTGGTCCCAGCACTAGAGATGTGCCTCACTGTCGCTGAGGGGAAGAATCACCTCCCTCAACATGCTGACAATACTTTGCCTCGCACAGCCCAGGATGCCATTTGCTTTCTTGGTGCCAAGGCACATTGCTGTTCACATTCAGCTTGTTGTCCACCAGGACCCCCAGGTCCTTTACTACAAAGCTGCTCTTCAGATGATGCTGGTGCAGAGGGTTGTTCTTCCCCAGGTGCAGGGCTTTGAATTTGCCTTTGTTGAACTTTGTCTGCCCATTTCTCCAAGGATCCCTCTGGAAGGAACAACCTTCTGACACTCCTCCCAACTACTCGTCATCCTTTCTGAAGAGATGTGAGAGCAGGTGCCATTCTCTTTATGATTTATGTTCATACCGGCAGGAGGATGTCTGGGTTGTGGAATTCCTTTGTCAATGTACAGATGAGTTTTGATAATCAGCTAAAAGGAAATCAGCTTAAAGGAAAGAGACTGTTTTCCTCTCAAGATAATGTGCCCAAGGACAAAAATTATTTCAGCCTGTAATCACTTCTAATCAATTCTGTGTATTTTTTCATCTCTTAGGATGCAGGAAGTCAACAAATAGGCTTTTTGCTTGGAAGCTGTGGAGTTACTGTGGCCTTGACCAGCGATGCATGCCATAAAGGACTGCCTAAAAGCCCCACAGGGGAGATACCACAGTTTAAAGGTAATCTGACCCTTACTTTTAGTGGCTTTCACTGGTCATTTACTACAACAGTAGTAAACATTGCACTTGTTTAGGGGCTGTGGGTGAGGATCAGGCACAGGAGCAGCTGTGGCTGCTGGAACACCGTTGCCCCAGTATGTCACTGCTGGTGGTGATGGCTGTGCCCACCTCATGGCTGGAGAGCAGTACCAGTGCTCCCAACCTGGTTCCTGCTGGCTAAACTGGGCTGCTGAGATCATCTGTGGCCACAAGCAAAATTAAACCAACAGACTTAGGACTGCAGTGGATGAGAAGCATTCTTACGATTCAGTCCTGTAGCAAAGTGTAGGGACAGTAACCTCTGGCAGGAGAGTGGTAATGAAACTGTTTGGGTCAATAACAGCTTGAATTGCCCAGCCATTGCCTCAGGGATTGTCTGAGAAGACCATAATAGCTGTGTTAAGAAAGCAGTTCTGGAAAATCTTCTTTTCCATACTATACTGAGGTTCGAAAAGAATCAGTGTTTAGGTAATGGTGACACAGGCATTTGAGGAAAAAAGCTTAATCGGGGAAGACTTTTGTCTTGTCTTATCCAGCAGAAACTCAACAAAAGCTGACCTCTGTTTGTACCTCAGGCTGGCCAAAGCTGCTGTGGTTTGTCACAGAGTCTAAACACCTCTCCAAGCCACCTCGTGACTGGTTCCCACACATCAAGGATGCAAACAATGACACAGCTTACATTGAGGTGAGTTAATGAAGATGCATCTTCTCTTCAAATCATTACATATGGCACTTCTGCATTAGGTAAACATCATTATTCATTCACTAGTCACAGAAGCAAAGAACATCCTGGTTTAGCCTGTTAATAAGTAATACTTTACAATAAATTAGACCGATACTGATTTCAGAAAAGTTAATGGAATGTTAAATTGCATTTTGGGCATTTCTAATGTTTTTATGTTGTCTGTGTGGCTGCTGCAATTCTGTATTAAATTTGTCTTGACCAATCACAGTCCCGTTCACAGTGTGGGCTTGCTTGGGATTGTTTCGCAGTGAAGCTTCAGTTCTTGTATCAAAACCTTCAGACTCTTTGAAAGAGAAAGAACTTCTTGTTCCAATGGTTGCCTGTCACTTACTGCTTTGTGAGTCATACTCCCCCCCAAAAGACCAGTATCAGGAAGGGAAAGTTAGCAATGCTGTTACGTTTAATTTTCCTCCCTTTTTATTCCCATAATTTTCTTCTACTTCTGCATAGATTAAATTGCCTTGAATACAGTGGTGTTAGTATTGAATTTAAATGATTCTACAAAGGGACTAGGTTGGAGTAAATGGAGGGAAGGTATTTCCTGTCTTTGTACAGTCAGAACACTGGGCTAGAGAAGCAGAAATGTCTCGATTCTCAGTCTTGTGATTATCTTCATCATGGAGAAAGATAAATGTTTAATTTACTAATTGTCACTGAGAGTTTTCAGACTCTTGCATAAAGTCAAAAAATTGTTGCAGTCATCCCAAATGGTTTCCCATCTCTTTTTTCTCCTTTTTTCTCATGAGTCTCATATTCTTCTCATCAAAGAGCATCTGTCTTTCAGACTGTATGCATATAGATTATTATTACAGCACCCAGCAAGGATTCTGAGGTCAGATCTTATCCCATGCCTTATAAGATGCACAAGGGAGCTCGGGTTTATTGGTTGGCCTATAAAATGTAACGTAAACACTGAACAGACTGAACTAGGTTATTCTCTGCTAAACCTAGCCAGTCATCTAGTCATTAACATGGTCAGAGTTGTTAGAATTATTTTTCCATAATGCCTGTTTTCAAACAGAAGATGGATTTCAGATATCAAGCCTGGGAGGCTTCAGTCAAAAAGAGAAAGCCTATCTGAAAAAAGTATCTTTTAACAAAGAAATGCCTCCAAAACTCCTCAATACTGCTGCCTTCTTAAAATAGAGTCATTAGATGTGCCCATCATTCACCTGCAGAGGAAACACTTTAAACATAGCTATTAAATAATGGAAATAGGGCAATTATTGCGCATTGACTTTCCCTACTTATTTCTTTGTAGTACAAAACATGTAAAGATGGAAGTGTGCTTGGGGTGACTGTGACGAGGATTGCACTGCTGACACACTGCCAAGCTCTGACCCAGGCATGTGGATACACAGAAGGTATGGAGCACACTTTGCTTGCATCATCCTTAAAATCAAGAGCTCATTAGGCTCCTATCTTATGTTTTACATAGATTTGCTCCAAAGGCTTCTAGATTTAAAAACCTGATTTTTTTTTCTCATTTGTTTTAGGAAATACGCACACATTTAAAATATCTATAGGAGAGGTACAAATAATATCCTAGCCAATATAAATCCTGCAGTGGAAATTTACTGTGAAAGTTAACCTTTGAGGTCACCAGTCATGTTATACTGAAGCTTCCTTCCTTTGAGTGGGTTTGCCTTGGGTTAGTGCCATGTTCTAAAAAATAAACTCTGCTTTGTTTTTGTTGGACAGCTGAAACAATTGTGAATGTATTAGATTTCAAGAAGGATGTTGGTTTATGGCATGGAATTCTTACAGTAAGTATGTTTTTTTATTCTCTGTGAGTATTGGAAAATAAACTAACCTAATATGTTTATTGCTGTCACAGACTGGGATGTCCTACAGTTTCCTCTAATATAATTTTTTCTGCTTTGAAAGCAAAATAAACGTGACTTAAACTTCTTCTGGAGCACATAGCCATAATGATCATGGTAAAGATCTCAATGTATTTTTATGCATCATGTCAAGTACTCTGGCCCCATTCTTACTATGTTACTCTTACCGATGTATCATTTTGTGATCAAACTTTATAGAATAAACAAATAAAATTAGTACTTTCCTCTGTAAAGATATGATCCAATAGCATAGCTCTATTGCCACTGATTATCTTTGCTGTCAAAACTCCCACCAGTAGATAGTTTTGCTAATATTAAAACATTTCTGATACCTTATATTACGTTAATGGTCCACTTGCCATTTGAATGTCTTCCTCAATTGACATGGGAGGCAACTGACATGTTTTTAAGGATTGCTTCCACCAAGGCTATTGCAACCAGTGACTGACAAAATGCTTACTGTTTGTTGATCATTTTAAGAACAGATATCAAGTTTTGAAGGGTCATTGTTTGGGGACCCCATGATTTTGGGGGTCCCTATGATTCCCAGCGGTTTGGAGATCCCTCTGATTCCCAGTGATCTGATATACTTTTCCCATGCAGTAGTACACTGTTCTTAGTATCAAATGCCAGTAGTAACATTTCTGAAGCAGAAACGAACTATTAGGCTTAATGCCCATAAGTATCTCATGTTAAAGAACCATCTTTATCGCTGAAGTTGAAAGGAAGTGTCTAATAGAGCTTTTCTGTGCCTTTCTTTGCTATTAATCTTGGTCTGAACTTCGTTTTTTTCATTACTTGCCTGTAAGTGGTTTTCCTGTACCTATGCTTCTGCCAGACTGAAAAGAGAACAAGTGTTTAGATGACTAATCCGCTGGGACACTTAACCTTTCTTAAGCCTAGGTTTGCCAAAACAAATACTGTATTTAACCTGAGCTGCTATGAGGGGAGGTGTGTTGCCCTCATAAGATATTTCTAAATGGTAACAGAAATAAAGCAGCAGCTAATTTACAGGCTGGTTTTTTAGCACTGAGAAATCACTGATGCAGTTGACAGGCTCAGATTGAGAGAACAGTTTTGGATCTGTCATTGGTTTCACTCTGCTGCTTTTTCTAAACTTCCTGGAACTTCTCATGAGCTTGTTGAAAATACTGGAATTAGCTCACCTGCAGAAGGACTAAAACCTCCTTCATTTATTTTCTGTTAAAATAAATTGATCTCTGCTTAGTCTGTGACTCCAGTTTCTCTGTCTTTTAAATAATTTGTGCCCCACTACCAGAGATGGATTTCTTGAGGCAGATACGCTGCTGCTACTTGTTCTTTTGAGTACAGTGTTCACATATATGGAAGTTTAGTGGGCTTAGGGATAATATTAACCTACATGTAGCAAACATGTAGATATCTTTGAGTATAAATAGAAGGAAAATGTTACATTTTTTTCAGTACTTCTTCAAAGTTATGATCTAATTAGTCTAAATCCTAAATCCTTAATCCTTAATTAAAGCGTTGGAAAATGAGTGTCTGTTTCATCTTGATGTAGGTAGATAGACAGGAAAAGATGAATGCCAGCATTGATAATAAAATAAGCATAGAGTGATTTGCATAGATGCCCCTGCCCATAACACAATATAAATAGTTACCACAATTGTTGTTTAAAACCCATTTATCTTTTTTGATTTCAGAGTGTCATGAACATGATGCATGTTATAAGTATTCCATACTCCTTAATGAAAGTGAATCCACTGTCATGGATACAAAAAGTCTGTCAATACAAAGGTAAGAAACAAGAATATACGAAAGTTTCCTTGATAGTCAAAATCGAAAGTACAAATTGATAATATGGCTGTATAGCTTTTATATGGTGTATTAGTAGTTTTCTCATTCTTATTGCAGCAAAAGTAGCCTGTGTGAAATCCAGGGACATGCACTGGGCATTGGTGGCACATCGAGATCAGAGAGACATCAACCTTTCCTCGCTGCGTATGCTGATAGTGGCTGATGGTGCAAACCCATGTAAGCTGTGCTGCGGCAGTGCAGTAGAGAACAGGAAGGGGTTTCATTTAAAGTTTCAATCTTCAGCCATCTTAGCTAAAATATTTACAAAAAGTAGGGTTTGTCTACTGCAAACTGTATGACCTTTATGAAAACGGTAATTAATTTTGGATTTTTCCAAAATATATTTTTCTTTAGCTAATCCTGAGGCAAACTTTATATTCCACCTAATGTAAGTTGCAGTAAATCCGATTTTGTTTAACATGACAGTCACATAAAGACTGAAGCTATAAAGACCTGAAGCAATAAAGACCTTAAGCTATAGAAAAGATCAGAACATTTCCTCTGAATGATGGTGCTCAGATGCAGAAGTAACTGAGAATTTTAGGGGAATACTTATGCTACTCTAGAGAAACACATCTGGCTCTATTAATGACAACTCATAGCATGAACGGTTTCTCTGTAGAATTTAAGATACCGGCTTATAGGTGGCCTGCTCGTCTGTAGTAGTTTACTTTGAATTTCTGAATTAAATTTTTAATTTCCCTCATCTGTAAAAAGAAAACTGTAATGATTTTCATATTGGAATTTAGCAGTAATTGCTTTCTACATGAGCATATGCTCAAAAATGAGTCTTTATTCTCTGTAGGCATACACAACTGTGTACACATATATGTAGTTGTAGCAACTATGATTTATTTCCCAGTGGACATTGATACTTTTTAAATTATTTCCCCTGAAAAGACTATATATATTAAATAGTAAGTTTGCAGTTTAAATGGTGTCACTTCAGAAATCAAATTATTTTTCTCATCTGATTGTTTTGGTTTTTTTTACCCCAGGGTCTATTTCTTCCTGTGATGCATTTCTCAATGTCTTCCAAAGTAAAGGTCTGAGACAGGAGGTCATTTGTCCCTGTGCTAGTTCACCAGAAGCTCTAACTGTGGCAATTCGAAGGTACTGTGTTACACCAGTGGAAATAGACCCATTGTATTTGTGTATGTGGTAACTTGAAAAGAAATGATAAAATTATTCAAGTATGAATCTGCATATTTAACGTCTCTATGACATTTTTAGTTTAAAATTTGTTCATGTCTGAAGAAGACACACAAAAAGAATTTCTAGAGTAATAATTTAACTTCAGAGTGCTTTATAGTTCCCATGTCCATAATTTTATCTAATTTTAAATTACATGGATTGAAATGCAAGAGCAAGTTCTGTAAATAGAAGTGTAAAAATGCCACTCTAAGCATAAAATAATTAAAATGTGTGAATTAAGTGGAATTACCATCAAGGAAAACCATACTCTAAAGTAGTCTATTTAAAGCTAATTATGACATTCTGCAGGTTCTTTTTGGCTGACTGGCACTTTTTAACCATTCATAGACTCTAGTAACCATCTGGAAATACTCTTTGAATCTGAGAGGTTTGTGCCTAGAAATAAAATTGATAAATTATACTAAAATTGTTAAATTCTACTAAAACTGTTAAGCCTTATGTATATAGAATCACAGAATTGTTTAGGTTGGAAAAAACCTGTAAGATCACCGAGTCCAACTGTTACTCCAACACTGCCACTAAACCATGTCCCTGAGTGCCACATCCACACATCTTTTAAATATCTCCAAGGACAGTGACTCAACCTCTTCCCTGGGCAGCCTGTTCCAATGCTTGACACCCTTTTAGGTGAAGAAATTTTTCCTAATATCCAATCTAAACCGCCCTTGGCACAACTTGAGGCCATTTCCCCTTGTCCTGTTGCTTGTTACTTGGGAGAAAAGACCAACCCCCACCTCGCCAAGGTCTCTGCTGAGCCTCCTTTTCTCCAGGCTGCACAATCCCAGTTGCCTTAATCACTCCTCGTAAGGCTTGTACTCTAGCAGCAGTATCCTGTCATGAGTGTTGTAGCACACAGCAAATGGCATAACTATTGTCTGTTTTGGCAGAGTTTTCCGAAAGTTGTACCTTGAACAGTAGGCGCTTTGTTTTTAAGTTCCTATTTCTGCAGCTGTTTATAATTGTTTCACATGTTAGAACATGCAGTATTAAAGTGTAAAGCACTATAATAGCATTAAGTAAAATACTTCCTGCCACAAAGTTTAAAATACACTCTTCAAGTGAAATTTAACTAGATTTTCAATTAGCTTTCCAAGGGAACATTGCAGGAAGAAAGACATGAGGCCAAGAGTGTGGTTGACTTCCAGCCACCTCATTATTAGTTTAAAACATCTGAAAGCAATCCATCAGGGACCTATCCTGTCCAGGTTAGTTGTCTTTCTGTGAACTACAGGATCTCAGGGAGCCCTTCATTCAGCTCCACCGGCCTGTTCTCAGCTTTATACCAAAGTATTTTTCCCTTGTTACTTGTTTCCCAGCCATAAACTGTGCAGGCCTTTGCTTCCTTGGAATGAGCTGTTGTTTGTAAGAGCAGAGAGGAGGTGAATGGGCAGCAGACATCTCTTGTGCTGAGCACTGGGCAGGGTTTTCAGTTCCCGTGCTAGCCTTGGGAAATCTGCCCCAAATCACAGGTTAGGAAGTGGGAGAACTTCATAATGCAATGGCTGGCATGCCCTTTCTAGTCTAAAACTCTGTGCCTGTAGCCCTCTGAAGAATAAGAAATTAATTTTCAAATTAACTAGCACTGAGAGCCTACCCCAAAAAATTATTAGCACATAAAATTGTGGATAATGCAAAGAAACGGAGCCATTTTTATATTCAGTGCCTCGCTGTGTAATTACAGAGTGGTTCTTACTACAGTGAATGTTACTGAACACATATCTCCTTTTTTTGAAGTCTGTTGAACGGTAGGATAATGCTATCTGAACTTGGGAGATGTAGTATTTTTCATTTTGTTCAAGCCATCTCCACTGACAGTAAAGTCATTATCATACAAGTTCCAAAGAGTTACAGCTGAAGTATGCATGGACTTCCTACAGAGCAGATATCCAGAGAGCTCCCTGTTAATGTTCTGAATCTTTCAAAATCTATGGTGTATTTTTACTGAACTTCCTACAAGGAAGAGTAACAAAACCAGTTCTCAGTTGCAATACCCTTATAATTTAGAAAAAGACAGTCAGTAATAGACTAGAGGTACTTTAGCCTTAGAGCTGAGTCATGAAGCCTAGTATTCAAAGGGATGTGTCATGCAAAGAATTCTTTATGTTATTCCCCTTTGGTTTATTGCAGATTAGTCTGAACCTACTTGCTTAAGGGAATGCAAAAGTTTAAGAACAGGTTTCTTCCCATTTAAATGCCTGGCAAAAACAGTGGTAAAATAGATTGTATTTGTAAATGGTAGTAGGATCTGCTCTCAAAATGCTTTGCAAAGTGTCTTTGTATGTGATAAGTAATGCAAGAAAATGGATGTGATGAAAGTCCAGATGGCTTCTACTCCTGGAAGGTTGTGAGCAGCTGTGTGTGCCTGCAGGAGACCTTTCTTCCCATGAGCTGCAACCTGTGTGTTTTGGGGAGCAAGGAGGAGAGAAAGTTGATCAATAATGTCACTGAAAAGTTCCTTTTACATGATGGGAACATTATTTATCACAGCTGCTTGTTTACTGGCACCATTTGTTATGCTCTAACGCATTTTCAAGAGGGCTCACATCTTTCTTTGTTGACGATGTCACTTGAGAAATATGCCTCATAAAACCTATTAATTGAAATTTATAGGGCCGATCAGAGCAAGGCTTACGTGAGCAGGACTGGCTAAGGCCCATCTAGTATTTCAAGCACAGTAGAGGGGAAATGTCATATAAAAGGACGTTATCTGTTAAAAAATAGTTATGTTATGACAGAGTGTTTAGTAAAAATGCAGAATCGTGAGCTAGATATTGGCTATTTTATCCATCTTGAAAATAGCTGGATCTGCTCTGTATGGATGCATTATCCACACTCAAATCAGCATCACAACAGCTTCCAGTTTTGCATTTTAATATGTAGGACAGTGCAAGAGTCTTTCCAGACATGAGAAGCCCTGACATATTCCCCTGACTTAGTAACTTGCATACGTCAACACTCGTTTGCTCAAGTCACTCTCTCCGTAGGTATCATTGTGTCCACAGATGCAGCAGGTGGGCTTATATTGAAACAAGTTGACAGGCGTCTTGTGCTGATGCTGTGGAATTCTACAGCATGTCGGCAGCAAATCTGAGCAAACTGAGGCATTACAAAAAGGCTGCATCCACAACATTTTGACCATGACTGATGAAGGAGTAATTTGTTTTAATTTTCATGTGGTAAATTAGAATAGGAAGAATTCAATTATATGCACTAAAATGAAGATGGTGAAGCCCTTGCATTTTGGCAGTAAATCTACTACAGTCTAATTTCTTCTGTTTAGTAGTTTTAGATGCCCGAGTATTGGGAGTGGAAAGTCATAGCTGTGATTTTAAGACAGCATACTTGTATTCTAATTTTGGCTTTGATACCAGTATGCAAGAGTTAGGGTTTTAGTCTGGCAGTTAAGTTTGAATTCCTAGTCCTAGTTCCAGGTTGCTTCAAAATAGGTAACATATAGAGAGTTTATCAAGCTATTTTCTGGTGAGTTCCAAAACTTAAGAGTGCAGTTTTTCCTCCACATTATCTGCAACACCCCTCAGTATTTTTAAAATAAGGCAAAAGGCCTTTACTTGGATAATCAGGCAGTCTTTATAAATCTATCTGAAAATTAAATACAAGCTGTTGTTAGGTGCTGTTTTCATCTCAGCAGCCCCATATATGTGGGTGGGTACTGAATGAAAGTTAACAGATGTGATTAGTCAGAAGTAACTGAAAAACAGGATTCTGTTGGGTCTAGTAGGGGGAAAAAGAAGGTGAAATTTTAAACTCTGGAACACAGAAATATTTGCAATAGGAGTCCATTAAGCATAAGTAAATGCTTGTGTTTGCCTGATGGTGCACTGATGTTCTAACCCATGCTTGTAGGCCAACAGATGACAGCAACCAGCCACCAGGAAGAGGAGTTCTGTCCATGCATGGTCTCACTTACGGAGTGATTCGAGTGGACTCTGAAGAAAAGCTTTCCGTTCTCACTGTCCAGGATGTTGGCTTGGTGATGCCAGGAGGTAAGGAACTTTCTTTGAAACTTGTCATGATTCATCAGTTTATGTAATTAGCAGGAGAAGGTCATAGGTGGGTGTACTTTGTTGCTGTACTACAAGCTTTGGGGTTATAACACGTGTCCTTGAAAGGATTTTAGTGCAAAAGCATTACCTTGTAAAACTTCATGGTTTGGAAGTCCCAGGATTTCTTCTTTGCATTTACCTCAATGGCTGTCTGTGCTCAGGTTAGCACATGTTTTAAACAACCTGCCACCACATCAGAACATCTATTCCTTAATTGTGAGATGCTGGTAGAAAAAATAAGGCTATAAATATCCATAACTCTGACCCAGATGAGGCTCAGTAGGGAACATTTTCATAACCTATGCTAAGGATCAACAAAATTGCTATCTGAAAGCTTGCAGAATGTTTCTCCAAAGATCTCGTGCTATCACCCAATTAGATAGAGGAGGTATGACTGAACAGTTCATGTTGATAAATTCAAACTGAAACCAGTGCCTCTAAAGAGGAAGATAACATTTTTCATAAGAAAGCTAGATTTTTAATAAGATGTTACAGATCTTAGAAAAGGCTAATATTGTAGTTTTTCATAAGATAATGCTTGTAATGCACCAAAGCAATTAAATATAATGATGCATCTTATAAAATTTCAGTTGAACAACTTAAAATGAAGGAAGATATGATTGGTTGTTGTTTAATAGTTATCATGCAAGATAGGTGTGCTGTGTTGCACTTCATACTATGTTCTGATCATTTTAATGAAAGTACACGCTCCTGTTTACCCTCTGAGTGAGAGAAAGGTCATTCAAGATTCTGAACACTTGTACTTAAAAGACATGCTGATTAATTTTTGCTCTCCCTTGGTCATCATATTCTCTTTCCAACTACAAAATCTACAAATGCTGTACTCCAACTCCAGGGATTATAGCTAAAGCAGTATTCCCGATTCTTGTTCACATGGCTGACATGAAATAGTGCTTCTTTCTCAGACCAGTGCTTTCTAATCCCTCCTATTTATCTCCTGCTGTCTCTGCAGGGCTGTAAGACTAGTAAGAGGGAGTCTGAGCTCTGATTCAGTAAAACGTTCTCAGTAAAAAATTCTCAGTAAAACAAACATACTAGTCTGCTGGAATATCTTGATCTTTCATGTGGTGTTATTTGCTACTTTCTGAGAGGTGAATTTCCTGGTTGCCTGCCTCCTGGCTGTATAATAATTATCAAGGACTCCATTAGGGTATTTCATTTTATACTGACTAAGGCAAATCTGGTCTTCAATATGCAAAGCTGGGAACACAATCATATTTCATAGCAATATTACAGATCAACTGCAATTTTAGAGAGCAAGGCAAATAGGTTTTGTCATCAGTGTAAAGACCAAGTTTACATAAAGAACTTTGCATTCTTTGTATAAATATTATTTATAATACAAATAACATTTGATAATGTTGAACATCATAATGTTCAAAAAACTATTGTTAGACATTAGTCTACGTATAATTCATTTGTTTATGTCAGCTACATCATGATGTCTTTCCCACAGCACTTGTTATTCTGTAGTTCATGTTATAATATTTTCTAAAGTGCTTTGTTCTCCTTCTAGCTATAATGTGTTCAGTGAAGCCAGATGGAATTCCTCAGCTCTGTAAAACAGATGAAATAGGAGAACTTTGTGTATGTGCTATTGCAACGGGTACATCATACTATGGACTCTCGGGCATGACCAAAAATACTTTTGAGGTAAGTTGACCAAAAAGTGTGATATAAAATCCTTCCTTTTTAACTTGTTCTGTGTCAAGGTAGTATTTGACATAAAATATTGATAGTAACAACAGAATTATGAAGAATTCTGTAAGTAGAAGTAGAATAGAACTAATAATCAATGCTTGTGGCTTGGGACCTGTACTCTAGCCAGATAATCTACACTGAAACCCATTTCATTAACTGCAGTAGTAGATCTTTATGTGAGTTTAGTTTTGGCTCTGAAGAGATTTTAGTTTAATTTTCAAATAAGATACCAGGGGCTGAAATAATCAGAAGGAAAGAAAGAAGAAAGACAAAATTCAAAAGGTAATATTGTACAAGTCTGTGACCTAGCTATGTGCAGAATTTGATTATTGCAAATAGTAAGGAGGCTGTTGGATATCTTTAAAAAGCAGTTTTCATCATTTCCACAGCAATTCCAGACAGGCTTGCATTTATACAGAATTATGACAGATGTAATCTTCAAGAAGTATCTGAAGAGCAGAGAAACCTTTTCCTAATTAGTCCCCACCTGCTTTTGTTTGAATTGCCTTAGGTGAAAGCCTTTTGGCTTTGTGGAACCTGTTTTCCAGCTCCAGTGGAGATAGCTGTATTGATAGCTCTGTAGTACTTGCTCACTTGTTATCATTAACTTCTGCTGAAGCCAGTATGAAAAGCTGAACAAATTAGAGAAATACTGAAAAAACTGAGCTGAGATTTTTAAGCTCCGATCCTTTTCTCTTTTAATATTTAAGGCAAAAGTTATCACAAGTATGTTTTGATTTCCCTTAACAAATTCTCTGCTATTACCATTTTTAATAGACCAAATGTGTGCAGGCCTTTGCGCAAAATGAAAAACTGAATGTTGTAAACACTGTACATTGTATAATTAATGGAGAGAAATGGATATGATTCTACATCCTACTATTGAAGCCAGTAGTTCTACCATGCTATTGTGATCTGAAATTTGTTGAAAATTTGTTGAAATTTGTGCTGCAAGTACAATTGGCAGTACCCAGCGTGAGTCATGATCCTGAATTTTACGTATTTCAGGGTTGAAATGTACTTATGTTCATTTTATAATACTTGCTGTAATTGTAATACCCATTCATAATTCATAACTGTCTGCAGTTTAACAGCATATGTAGACTGATTCAGACTTATTCCTAATGCTAAACAAATAAATTGCCATTGAGTGAGCAGGACCACTCATTTTTAAAGTTAAGTATGTTCTTAAGAGTCCTCTCCTAGTGGGTCTCTATTCTGTTTAACTGTGTAATTCATGTTGCAGGTAGTAGAGAGTCAAAGAGTTTTGTGTTCCTGAAATGAGTTATGGCGAGGATGTTTAAGCATTAAATCTGTTCAATAAGAGTCACCCATGGGCATCTGGCAGCAGAATTTGACCTTTATTTTTAGATGAGCCTTGAAGAACACTATGTAGCTGTTGTCTTGCACTTGCCATTATCTTAATTTGTCTTTAGACTACTTAAGTTTAAAGAAGCAATGGCAGGAAAGTGTGGTTGTGTCAGAATGCAGCTCAGAGTAGCTCACATATCAGAAGGATAACAATATGCTGGGTAGGATAGAAAAAGCCGTATAAATCGGTCCTGTGGACATCATGTATGCATCTGGTGTTCAGACATTTAGAGAGGTGCTGTATAGGGCTGTATTTTCACTTTTAGCTGAGGTACAGAAGACATTATCACTGGTGTTCTGAGAAATTAATTGACCTTAAATAAAAATGTGGTCAGCTGCAAGTCATTAATGTACTGTACCTTAAAATAGCTTCACTTCTAGCCTGCTCGTTTCTTACACTGTGCTGGAAATGGGATTGTGGTACAGAAAAGAACCTCTACTGAAGTGTTCGTGAGTTAAGCACTCAGTAACCTCCACATAGCACCTCAGGTTAGCTGCAAGTCTGCACAGTGTGTGATTTTATTCAATGCTGTTGATATTGATTTATATATATTTTTAAGGTCATAAATGATTTAGAGTCATGGTTACAGAAAATATGTGTGGTAAACAGAGTAGTGCAGGAGTTTCCTGACCCTCCCTTATGGTCAGTGAAGGGTAAAGAGCATCACCAGCGACCTATTTACTTCCTTCCAGCAGAGCCATCTGAGGGAGCATGCCTGAAATATTTTGCAGCATGATCTCTGTGTATAGAAATGAAGACCTGCGTTTCTGTTTTACAGGTGTTTCCTATGACCAGTTCTGGTGGCCCTATCACCGAATATCCTTTTATCAGGACGGGACTACTAGGCTTTATAGGACCAGGTGGACTCGTCTTTGTTATCGGCAAAATGGATGGTTTGATGGTTGTCAGTGGAAGAAGACATAATGCTGATGACATTGTAGCAACAGCACTGGCTGTGGAACCAATGAAATTTGTCTACAGGGGAAGGTTTGATCCTTTCTTTTCTTACTTTATGTGGAAATATTTATTTTGCTTAGACGAGATGCAGGTGATCCAAAATACTTTCAGAAAGCAGTGCCTGATCTGCACTGTTGTTTCCCTCCAGTGCTGTTCACATTGCTAGAGCCAGGAGACAGCTGAGGGAAGCCTAAGGTAGTGTTGAGGGAGACTTTAAATACCAAGGTCTTGAAACTGTGGTTACTAAAATCTCCATTTGAGCAGCTGGTTAATTCTGAAGGTACTGACTCAACAGGATCCTTTCTGTTTGACTTGAACATTTCTAATTTGCCTGACACTTAAGTTCTTGAAATTGGCAGTGGTTCCTTGTGTGACCTTCCTGATGTGCTGAAACCGAGTCAGAGACATCTAAAACATCTGAAGAGCCTAATGCTGATCCACGCTCTCACACTCGATCATGTGGCAGACAAAATGATGTTGCAATTACTGTCTTCTAAGATGGGACCAAAGAAGGTGCTTACGCTGGCTGTTATATAGCAGCTTAGCAACAACTTTGGTGTTACTCAAATTTAGTGCCCGAGGAAGGTTCACTTCCCAGTCCTGCTCTGACTACGTGACTCTAGAACAAGAGCCCGCTATTTCTCTTGCAGAGCTATTACCCAAAATTGTTCTTGTTGCTTTTTCCCCATAAATAAAATAGTAATTGCATCAGTAGTCTGAGTAATAGATAATGAAATCACAGATATAGAGGATTAACTTAGAAGACAGGTTTTTCCATCTGTCCTGGCACTAAATACTCTTCTCTCCTTCTATAGAATAGCAGTGTTTTCTGTGAGTGTGCTGCACGATGAAAGGATAGTTATTGTTGCTGAGCAAAGGCCAGATTCCACAGAGGAAGACAGTTTTCAATGGATGAGTAGAGTTCTCCAGGTAATGCTCTTTATGTGTGTTTGACAGCTATTTTTTTCTTGCTTTATATTCTTTTTATTGATCTTTCAGGCCCCCAAGGTAATTGACATTTGTCTTTGAGTAATTGTAAAACCACCTTCAGTTGCACTTGCTCTTAATGAGCACAAAATGAGATTCTTCAGAGTGACATTTCCTATCTGGTCTGCATATATCCAGAGACTGATCCTTTTCCTAATCAAAATGCTATAAGAAAATGGGAATGAATTGAAGTAAATAATAACAAGGAGGGAGTAGCATATGGTTTATAAGGATACAGTCATTCATTACTTCAAAAAGATAATGAGTAAATGTATTATAAATTCTTACTGTCAAAAGCTACCAGAGTCTCTTACTAAGCATTTAGTAACAGATTTATAAGCACAGATACAAGGTTGACCTCATCCAGATTTTTATTTTTAATCAGCGGGGGAGAATTACATGTTTCTAGTGCACCATGTTGATAGTTAAAGTAAACTGAATGAAACACCATAAAAAGGCCAATTTCCCTCCACTGAAATGAAGGGAAGTGGTTGCTTAGGTCAGATCTTCATATCTACAGTGAGATTATCTTCTTAGAGGGGCACCTGTTGCAAAGAATCCCATTCCAGTGGTCTGGTGAATTCTGCTAGGCACCTATTGCTGTGATGATCCCACTTTGGTGGTGGTGTTGGACAGGTTGTCTGGAAGATAATAGCTGCTGACTATTAAAGAATTCTGATCTTCTCCTTACATGTAGCAGTCCAAGTTACAGCAATCCCAATACCGTACTCAAAGTTTCTTCAACTCTAATATCCACACACAAAAAATTTAGATAGGGTCATCTTCCATCTCTGTGGTTAAGCCATATATTGCAAACATCTTTTTTTGCTTTACCCAAGAGCCAAAGAAAAAGATCCCACATAATTCAGAGATGTTTTTATTCATTATTGCATTATACCAAATAAGAAGGGGAATCTGTCTACTGTACCTTTTAAGAAACCAAACAAATAAGCTTTCATCCATCTCAGAACAGGTTTATCTGCTCTCTTGATTTGAAAGACAGCTGCATTTCCTACAGTTAAAGGCATCTCATATTCATAGTAGATCTAAATTAATACCAAGAAAAGCTAGAACTTCTAGCTTTTCCATCACACAGAAAGCCTTTGAAGCACCTAGGGCAACTGTTGTAGAAGGAAAGGCTTTTGTTGTCCGTGCTTCCGTAATTTTTGTCAAGTATCAAGCTCATAAAAAGGTTGAAACTCTGGACCTACACTTCTTCTTTTTTGTCAGCTGAACATTTTTGTGACTTCTACAGAAGAAGATGTCTTACACCATCATAGCCAGTAAAATTCAGTACTGAACACTGTGGGAGTCCTGTGTCATGTTACTTCTGCCAAGAGTCAATCCTGTCATTCTGAGTCTGATCAAGTCACAGCAATGTCTGAGAATAGTAGGCCATGTATCAAAGTACACACATGTGTGCCTGCTTTTATCACCCGTGTGTGAAGCCTGCAACTCTGGCATGCATCGCTATGTGAGCAAGAAGTTTCTGTTTCCACCACAGCTGGAGGACAGAAGCCAGGAACATGTGGGATGCTTTGTGCCTCTTCCCAACAGAGTTTTAATGACAGATGTCAGGAAGTGGTAACCAGTTGTATGTGAATTATCTGCTAGTGAGGTGCAACATAATATCACAACTTGTGTCACAAATCTCACAAGTCCCTGATTACAAACTCTACCAAATTCCTACTCATTTCTGATGCTATTTGTGAGACTCCTCTGACACCCTGTGTGTGCTGCCCTTTGCCAGGCCTGTCCTTCACTGCCTGCTTCTGCTGTGCCTTGATGTCTCTTCTCTGCAGTTGAGCTGCCTTGATTTGCAGAACTTTTTTTCCAGTGGATTGCACATATTCTTACTCTCCCTGACCCATTCTGCTCCTCAGCAGAGGGCTGAAGGACGTTAGAGGCACTGTACATCTGTGACTATGCTGGACTGCATCTATGGGCTTTAGCAGAGGCATGGTTGGGAGGGAGTGCTCAGGCTGGGGTTGGAGTTTCTTGAGAGTAGTGGAGGAGGATGGTGACGATCCCAGATCAAGCAACAGTTCAGTCAGATGGATCCTAGGTACTCATCTCCAGGCTGCTGCAGACTGATCTATCTGACCCTTCAGGCAGGGTTGTGGTTCCTGTACTGGCAGACTGGATGTTAGTTTTACCAGTGCCAGCATGCTGGCAGGACTCGACAGGAATTGGTAAAGCTAGGAGATCTACTGCAGAACTGGAGAGTGTCTGCCCAGAGAATTGTGTCAGAATGATATGTTTTCTCAGCCCAAACAACATAGCAGTGTGGACTCTCTACAAGTTCTGGTGTGTCTTGTCCATTTTCACAATGAAACAGAGGATTTCTGATACTCTGCTTATTTCTGGCTGGAAACAGTCATTTCAAAAACCAAGCCATCTCATCAAGAGGTGTAAATGCCAGCAGTATTAAAATTGACTGGTGCTCTTTTCCCTCAAAATTTTAAGACTTAGTTCACCAGTGCTCATCCCTGTGAAACAAAGTCATTCCCTGCTTCCGAAATGTGCCAAACTGAAAGGTGTGAAAGATGACAAATTTGAATGACCCATGACATTTTATCAGGCATCATGCAGCAGATCTGGCTATCAGAGACGGTTTGAAAGTCACTAGGGAATCATTATGTACACCACTCATCCCACCCCAGCTGGGTATTGCTTTCCATTCACCAGCCGCAGGAGCCACACAGTTTTATTTTTGAGTAGGAGTGGTTACTTGTCCTGTAACAGTTTTCCTTCAAGGTGATGTCGGGTGAGGCTCCCAGGATTTATCACTGCTTTTCAGAACCTACAAATAACATTATGATTAGTAGGTTATGATGGTTTCGGCCAGAAACATGAGCTGTTGTGTGTTGGCTGTCACATGTATTTCACTACTGCTGATCTTTCAAGTGAGTTGTTTGTAGATCAGCACCAAGGTCTTCCAATACTGTTGTGAGAGCTACTCCTACTAAAACTTCAATGTTTGTGATATGAGTCACTGCTTTATTATTCTTTCTTATGAAATTGTGCAGTCGAATCAATAAGAAATGAAGCAAACAGAAGCCAAAAGCAAAGCATTACTTAGTCTGTAGAAGGAATCAGTAATTTACTGGTCTATACTTAAGTACATGCTAACTGTAAATGATTATTTGATTCTTAGAATATAGATTGTATCTTCAAGGCAGTAGATATATGAATTCACTTTTTTCACAGTTAAAAATTAAAATGCAAGTTAAGTAAATTATATTTTTTCAACATTTAACTTCTCATTAGAGATGCTATTTCTAATTTGTTTCTTGGTCTGTATGGATGTCTGAAGTTGTTTTTCTGACACACTTGCTGCAATTGTTCTTATCTTTGTAAGGAAAATAATCAGTTTAAATGTGTATGGAATTAAAGTCTAAGTGCATAGATATTCATGTTTAACTCATTAAATTACACAGATACTGTACATTACAGTTTTCTTGAAAGTGATGCAGTTTAATCAATTTGTCAGGCAATGAACATCATTGCTATAAGATTCAAAAATGCTCATTTTTCAGATTTTCTTTTCAAGTGGATAGTTTCATAGTTTTCCCTTCTATTGTAATTTCCCATTCCTTCCTGAAAATCTTTTACACTGTAATGAGGGAGTGAAACAGTTATTACCTTATAAAAAAATTAAAAATTCATAAACTACATACATTATTAGGTATACAGGTTATTATATATATTATATTATATATATAATATATATTATATATATATATTATATAGAGGTTATTTGACATTTTTCCTTGCTCAGAAAGAGGGACTGGATATTAAGCTGATAGGAATCCTGTGAACTTGAGCTCCGAGAACTGCACAGGTTGAAAGCAGTTTCACATGGGCTGCCAGCCCATATTAAATCTCCAGGATACCTGCTACTAATGTTTGCTTAAGAGGGATGATTGGGTAGCATTTCCTAATAGATTTGTGTGTATTTATCACCACATTTTTGTTTGCTTTTTTATCTTCTGGAATGAGTGTAAAAACATTTCCGTCCACCTGTTCCCTCTGAAAAGAACCTCCTTATCACTGCCTTAGCTGAAGTGTCTCTCCGTCACCAGTTAATTATTAGGGTTGTTTTATGCAGTAATTCAGAACAATATGTGCTTATTAGAATGATGAAAAATTAGCCTTTCATTAAAATCCACTTCCTGCATATTTTTTTTTTAGGCTATTGACAGTATTCATCAAGTGGGAGTCTACTGCTTAGCGCTCGTACCAGCAAACACGCTTCCCAAGACGCCGCTGGGAGGAATACACCTGTCAGAAACCAAACAGCTCTTCTTGGAAGGATCTCTGCATCCTTGTAACGTGCTGATGTGTCCCCACACCTGCGTAACAAACCTGCCTAAACCAAGGCAAAAACAACCAGGTAAGAAGAGTGAAGTCAAAGGGACGCTGACTTAGTGCTCTGTGTTCTTGGTACTGCGTGGAGCAAAATCAGGTGATTTTTAATGCAGGTGAGAATCAGCTTGATCAGCTTTCCTCTTGAATATTCCATGTGTGTTAATAATTGGTTTTGCCAGAAGCTAGAAGTACCTTTCCAAAGAGTGCGAGTCAAAATGGTAATCCAGTACAGATGACATTTTTATCACTCCACAACGCACTGCTGAGTCCACACCTGGAGTTTTTTGTAAATTCCTCGTCAGTTATGTTTAAAGAGCATGGAGTGAGACCAAAAGAGAGAAAGATAAAATCTTGGCTTATTTGAAAGCTGAGTTTCTAAAGTAAAAACAGAGAACAAGAGAACTGTTGACACTAAATAGCAATGTTGGACAAAGAGCGAATACTTAAAAACTGGTCATGAATAAAGAAAAACAAAGAGTTAGTGGTTTAATCCCCTACGTGAGTGGGGAGATTCTGTATTACTCTTGCAGGATGTATATTAAAGGGAAAACCCTAATCAGTTTTAAGATAGTTCTTCAAAAATGTGCTACTTTATGAAGAGTATTGGATGAAATGGAACAGCAAGGCACTGTCTCGAGACCAAGAAAGCCTTTGTAACCTGCTGTAGTCCAATCACTGGTTACTCATGCCCAAAGAACAAGCAAATTTTATCAAATTTTTGACTTTGAATCCAATTGCAGATTTACGTATTCAGATTAATTTCAAGGAATTCTGTATCTGTAGCCTCAGGCTTAAGGCAAGAATTTAGATACATTAGACCAAGTGTTGGTTATTTTCTATCTCCACACCTCGGAATATGAGGTGGGTTTATTCTCTGGATCTTGAATATAGAGACTATCCATTATGAATTCAGTGCAAGTTTGCCTAAACCATCAGCTTGTTTCTGTTTTTAAAACCTTTGGACAAATGTTTCGGAAATCAAAATTATAATATCAGTTCGGGGACACTGGGAATGTCAGAGGTTAACAATGACTTCCACTGACTTAACAAGAGCAATGAGGCCTTTTACTGCAGAGTTTACTTCAGCAATTCCTTGTTGCTGCATCCCAGAGTAACCACTGAATTAGGATCAATGTAGTGCAGATACCTATAAATGTGTTATGTGTACATTATATATCACTATGGTAAAAGCGATGCCAGGAGTGCAGAAAACAAACTGATAGTATCACATTCTCCCATCGTGTGTTGTTGTGACATATCTAGAGGGTATTGCTTTCATATTTTTAAAGCAGAGTAGTCTGTAGATGCTTTTTATTATACATTATCTGGTTATTTACGCATCTTATATTTTGACACTTACACCACAAACGATCACTGAGACAAAGCCTGGACATCATAGACTAGAAGTAAAGCTTGGTATCAATTGCAGTTGATCAGTATCATGCTGGAGAAGCAGAAAACAAATGCTGACATGAACTCAAATGGTATCTCTGAGGCAGGTATTTTCCCTTAATGGCAGCAACAAAACATCAGTGAAATCCATCTCAGGGAGAAGTGTCAGCCATGACATCTTCTTTTCTTCTGAAGTTATTTATCTTCACTCTCTATCTTATTCCAGAGGGCTTGCACATACTTTATCATGTGCACCATCTGCCTTCCTAATCCTTATCACTTCATGTCTGTAGCATTACAGAATTGCTAATACAGATGTAACTTAGCCCAGGGAACAAAAGAGAGAAATAGGAATGTTGTCCCTCTGGTTTGAGGCACTTGAATGGACATGCCTACATTAGGAGCTGAATTTTCCAAAGATTCCTCATATCAAGGCAGACAAGATATGTCTCTGGCTGTAGAGAGCCCATGCTAAATGGGCTCCTCAGTTGGATATGTTTTGAGAGGATGAATTCAGTCCTATGTATTTTCCTACTACTGGCCCACAACCAAAGTTTGTATCAACAGAGATGTGCTCAAGGTTTGGTTTTGCGGATGTCAATGAGAAAAACATCACGTAATGCAGAAGAAATAAAAAGAATTTTCATCCACAAGCAAGGGATTTTTATTGCGCTTTGTACATTTCTGCTTTATTCTAGAAATTGGCCCTGCCTCTGTGATGGTGGGGAACTTGGTCTCTGGAAAAAGAATTGCACAGGCCAGTGGTAGAGATTTGGGGCAAATAGAAGATAATGACCAAGCCAGAAAGGTAAGCTAAACTATTTGTATACAGCTCATATTTAGGTGGTTAACATCAGGATACTTATCAGTATATTATTATTATTGTTGTTGTTGTTTATATTGAATTTGTTGTTGGCTTTTTTAATTAACACTAGAATATTTCTGAACCCCCTTTACAGACGAATATAAAACAGATGTAAGGGAAGGTCACTGCATTTCGTTTGCATGGATTTTTTTTAAATAAGTTACATAGGACAACAAAACAAATGTGATGGAAAGTGTTAATGGAGCTTCTACCAGAAATCACTCTTTATTATATAATTTTTACTAGTTCAGGTGGAGTCCGGGGAGTTTTGTTTTCATGACCTCATTTGTTGTTATTTTAATCCTGTAAAATTAAGTTAAACTTCAGCTCTTTTGGGGGCTTATCTGAGTAATTAAATTAGTAAGTTTTAAGCTGTATATATGTTTCTATATTTATAGTAAGAAAAAGAGAGGAAGCTAATGAATTAAAATAGTGCCTAAATTCAGAGAGATCAGTAAGAACTGTTTTATTGCTTTGGAATTATGTGCAGTAATATATCGTAATCCCAGCAATGGCTTCACTACCAGAAAGGCCACTACTACCATGCAAAAGCACCTTTCTATAAATGTGTGATGACAAGAGAATTAATTCATGTTTAGTGCTTCTGGGTGTTGATGTGAAGTGCAGCATATAAACAAGTCAGACAGCTAAACTCACAGAAGTTGTGACCTGGATTTTAAAGCCAAAACGTTCTTTAATGCCATGACTGCCACTCTGCTTTATCGTAGTTCCTCTTCCTGTCGGAAGTGTTGCAGTGGAGAGCTCAGACCACCCCTGACCATGTGCTCTACACTCTGCTCAACTGCAGGGTAAGGAGCTCCGGCCATTCCTCCCACGGGCTGCACCTGGAAACGGCACGCTGGGATTTCAGCAGCACCTGCTTGTGCTGTGGCTGGACACGACCTTTCTGTTTCTTTTCCCATTCATACTCAGCTGCTTTATTTGATGCTCACTGAGGCAGAAAAGAGAATAATCATTGCCAGTTGTCAAAATATAGATTGCTTTTGTTTCAGACAGTGCGCCTTACACATTTCTCATTTCTTTTTCCACCACATATATGTTGTGTGTGAGCTGACACTGCAAATCTATTTCAATACTGTTGAATCTGTTTCAAATCTGCTCCTATACTGAATAGTGTTGTTTATAGTGCTCACCATCCTGATTTCCAATTTGAAAAACACAGGCTTTTCAAAGTATTTTCCATAAATAAAGTAATGGTTGTTGTTTTTGAGACTGGATGGTCTGGGGGAGTTATGAGAATGGGGAAAGGAGGTGAAGAGGAGATATATCCAGAATCCAATCAGATCTGCAGAGGATCACTAATAAATCTCTTTGCATAGCCTACATGAGGTGCCAGCCTGGCACAGCATTTCATTGCTTACCAAAAATTAATTAGTGCTTGAGACATGGTACAGAACTTGGCTTTACTAAGAGTGGGCAATTATAGACTACCTGGATGATTATAGAGGGCGAACTAATAATTCTCAAGACCATAGAGATAATTAAAGTCTGATTTCAAACCATCCCACCACAGTACATCTAGACATACAAGTCAAATCTGAGGAATATATGTAGCATGTGAAGGACTCCAGGAGAGGAGAGGCCTGGAATAGTGCTCTTCCCCTGGACTACCTGTCGTAGTAGCTGGTGTTGTCTCGGCCCATGTTGTCTTTATGCAAATTGAATGGGTTCTTAAACCTCCAGTAATTTGTGAATATCTGTGAAATGAGCACTTACTGCATTTACAGAATATGTTTCTCCAGACCATTTTACAGTGCTGGTACCAAAGTTCAGTTCGAGGCTACCATTAACTCATTAAATAACTGTTTTAAAATTCAGATTAATAACTAATATTATGTGAACATGTAAATCTGACAGATAAATAGTGAAATAGGAATGTAGTTTTCTATGGCAAAGTAGAAATCTTGAGAGGTAATGCTGTTTATAGATCCAATATTACACCATTAAAGAATTGCATTGTTGTGTCCTATAAGTAAGGAGCAAAGATGCTGTGAGAAAGAGATAGTGCTATCTGCTGTCCCATCTCCTCCACACATGCTGTTGCTTTTGAGCTTTAAATAAAGCCAAACTTGCCATGCTGGCAGAAGGGTTCAAACAGTGGGAGAGAAGGACACAATGTGCAAAGCAAGGATTAACAAAATCAGTTCTCATTCCACAGAACTGAAAAACAGTTGAATTTTTGAAATTCAGTTTCTCTGCTGCTCTCAGTGGGGAGTATCTTATCACATGAAGTTTGTTTGAGAGATGCAATGGGTTTTGGACAGATTTAATATTTTATGGAAAGGAATGACTGGTCTGGTAGGGTTTACCCTAGTCAAGCTTTATTTCTCATCTTAAATTTTGGTTCCAATTCGTAACTTTTCCTATTTTTTCTTCCTTGTGCATTGTCTGTACACTTTGTTCTAAAACATTCAGGCATCCTGCAGTGGATGACTAATAGAAGTCCACTGAGATTAGTGTTTTCCTGTAACCCATGCTTTATGAGAATTTGAAATATTTCAAAATTAGCGCAGTACATTGTTTTTAGTGTGTGTCATGAGGTATTGCAACACCTTTACATTTCAGAACAGCTCGTATAAAAGACCCAAGGGAATTGACCCAAGTTGCTGATGCTTGCCAATGATTCTTGACCAACAACAGGATTCTCCTTCCCTGCACTTCGTATAAACACTGTCTTTCCACTGGTTCACAGGCAGCAAGTGCCAGAAGTCTGAAATGTAAACAAGTTTTGCACAAATTTGCAGCAATTCTGGGTCAGTGAACCTGTGCTTCTGATGTGTGTGGGGATATAAAGGGTCCTTCTTCTCATGGCTAAGCAAACAGGCAATTTCTGGAAAGAGGGAATGGAGAGTTTAAGCACATTTCTCCTGACAGGTCTGCAGTGGCAGGACACCCAGACCTCAGGTCACTTTGGCATGCTTAGGGCTGGACAGATGGAAACCAACTCTAGTCCAGCATCCCTATAGTTGCATATGTCTTTAGAGGAAACTTTCTTAGTGAAATGATCTTCACATTGATCAGAAGACTGATTAAAGTTGCCTGAAGTGCAATTCAGTAAGTGTAGTTGCTGAGGATGATGAAGGGGAACGCTAAGCCCTGACTTTGTTTTATTTTTAGTTAGGTTTTCCTCTTTCTTGACAGCTTGTAATAAAGTCTGTAAATGCCAAGTGATGCCTGGTAACATGCCATACTTGAAGTGAGAGTGATAAGTGCCAGGTGTATCATAGCAGTACTGGAGACTGAAATCCTCTTTTTCCATAAAACAAGTACGCAAGCCAAGATGCAGCCCTTCCCATACAGCCCTGTCCTTTCCTCTCAGCCCAGACCTGGCCTGACCAGCTCTAAGTGCAATCAATCTGTCCTGTACATTCATTTTTAGACTTTTGAGGTGTCTGCAGTGGTAGTGAATTTTGTGATACAGATGTATATATTTCTCTACATGTATATTTGTGTGTGTGCATATATACACGCACATGTATATATTTAGGAAATGTAAGAACCATAACACTCATTCAATTTAAAACATTGTGTCTGTTTGATGATTTTGGGTTAGCACTATTTGAAGTGCTTCAAAAAAGCCAAACTGTCTGGCATATTGTCATTTCCAATTTCCTTTTCATGCTGACCAGGGTTATTCAAATTTAACAAATGCCTTTCTTCTCTATTTCATTTATATGCATTATAAGTGCGTAGCTTTTGTTCCAGACTAATTCTTTTCCCTGTCACAAAGTATTGTTTTCTCCTGTGTTTTTTGTCTCTTGTCTTTAAAGTATTTCTGCTGGGCCATTTGGCTCCACTCCAGCGTGCAGAAAAGAAAATGCAATTTTCAGAATTGCTCTCCACAGATGCTCCAGATTGCTGCAGAGGACATAAAGGCACTTTCCTGGCTGTAGCAGGAATGCTGCCTTTGTAGGGAGGGATGTACAGGTTACATGGGCAGGATATTATCACACTGCTGTACTGCCTTGGTTGGAGCAAAAACACTGTTGAGAGCAGAAGGTACAGAGGAAGGAATAGAGAACATTCCTCTGCTTTACAAACACCTTTTTTCCTTCCAGCTGCAGTTAGGCCTAAGGCTGAATGTTTCGATATTTAAGTTGATT
The DNA here is from genome assembly GCA_013396775.1 of Cephalopterus ornatus. Taxonomy (NCBI): domain Eukaryota; kingdom Metazoa; phylum Chordata; class Aves; order Passeriformes; family Cotingidae; genus Cephalopterus; species Cephalopterus ornatus. The sequence goes on along the minus strand of VZRE01012409.1, from coordinate 201,905 downwards.
ACATGACATATTGTGGCTGCACCTCACCCTGTAACTTGTAAGGTGCAGAGGAAAATGGAGTTTCAGCACATTGCATTATCTTCTGTGACATTTATCTTTCTTCCCGTGCAGGGAACAATAGCCAACTCGCTAACATGTGTCCAGCTACATAAACGAGCTGAGAAGATAGCTGTCATGTTGATGGAAAGGGGACATTTACAAGATGGAGACCATGTGGCTTTGGTTTACCCACCAGGTAAAGAACTGCTGTAGCAGTACCTTGGTAATCCCAGAAGTTTATCATCCTCTAGAACAATGCAGCATCCCTGGTGTTACCAAACTGTAAACCATGTTAATTGGCAAAACACTAAATGTTTGCCTTATGCACATTCCTTTGAATTTAGTAAAACATATTTAAAAGAATTTCTCTTCGTGTGTGCACATAAGTATTATTTCATTGGGTTCAGATGAAGATTAACCTATGTTTTTAAAACCCGTCTCTTATGAGCAGTCAAATTTAATCACTGCTTTTCTTTTAATTTCCTGGATATAGACTATTTTATGAGCACGCAATTCCATCTGCTGAGTGTTCTTATATTCACCTGTTGAATTCCCTCTTGGAAATGCTGTGTTTCCTGAGGGTGAAGCAACAATAGTTAGGAAGTAATACATGGGATTTTTTCAGAATAGAAATGTGATGAATAAGTAGCAAATGATTAAGAAATATTAAATTATAATTGCTATTTTTTCTCTAAATCCTTAATCTAGACAAGCTCTCCATGGCTTGGATTTTCATTCTTTGGCATAAGGGCTTTTAACTTTGTGTTAACTGGTAGCATATTTGACATTTTCTTGAAATTATTTCTGATCAAGTGCTGCTCTTTTATCTTTAGTATTTCATGTGTGCTGGTGAAATAAACAGTCTGATTTAAGGCCTGTATCATGATGTTTGGTTTTTAAGGACTGCAAGATATGATTATATCTTTGTAGTTTATAGGAGTAAATTCTCAGTGGTTAATATGGGAAAACCTTTTCCACAAAGGAAGACTAGTATTTTAAACTTAAATTTTTGTTTTCTGTATTTCACTTCTCATGAATGAAGAAACAATGACCTACCAGTATTGCAGATCCTTTTCCACTGAAAGAATAAAGCAGCCCCTACTGTCTTCTTATCACAGCCTGTACAGCACCAGGGAGGTATCAAACAGCAGCATTCGAGAGAACTTCGTGCTGTTGTCTCTTCAGCCTCCTTAAGTAACCTGAAGGGTGCTGTCCACAATCCATCACCTGCAGTCAATATTTATATAGGACAGCACCTAATTTTGTGTGAGAAGTAGGATTTCAAAATCATTACTTCCTTTTTTACTGTAAAATTTCAGGTAGATAAGTCAAAGCTGCATATGTGACGTTAAAATGGCAAGAGAAAGTATTTTGTGGAACCTCCAGATGTTCTTTCTGCAACAAGCATTATCCTACTTTGTCCTTTTCCTGGGGCATCCCTCTTCCTGTACACTCTCATTTGTCTATAAGTGTGCATTTAGGGAGATAATTTATCCGTAGAAATCAGTCTTTTTAACAGGTTACTTCCTGCACATCAAAGTGGAGTTCACCTCAGTGTTGATATTTGGCTTCAGTTTTGTGTGTTGCCTTTGGTTTTTCATGCTCCAAACGGTGCGATTGAAAGGAATCAATGAAGCTGAACAAATACTGACAAGGGGCTGAAAAAGAAGTCTGTTAAAAGGCTCAGTCACTTGCTTAACCTTCTGAGTTCGATTCAAAGTAATATTTATGCTGACATAAGTGTCTGTGATTAAACGATTTGATTTTCAGGGGAGGGTTTTTGTTTGTTCTTCGTACAGGGATAGACCTGATTGCGGCGTTTTACGGATGCCTGTATGCAGGCTGTGTGCCAATAACAGTCCGACCTCCGCACCCCCAGAACATAGCAACCACGTTACCTACGGTGAAGATGATTGTGGAGGTGAGCAGACACCTCACATTGCACAAGCAGACAAAATGGGTGATGGATTTGCACAGTCCTTAGGAACAGTAACTTGAGTGAGTGGTGGTGTGGGAAGAAGATTAGTATTCGTTCCAAAGATTCTGGACTTCAGCATGTTGCAGAACCAACGCTGCTTGACAGCACGCAACCTGCTGGCTTGAGCTGTCACATTTTGCCTCAGTTGTGCTACTCCTTTCAAGAAATGTGTTTGAAGTGCCTTTTTGTATTTAGCTATGCGCCAAGAATGGTAGGACTCCTCACTGGCAGCGCTACACTGACTGTTGAGAAAAATCTCAGTGGGAAGTTTAGCCTCACCTGATGGCAGTTGGTGCTCAGCTCTGTACAGCTAATTGTCTTGCATTTAAAACAATTTCAAAGTTCTGTTGTTAAGATGTTGGTCAGTATTTTGTTTCATCCGGGGAAGTGCTACTCAGACTTTTTCCTTCAGTGCTTTAGTTTGGTATTTTGACTTTATTTAATTTAGTCTTTGTTACACATAAATAACAACAAGGTGCTTGTTACTGAGGGAAATAAAATTATTACGAAGAGATAGCCACTTAAGTCTGGCAGTTTCTAATCCATTGAATGGAGCTCTAAGTCTCTGAAAAAAAAAGTTAAAACAAATGTGTTCTTACCATTCCTAATTAATTTTGATGTTTTCGATTAACAAGTACTAGAGATAGTTATAATTTCTGGCTCTGCTTGTGGCATCAGATGCCACATATTATCAATAAAGGTATGAGAAATTGTCCTGTTGTTTTCAGGATTCTCATTATTTAATATTTTGGCACTCAGTATTTTTAAACATCAGTTGTTAACATATAGAAGTGAAGTAAAATGTATTAATTTGCTTTTCCTTTGATGTTTAATAGCTAAACTAAATCTGTTTGGTTTCATGATGAAAAACTGACAGATCTAAGCTGACTTGTAATCATTGTCCCTTCAATAGACTAACTTTAAATAAAATGATGAAATTTATTAGCCATATTAATGCCAGTTTGACTTGTAAACCTCTCAGCTCTGTTTTACACAAGATTTTCTTTCAATTTGGAGATTAATGGCCTTATAGAAATTAAAATATTGAGGCTGCATATTTCTTCGTGTGATGGGATCAGTGCCTGCTCTACCATGTTGTATGTCTACACAGCACCTTTTGAAGTCAGTAAAAATGGCTTCTGAGCAAAAATTGGCCTACACAATTGTGGGTTTTGTGATGAACTGGTAGTAGTAAAACATAAGTGGACTGAGCCCCACCTTGAGCAGTTGCTAACCTGTAGCTGTCTTCTTTCTCCTTCCCACTCTCTCTACGTCTTTATCTCGGACTTGCTATTCCCCGGGTCTGGATACTCTGTATTTTAATGAGCCTCCTGATTTTGTGGATAATATAATTTCTGAGAGAGCCGCCAACTCTTGGAATTCCTTTTCTTTTATGCCCAAAATCAAGATTTTCATAGATTAAGATTATCAGTGTAAGAGTTAATTTCCCTTGCCTTGACAGTGACAGTGATTGGATTGAGGGGTGCTGTAGTGGCTTCATTTGTGTTCACTTTTAGCTTGAAATATTTAAACTGTCTATACAGGGAACTCATGGGGTTGGAGGAAGTAAGTAGAGTTTGATTCAGTGCTTGCATGCTCCAAATTTCCTCTGCTGTTCTATAAAGGTTGACTTCCGTGAGATTACTGTCAGCAGAAGCTGATCTCTTCTGCTCAGTGGTAAATTAGTGTGCATATGATTACTGATTTCCTTAGATTAAACATTTGAAATTTAGTATGCAATGAAATGTTTGAAATTACTTAAAGGAAAAAAATACTCTTATCAACATTTGCACAGATTCCCAAAATTCTGAGAAAAGAAGAATGGTATTGCCTTTTCAGTTTTTCCTCTTTACTATCCTCAGTCATTAACAGTTTTCATATTTATGTTTGACTATTGCTTTAAATATATTAATTTTTATATTCAGTAAAAAAATATTATTGTAGTTGCTACTTATAAATTTTTGAAAATAGGAAATCTAAAAGGAGAATACCTTCAGCATGTGTCATCTAAAATTCAGTGCAGGTGGTATTTGCAGTAAGCTCGCCATTTCATCTCTTAGTGCCACTTGCACAATTTCTGATCTAGAGCTACTTTTGCCAGTATCAGAAGAGTTCCCAGTTGTTTATCACTACTACAAGAACCAGAAAGAATTGTGGCTAACATAAAATTGATTTAAGATACTAAAATTATTCTTATAAAATGTCAGGCTGGGTTTTGGTTTATGTGAAAGTATTGCTTATAAACTGAGATATAGGTTTATATAGGAAATGTTTGGACACAGTTTTCTCTACCGGCATTTTGGGGTGATAACTGATACAAAGTGTTGGAAAAGTCACATTTGCACTATTAAAGTGCTTTTAGTTTCATTACAGTGCAATTTTCATGTAATTTGTACAACTCACATGACTTTGTCAGCTTTGTGAGCTGGGCTTTTTGCACATCTTTCCACCTCCTGATCAGAAAACATAAGACTGAAACGTCTCATGTCCCGTCCAGGCAGAAAATAAGTCACCACCTTGATCATTTTCATAGGAGAATAAATTAATATCCTGTTGCATTATTATTTATTTCTCAAATTTCTAGGTGAGCCGCTCTGCCTGCTTAATGACCACACAATTAATATGTAAATTGTTACGGTCACGAGAGGCGGCAGCAGCAGTGGATATCAGAACATGGCCTCCGGTACTAGATACAGGTGAGTGCTGAGGCTGGGGGACCTCTCTGTCTTTAATATTGTGTTTGTCAGGGGCTCAGAGGTCTGTCTGATGCATATGTGGGAGCAAGATACACCTGTTTTCTTTCTCTGTTTTCACTAGATGATTTGCCAAAGAAGCGGCCTGCACAAATCTACAAACCTTCTAACCCTGAAACGCTTGCTTACCTTGACTTCAGTGTCTCCACAACTGGCATGCTAGCAGGGGTAAAGGTAGGGACTTCTTGATAAAGCTGCCATTCTTTGCTGTCATGCCTGGCTGGCAGGTGGTACATTGCTCTTGATTTGCAACTCCTCATGATTTTTGGTACTAGAAATTGATGTGCTTCCTCCCTTGCAGTCATTATTTGATTCCATTGACATTAAATTAGTTCTGTACTTGCTATGGGACTCTGCGTGGTGGGTTTAGCCCCTCTCCTCCTCCTCAGCCTAAACATTTCATTCCAGCACCCCTGTGGATAACCCACTAGCTTGTTGGCCTGAAGCACTTTTCAACTTATGCATCTGTTATTTCTGTTTTATGAATGAAATGAGACTCACACATCATTTGTGTGAGTTCCAGTGTCCATTCATTTTCCCCTTCTTATTGCAACTCAGCTACTGGCCATTGGTTTTCAATATTCTCTTCTTCATGCAATTAAAGGACGTGAAGATTTCTCTGATATTCACCTGGTACAATACTAGAGTAAGCAGCAAAAAACTATTGATAGATTTGTTTGATAAGCTAAGGCATCTTGAGCTCTTTACATCTATTCTGCCATTTTCTCCAACCCTTTAGCCACAGTTCGTCAAATCTGTTTTACCTATCTGCTAACTTATGTATTATCCCACTATTGGTTTCGCCAAGACACAGGCAGAGGTAAAATTACTCTGTTATTCTTCGGAATCATACCCAAAGAGTATGATTATTTTAGAAATATCTGCTGATGTATCATATTTATAGCATATATTGAATTCCTCATACTCTTTGGTATGATCCATCTATTTTCAGAAGCTGTCAGCATACTTTATAAACAAAGAAAGCATAATTTTCCCAGTTTTCAGATGAAGAATCTGAACTGCAGAGCTGGTAATGTGACCAGCTCGAAGCTGACTGGTTAAATGGTTGAGCTGGCTGATGGTCACATATTGGACACTCCTGCAACATTCATTCCATCTAACTTTGAATAGCTATGATGCCTACAGATGTGGAGTAGCCATCGGGCTTCTCAATAACCAACAGAGAGGAGCAGGGACTTTTAGGGTGTAATTTATCTGACTTACCTGAAACATCTATTTTTGAATGTCACATAAGTCTTCATTTCTTCTAAAGGGAGCCTCAAATGATTGTTTCAAATGCAATCATCCATATTAAACCGGGTCTGAATTCCACTTTATCAGACTTGCAGAAATGGCTACTAACTATGCAAAGTGAGTATCTGTAAAACTTCAAAGATAGTCAAAGGCAGGGCAAGTCGATGAACCTTTCTTAATATGGCTAGAGGGAAATACAGATAAATCCATCAAGGAATTCTTGATTAGCTTCGAATATCTGGGTCACAAAGCCTCCAGATCACTGACTCAGCAGGTTTATGTAAACAGCTACCATCTACTACATCATCACTAGTGATTAATTAATTATAAAAAGATCAAAAGAAGCCACAAGGCTTATATTCATAATGCAGTTGTGCTAAATTTAAAAAATGGCTAAATAACTCTTGTGGCTTCTGAAAATGGATAAATGTTTTGTAATCACCTTGTAATCTATATTAGTAGATTCCACGTTTGCTCTCAACTTTTTCAATAGCTTGTGTGCAGTATGGCTTAAGAACTCACAGAATAACACCAGTTCTGTATCAATGCAGTTCAGTTTAATCCTATGTGAAAAAGGGGTCTTGAATCAGGTAGAGTAGATTAATCTCTGCAAACTGCAGATGATCACTGTGCAGACATCTATTCTGAGCTGGGCGTTTTGCATCACTTGGAACATGTCATTGGCAATGGAGAAAAAGTCACTTCTGAAGCTTTATTCTCTTGTTTAAGATCAAATAAATTTTACCTTCCAAGCATCTGTTCCCCTCCATTGACTCCAGCAGTATATAAGGCAACCAGCTCCCTATGTGGCAGAGATCAAAGGTTAGGTAAGTTAAATCCTACCCAGACTGTATTTCTAATGGGGGTATCTTTATTGTTTGCTAACAAAATTTAAAAGATATTTTTCAGTTTCCATTGTCATAGGAACTTCTAAGTCAGAGTGGGTGAATGTGGAAAGCATCCTAACATTAGAAGAAAAATCAGGATAATTTCCTTTTGATCAGGTTTTTTATTTCTGTTTTTCTACCATCTGCTTTTATCTCTGAGAGCTTTCTCACTAAGATTTTGAGAGCCTGTTTCTCAACTAGGAGCTGAAGACATAGTAAAAAACATGAAGACATATTACGGAAACTACTAAGTTTATTAGGAATCTTTATCACTGAATGATTAGGTCCTTTGTACTGTTTGCGAGCAAAATCCCTCCATTTAAGAAGTGCATTGGTATTTTATATTTTATTAAGAAATACGTACTTGGAAATACGTTACTGATGATCAACAAAATGCTTCATTCAGGTCCTGCAGTCATTAATTCCTTTGTTATTCCAGAAAGTTTAGCCTGCTATCATTAGCTTTGCATATAGCTTGGAGCACATCTTTAAACCACTCACAGCTTTCTTCCTAAATCACTTCAAACTTATCATTCATTCTGTCTCCTCTCCCCTTTCACAGTTATTTGGATGCCCTCATGAAGGAAAATTATGTTTCCTGAGATATAAATTACATGTGTGCTTACGCTGAGCATAAAGTCAGTATTTATTTTGGGGGTTTTATCCTGTAGCTGATTTAAGCACTTGGTGCAGTCTTCCAAACAACATAGTTGATCACTTTAATTACTTTGCTGTTGTCTTTCAGATGTCTCATGCAGCCACTAGTGCCTTTTGTCGTTCTATTAAGCTGCAGTGTGAGCTTTATCCCTCCCGAGAAGTCGCGATCTGCTTGGACCCCTACTGTGGACTTGGGTTTGTCCTCTGGTGCCTCTGCAGGTGAGGCTTCTCTTCTGCCTGTCTTCAAACACCGTTTCCACTGTACTGTAACACAGCAAACTGGATGATGTGAGTGATAAAAGGACGGGAAGAACAGGCAGCACCTCTGGGACTGCCGTAGGCAATTGGAGTTGCTGGAAGCTGTGTGGAGAGTGCTGTATGGAAGACATGGTTTGTTTGAGTGGGGCATGGCCGTAGGTATTTAGACTTAGAAGTACAGAGCATCCACGCGGCTGCTCATTGACCTCCTGCTGTTTTACTGCTGTCTCTGCAGAGCCTGGATCGTTTTACTTGATGAAAGCAGTGCTTTACCAATATTACCTTAAGGAAGTGGTTTCCTGGTGCCCTCTTTTTCGTTCTCTAATCTGAAAGCAAGAGTAAATATCGAGGGACTTCCTCATTTGTAGGACGTAGGGATGTGATTTTTGTAGAGATGCAGGAGTGTGTTTTCTTGCAGGTACTTGTGTGGCAGTAACAAAGTTATCAGGAAAAAACCAAACATTTGTAGTGAAATGTGAATCAGCGTTTTTTGCTAATAACTTCAGAAATTTCTGACAGAAACAGTTCTGTCAATCTCTATACTCCAGGGAAGTTACAGTTCAGCACTGAAAGCAGGTCCATCAATTTATTTATTTTTAAAGTTAGCTGGGTTGATGCAAAGCAAAAGAACTATGGGAGCGTTAATGGAGCCCGTTTATATGAAGGCATATGAGAGTCACAGTAGTCCAACATCTTTGCTCCTTCCATAGAAAGTTCTTTGGTTTTAGCAGTACTGCTCTTTTTAGTTACTAAAATGAAGATAATCCTGGGCAAATAATAATACAAATAATAAAAATAATAAAAATACAAATAATAAAAATACACTGGATAAACTTTGTATCAATTTACTGAATACCTGAAGGAAGTATTATTTGATAACAACTGCAACGATTTCTTTTTAACAATTATTCGTTTTAAAATAGGCTGTTGGCCTGTTTTATTGCCCTTTTAAAAACATTTATTATTAGATATTAAATAGGATAAAGATTAACAGTGTTATCTTGTTTATTCTTGATCAGTTTCTTGTGATTTAAGCTATACTTGTCCTAATACTATTTTGGATTTTACATAGGGATTAGAGTTGCCTTTGTTTTGAAAACCTTTTTTTTTTCAACATCTTATTTCCTCAAAAGAAAGGTAAAAATATTTAGGCTGCAGGAAAAAAAAAAAATCAGAAATTCAGAGATTTTAATTAAATCACCTTGTTTTAGGTTAAATTTTTTAAATGATGATTTTTTTAAGTCAGTTGAGTATTTCTTATATAGACTTGCGTGTTCCAGCGTGTCCTGATGTCAGCACTGTTAAGCCTTTGCTCTGCTGGAGGCTCAGCCAAATTTGCCTCAGTGCATTCAGTGAGACAGAGAAGGACTGAACCATAAGCAAGTTCAACTAAGGAATGTATTCTTGTGTGGGATAATGTTGAAACAAAGAGCATATGCAACATCATGATAGGGCCATAAAACACAGATAAATGTTGACCTGTCCAAAACCCAAGGAATTTGTGGTGCCCATGACTCTCCTGAATACAAAAATTTTTGTTTCTTCCAAAACCATTTTTGCAACAAATAAGCATTTACTGCCCTGAGGTCCTTGCCAATACTGATAGTATTCAGCCCTTTAGGAGTAGAAGATTGTTTATGACTGGCAAGTGAATTAAGGCAGCAAGCCTCTGGGAGAAAGCAATCAGTGTTTGTGCCCTTTGTAGCTTATAGAAGGAACAGAAAATTTTATACCATTTTCGAAGAAGAGAAAGGAAACAAGGGAGCTGAAGGAACTGAGATGAGGCCAGCAACACTCTAGTCTTATGAACCATCACGTCAGTCTCTTCTTTGCCACTGATCTCCTGTTCCTATTAAACCAGAAAAACTGCAAGCTGCTAGAATTGCGATTGTCATTTGGAGAAAGCTGGCATCAGATACAGCTTCATTAATTCCACTTACAAACTTAATTCTCATTTTGTTACTATTTTAAAAATGAGTATGTTTTAAGGGATAGCAAAAAATACATCCTGGAGTTTATTAGACTCCTGCTCTTCATAACTTGAAATTTTGCAACTTTGCATTTTACCCTCCGAGGTTCAGCATAACCAAATCCTTCCTAACATTTCAGCCCACATTTCTATCTCAGAGAATTCTGCTAGAAAATTATGATTGTGTGTCACCACTCCCATTGACTAAATTAGAATTTCTAATGGCATACGGAGATGAAGTTAGATCTTCAATTTTTGATCAGTTAGGGGGTTTTTAGAGTTAAATAGGGACTCTTCATTTTAGGAGCCCATCAGGAAGAGAGATCAACCTCCTGTGCTGGGTGTGGTTAAAATGTTGAGTTCATTTTAGTCCCTTTATTAACTAGACCAAAGGAGGCATTGACTAAGGAATGAAAGAAAAACTAATCTTTTATCCCCGTTGTAGGTGCTTAGACGTTGTGCTGGCCTGCTCCACTGCGGTGCCCCAGAATGCCCCATTCTGTGAGGTCAAAGCTACTTAGGAAAGCTGCTGGAGCATGGAGCCAGCCCTTTGGTAAGTTCAGAATATATTGCATAGTTTTGCAAAGTTTTTATATTTTAAGAATTTATTATTTTATGGCCTAAAGGTTATAAAATAATAAAGAAACCTTGCAAAGCAGAGCAATACATTAAAAAGAACTGTTCCCTCTAAACTGGCTGCATGCTCCAGCAGGGTTTCCTTGGAACCTTTGTCATTGAACAGCACGTCCTAGGTGTGGCGGCAGCCATCAGCCCCATGTGAGTTCACAAACTCCTAACTTCCTAATTTTAACAGGTTCTTACTCATGACTCAATAAAAGAATACAGTACGTTTGCGTTTTTCTCTTTAATAATCTCATTGTTCCATTCTGAGAGGGTGATCCTACTGTTCTGACTTGCATTGTATTACATTTTAAACTGTATTACATTCTTAAAAGGAAAAAAAATTGAAAGTTTCCCCCAGTGTTAAAAGAGTGAATTCTAAATCCCATTGTTCAGAAATGCTTCCTGAAATTAAGATGTCCCTATCTTAATGCTCCTCACTGTGGGGCAGAATAGAACATTCTACAGTTCATTAGTGTGGATTCACTTAATTCATAATTGCTGAGTAATGAAATAGAATAAGAATTTTCTCTCTACTTTAGACCAGCTAAGCAAACTCATATTGCAGTTCTACTTTTAATACTAGAAGATAGAATTGTCCTTGCTCAAATTAAAATTAAGTACATTAATAACTTTAAATAAATTTTATTAAGTCAGTGAGACTCAGACTGGACCAGATGAACTGAATTTTCTGGTCCATAACAGCCATGTAATAAAGAGCAGGAATGCCATTAAGTGATCCAGGGAAGGCTTTCCAGGTAAGGTGCAGTGAAGTGACTTTCTCTTGTCCTGCTCCTGCTGTCTCTGTTCCATAGCATGAAGCCAAAATCTCCAGTGGTGCTGCTAGGTAGCTTCTTGCAGCAAGAGACTGCAAGGTTTCTTAGTAGCCAAACAAGTGGAACTGTGCAAGAAATAAGCAAAGAGTTGCAACACTAACATGAGAACTGCATTTTAGGAAACTTTAGTGTGCTAGGACTCACTGTTTATTGTTAGGTTTTTTAGGCTAACTTGAAGGAACCAGGCAGGCATGAGGATTTCGCCCAGTTCCCAGCCCTTTTATAGCAAATTAAAGGCAGCACTGCATGAAGAAGCCTAAATGCTACATCAGAACAGGATAATTCTGACATGGGAAGTGAAGGATATGAACATAAAGATCTCTCATGTGCTTTGCAAAGTGCATACCAGGCACAGGAGGAATGTGAAGGTGCATCTGCCCACAGATTGCTGTGTGCCAGTTTCCTGGGGCGACTTTAGCCCGTATATGGTAATTTGTGGAAGAGGCAATTTGCATTTCTTCCACATTACAATAGGACTGTTAAACCTGCCTCAAGTCTGGAAGGTTCAAGGGCAGCTGAAAGCCCTGAGTCACCTTGATATGTGAGTTCTGAGATGGGTTGACAGACTAACTATCAGCTCTGTACACCTGCCCATTCGTGGGGGAGTAACTGAGGCAGGAGAGATGGTGATAAGACACCACCCAAGTGGTGCTCAAGGCTGAGCAACAGCCTTTTGCTGTACAGTAGCTACGCTTCTTGTGATCTCTGTCCCTTGTCTGTCCAGTACTGACAATTTATCATGCTTACCATAAGTCATGCTCTTAGTGCACTGTGTGCCAACTGGGCATCTTTGGACTCTGCAGGCGTTATAAGGTCCGTTATTCTCCAAAAGTCCCTTTTTTGTGCACATAATGGGTCTCCAGAACTGAAGATTGAATTTCGGCCCAAGTCCTGTGAAGCCTAAGTGAAATATATGCCCAAACACTGTCACTGATGGCCCGTGCTGTCCTTCCTACAAGATCTAGTCCAGGTGATTGGGAAGACTTTTGCTCAGTCTCATGGAGGTTAACTCAGCGATGCAGACTCTTCGCAGGCTTTGGATTATGGGCGTGGCAATTCAGTTATTTTGGTCTCTACCAAATGCCCAGTTCACATACCTGTGCCTCATCACCAAATGCCAAGTATCATCTGTAGAAATCTAGAAACTAAATGCATATACTTATGAGATTCAGCTGTGCTTACCTGCCTCCTTCAGTTAAGTGGGAAAACAGCTCATGTCACCTGAAAAGGACACAGAAGTAAGGGCAGTGATGGGTCAGTAGCCTGCCTGAATGCAATTACAAATTGCAGTTGCCATTTATCAGCATTTATTCACCTGCTGAAATTTCTGAAACTATTATAAAACCTCAGACTTTACTATTAATCTGCCTCAGCACAATATGGGGTAAGTCTCTGATTCAGTGGAACAGTTAAGTGCCAAGATGTCCTTCCAGGCATCTCCATATGCTGCCAAAACAGCCTGCCAAGCAGTGCAGCCAGTGTTGTGATCAGATGGTACCAAAATACATCCTGGTGCATTTACCTGGAGTATTCCTGTCCTTGGGCAGCCCTTGCTTAGTGCAGGCAGACAAGGCTCTTCACTCACTGCCAAAATCCAAGGCTTTATCAACCACGTGAATCACATGAATACTTTCTTTCCCCCAGATTGCTATGCAGTCACCTAAAAGAAGACAGCTTTTCTAAAAGTGATCTCTCACCCCAGTCACCCCTGCATTTCACTCTGCATCTGCATCCCAAAAGTCATTATGACAAGATGATGCAGAGATGCTCTGTAGTCGCTCTCCTTTTTTGTCTTCTTTTTCTCTTACTCCTTTTGAATTTTCTAAAAATGGTAGGGACTGATAAACAGGTGTCCAGGTCTGTCAGGTAGTCTCTGCAGTTCTGCACTGTCTGCTCCTTTTGTAAGACTTGAATCAGAAGGTGGACACTTTTGTGACATATATTTCTACAGCAGTGGAAGAAGCAATCTCACTACAGTTCCTTCTCAGTATTTACATAACAAGTCTTGCACCTAGTCCAAAGTATCATATATTGTTGCCATCTCAGAAGGGGGAAATTAGGTTCTACAGTTTCTATTTAAAACCCAAAGTTTTCCTAGTATCCCATTGATCCCCTTGATGCTGCAGTGTTCATCATTATTTTGTTGGTTCCCATATGAGAGTAGCAAAGCTGACAGTTTAACCGTCTTAATATTGTGTTTGAAGGTGAGATGGAATGTCTTACCTTTTTCAGGGCCTCAGTTTCAGGATTAACTCTGGCAAATCTGGAGTACCATGCCCAGAGGAACCTACCAAACTTTTCTACCATACCTAGAATTACATGGAGGCAGCATTGACAGAACTTCTATAGGTTTGGAACTGTATCTAGCTTTATCCAGCATCTTCAAAGCAGACTTCCACAACAGCAGTTTGTTCAAGCACGTGGTCTTCTGCATGGTGTTTGGCATTTATACTAAGCAAACACTCTCTAAAATCTCACAGTGATTTGAAACTACCAGAATGGTAGAAATGTTTCAACCAGCTGTACAAAGAAGTATTTTTTTCCTCAGCTTCTCTCCACCAAAACATTGGTGATATACAGCTTCTCAGGGGTTAATGTGGGAATATAAACCTGTGAATTTTCAAGGATATGTGGCCATCAGGAACGTTTTGTTGCTTGGAGTGTTTCTCAAATTCTGCATAGTGTTTCTGAGATTGATTAATGGGGGGTGAGCCAAGTTATGGCTGACATCATGGTGACCAGGTGCTGCATAAACCACTTCAGCTGTGGAACTGGCACATTCACCCCAGAAATATGTCTTTGTAGTTCTTCTTCTGGCTCCACCAACTGCTCTAGAAAATTGGAGGATATGCATGGGTTACTAAACCACAGCTCTGTAGGAAAAGCCTGTGTTGGGCATGGTTTCCAGGCATGGCATCAGCAGTCTGTAGGTTTGTGTACTGCAGACAAGAGCAGCACATGTCTGAGGTTCTGTGCCTCAGAAAGTTTCATTCATTCCTGCTAGATATTTCCTGCTGCTCTGTGGTTTGATCCTGAACTACACAGTATTTTTGAGGCATTAGAAAACTCAGAAAAGGTACTAGCAACATCTTAATTTGTTTCAGTGTAATTGGAGTAATTGTTTTAGTCAGGGTCTGATCATAAGAGTATTTTGTTTCCCTCAGTCTGAAGAGGGTGGGTTATTTTGCATCTAAATCCTCATGGTGAGGGGGAAAATATTTGTCTTTGATGTAAATTTTCCCAAATTCCACTATTTTTGACAATTTCCTGGTAAAATACACTTAGAATCAATTTTCTGTTTTCCTACTGAAGCAATGCAGCTTTTCTCTCCCATACTGCTGTGGAGATTGTGGGGGTACTTTTCAGTACAGGAATCAAGTTTGTTCTTTTGATTTTTGTCTTGATTTTCGTATGTTGTGCCCAGCTGAACAAGTGATACTTAAGGGTCTTAATATGGTTGTGAGTAATAATTTTCCCACATTTGACTATTTTGGTAACTTGTTTATTATTGTGCTGATAATTTTTTCTAACCAGGTTGCATCAACTAGAGAAGTTTGGGAACGGGGAAGGGTTTGATGCTTGTGTGGTTCTTACTTGTGTGATTACAGTTTCCTGTTTGTAAGAATTATGTATTTACCAGAGAGATCGCACACCTTGATTATTTGTGGGGCTCTAACCTTAAATTTGCGAATAAGTGAGACCTTTTGGTCTTACTTCTCTGAAAAACTTCATAGAATTGGCAAAGAAAGAAAGAATGGAGTAATAACTATAGTAAGAACTGTTACTACTCCCTGGCTCTTTTGATCTGTCGCTTGAGCTCAGGGCAAACTCCTTTCAGGCGTGGGTAACATTGCCAAGATCTCTTTTCACATGTTTATGCAGCACATGTTCAAGGTTCAGTCATACTTTATTTTGATTCCATAAAAGCGTAATGGTTCATTTGACCGCCCTGTGCCACAGTCGCTGTGTCAGCCCTAGCCCAGAACACATCGCTCCGTGGCAAGTCACTGGTCATGAATCAGCAGGAGTGGCATAAATGTGGACTAGCAGTCAAAGATAAAATTTCTGCCCTGTGATAAATGAAATTGTTTGAACTTTAGTTCATACATATACCATGACGTCTTCTGGCTCATACTCCAGCAGAGACCTAAACAATTTGGATTATTAACTGCCGTTATGGCTGGACTTGGGACACCTTTTATGCCTTTATCGTACCAGGTAAAGACATCCAGGTCGCACAAACCTTGTTGTACATGGCATGGCTTTTGAAAGCACTCTCATCTGGGTTTAAGGGGAGTGGGGGCACTCACTCACCATGGAGGGAACCTGTGTGAGCATCCTGTCTGCAAGACTTGAAAAAGTATGTGTCTTCTTCCCGATGTCCAGTGTTACAGAGATGATCATATTCCTGAAAATAAAGTTCCATTTCATGTCTCACCTCAGGCACTTGGATTTGAAAACATCAGCTTTACTTTACCCAGACGGCATTTCAGGTTTTCAAGTCACAAATGGAATTTTCTTGTGCATCATAAATCTCGGGGGCTTTTATGGTCCTTTCTCAGAACTTCTATGATTTGGGGGTTTTACGCTGTCACCGTTCCACTTTGAAATATCTGCAGATCACAAATTGAGATGTGAGGGGACTGTAAAATTGATGGTAAATCTGCCTGTGTGAGATGAGTGAACAGCACAGGACCCATGGGAAATAAAGACATCAAATTGGGAATATTTTTTCCTTTGGGAAGAATCACAGGTATCAGAGAAATTAGCTCTGACATAATTGTTTCCTTCGGGGACTCTCATAAGTCTTTTCTCAATATTTATGCTCACTGGATATCCAGTAAACAAGAGATGTAGTACATTTGAGCTTCAAAAGTTAGTAAAACTTTCACAGAAGAAATCTAAAGCCACGAGAATTGTTAAATTGGGGCCAGATTCACTCCCTTGAAAATTATTGCAAACCTCTTGCTTGCTTTAGCAGGAGATAGATTACTTCCATGTTAAGCAATCAAGTACCCTTTGAATCAAGGTGTCTTAAAATGATAAATTGTCAATCTAAATTTTTTGTCAGCAACACGTAATTTTTGCTGATATTATAATACTGCTTATTATCACCATTAATAACTGAGCTATTTTGCTCTCTTTGGTACAATTCTAACTGCAAAGTCCATTGGAATTTTGAGTAAATTAGTAGTTTAGGTGCACATTTTGCCTGCATTCCGCATGATTCATCATAGATTCTGAAGGTATAGCAAAAAACAGAGTTAAATTTCATGTTAAACTTATGGAGGTGTGGAGCACTGTAAGGCTTTACACAGTTCATCCAGTGCTGTGATAAACTATATCCTAGTGCCCCATGGCTTGTAAACGTCTGTGGACACAGGTGTTTAGTGTGTGTTAATGAATCTTGTGTCTTACAGCGTTTATTCAGGACACCAGTCTATTTTGATTCCTCCCTCAGAACTGGAGACCAATCCCGCTCTGTGGCTGCTTGCCGTGAGTCAGTACAAAGTGAGAGACACTTTTTGTTCCTATTCGGTCATGGAGCTCTGTACTAAGGGACTCGGTTCGCAAACAGAGTCACTGAAGGTGAGTGATTCTGCTGTGCTGCACAACCTGTCGCCTGCAGGGTGGTGTTTGAGAGCCTTTCTGCTCTGCTAAATGTCTGCTGCGAGGAGAAAATCATCAGAGGGCACAAGCAGCTTCCACAGAACCCATGTTGTTCCTTGCCAAAGGCTATATATGAATATCAGTCATTCTCTTTCAGATCACAGGGCTACTCAACATCAAGGAAAGGCTTTTATTTACCTAAGTTTTCTGATCTGTGTTTCAGCCTGTGTTGATAGGCAAGTGTTGGAAAACAGAGATGTAAATGTCCAAGAGGCCCAAGAAGTATTATGATGTGTAGTGTGTTTTATGAATACCCTGATTATATGGAGTACTAATTTGGTTTTGACCTCTGTAGTTAAATAACCACATTTAGAAGTACTGTGTTGTTTTAACTAGATTGTTCTCATTGTAAGGAGAGGAAGGTATATCTTCCTTTTCCTCCCCAGAATTAAAAGCCAAGTAGCCAGTTAAATTTCTGAAATCATCTGAAATTTCCAGTGTGCTACTGAATTAAATTAGATCCTGAGATACTGATATTTATGATGTCTCCAGCCTTTACCATCCTTGCTTAATAATTTCCTAATCAGTTTTTCCAAGTCTAGACATTGCTTCCTTTTTGCTGTTATTCACTGTCGTCTGAATTAATTTTGGGAATCGCATTCCCTCCCTTTAGAATTAGCATACTCATAATTTCCTGTGTGCTAATGTTGAGATGACAAGCAAGTACGTGTGCTCTTCTACAGCTATTAGACTGTCATCTGGCCATCCGGCCTCCAGGAAAGATGGAAATTGTACTGGTACCGTAGCCTCTGTTCTGCTGTTCCTCTTGAATCATAATACCTGCCTAATACACTTAAGCACTACTGTTTTGCGTTAAATCTTCCCATTTGTGGCCTTTGTTACATTTTAACTTCTTTTTAGGCGAGGGGACTGGACCTTTCACGTGTGCGGACATGTGTAGTAGTGGCTGAAGAACGACCTCGGATAGCTCTTACTCAGTCATTTTCAAAGTTATTTAAAGACCTTGGTCTCCATCCACGGGCTGTCAGCACATCACTTGGCTGTAGAGTTAACTTGGCAATATGTTTGCAGGTAAGATGTTTCACTCCTTAGGCTCAAAGTTATTTTAAGAAAATGGTTTTCGGTAAGAAGCATTCACTGTATTTCCTTTGGCTGCTTGGTTGCAGACGTATTAAGAAAATGCATGTGGTAATTAATGTTCTTGCATATACAGGTAGTAAATTTCTGTTACTTTGTCAACTCTTCATCCCTCTCATGTTGCACTCATAGCATTTATTCTGCCCATGAATGCAGTAATTCAGAAAGGCACCTAATAGTGACAGAATGCCTCTGTACTCCAAAACCAGTATGTAGTTGTGTCATGTAAACTCCAGTTCCCAAGTGTTCGCTTTAATATGCTGCAAAATGGATTCCTTCTGTTTATGAAATACTTCCAACCATTACTTAGTTAACAAAATAGGTATTTTCTGCAAACAGTTTATTGCTTAAAAAGGAAATAATTTTGCTACATCTCTTTCATTCTGTTTTGACCCACTAATCAGAAGAAACTTCCCAGGGATAATAAAGGAGTTGACTTGCATTCTTGAGGAGTCTTTATTGAGTTATGATTTTAAGGACTGATGGCGCACTGTAGCTATTTTGTCTGAATTTCTGAATAGCCTCTAGTTTTTCATCCAGTGATAACTACACCAAGCAAATAGTTTTAGGCTGATCTAGAGTATATCAGTTTATCTTTCAGAACTTTGTGTGAAGAAAGTTAACTTGCCTCTTTTTTTAAGATGTCCAATTTTTAATTATTTTTGCCTTATTTCTAGTTTAAATTTATCTGGTATTATATTCAGCCATTTTTTTAATTGCATTTTTTGAATCTAGAATAAGAATATTCATTTCTATCATGCATCTAATACAAATCTTAGTCTTCAATAAATAGATAAAGAATCTTAAGACATGCATTCCTGATCTGTGTCTCATTTTTTTGACTTGTGATCTCTTTCTGTCTCTCCAAATTTGGTTTCAGAGTTCCACACATTATTCCTGTATTAACGCCATAGGTGTCCTACTCTGGTGTGATATGATTTCTGATTTAATAACCTTTTAAGTACTAAAAGAATCATCTTCTGCATTGGCAGCTGCTTTGGCTGAGAAGTTCCATATCCATTTGGTCACCTACCATGTCTTTAACCTCTTCGAAGTCACCATCTCCCTGGTAGAACTTGCCTGTACTCTGTGTGGTACATCCCCCATTTCAAATCTGGCAGTTACCCCTAGTTTACATTAAGGATTTCTCATGCATGTAACATGGATAGTTGCTTTGGTGTGGAAATCAGAACAGAACTTCTGAGTGACACTGCAAATAAGAAATCTGCTATTCTTTTCCTGATTGTAAATGTAAATTTTTTTTTATTTTATTAAAAAAATCTGACAAATACAGGTTATGGCTTCGTCACAGACCCGTATGTCTGTGCCTGCCTTAGCCTCTTGCCCTTTTCAATGTCACTAGAGGATCTAGGCTTTCATCAGACCTTGGCTAAAAGGGACTGTGTAGTTCAGCATGTTACCAGGATATGAATACACACCTCCAGTACTGCTTGCTTTGTCTCCAGCTCCAGCAGAGTATCCCTACAGCACAAGGTGTCTTTAGTTGTTATTATCAAGCATATGACAGGGAAAAGCTGAGCAGGGTTAAAAGTCATTCTGTGGCCCAGAGGTAGAGTTGTTTAGTTTGTCATTCTGTAATTGCTACCATAAATATTCTCCAGGAATAAAGAAGTTTTAGAGAGGAGAGGAAGGAAGGAAGTGATGACCTACCCTCATGGCAAACGGATCAGAATGTAGGGGTGCTGTCAGCTCTCCCCTTCAGCTGTGGTGGAGCTACTTCTGAAAGGCAAATCAAGTTCTCTAGTTTCTGGTCCATGGAGGGACCAGACATGAAAGATGCTGTAGATTACAAGGACAAAATAGCTGCAAAAGGTTGCTTGCCACTAGTGGAAATCTCCATTTTAGGCTTGCACCAGTCACTGGACTGTTCACAGTGGCTGCTTCACTTATAGGTCATTAATTGAGGACAAATAATAAAGTCAAGGAATGACAGTAAGCAGCCAGGTTCAATGCCAGAGTGTGGCTCGTTGTACTCAGTCTGCCTGGGATGGAGTTAATGTTTTTCATAACAGCCCATATGGAGCTGTGTTTTGGATCTGAAAGAATGTTGATAGCACACCAGTGGCTGAGCTATTGCTGAACAGTGCTGCACAGCATCAGGGCTTTCCCCATTTCTCCCTCTGTCCACAGCACCAACATCCCACTGGCTCCAGCGAGTGGGCTGGGGGAGAAAGAAGCTGGGAGGGGACACAGCCAGAAAAGCTGTCCCAAGCTGACCTGGGGTATCCCACACCACATGATGTCATGCTCAGCATTAAAGAAAAAGGGCTGCTGGTCATCCAAAGTAGCCATTGCTCAGAGACTGGCTGGGCATTGTTCTGCTTGTGGGAGGTGACAAGTGATTGCTTTTACATCACTTGGGTTTTTCTCTTTCCTTTACTCACTAAACTCTTCATCTTGACCCGTGGGTTTTCTGACTTTTGCTCTTCCTATGCTCTCCCTGTCCCACTGGGAGCTGGGTTGGTACTGAGCTGCTGGCTGGGTCAGCCCACTGCAAACATGCAGGAAAGCTGACTGCACTCAGAGAAACTGGAAGTCCTAATCAGAATGCAGTTAGGCTGGATTTTGTCTTGACTGTGTATATCTGCCTTGTGATTGTGTTAACTCCTTAGCTGAAGTTAGCTTCTTTATAGATTGTTCTTTACAGAAATTCTTGAGTTAGTGAATTAAACTGTTAAAGTGGGTAAATCTCTGAAGGAAGATTATTAATGAAATAATTATGATTTTAAGAACAGTACAGAATGAGAGCCTTGAGTGAGATGGTTAAACAGCCTGGCTGATCATATACCTTAGTGCCAGGCATCACTGAGTTCTACTAAGATGTGGCATCTCAGTCCATAGGACAACCTAAAAGCCAAACACTTTCTAAAGAGTGGTGTGGCTGGAATGAAGAAAAGCCATTTCAGGACAGGCTATATGTAGTAACATTACCCTCCCAAGCGGAATGGTTTTGAAACTTTTTTGTTTGGCAGGTTTTAAAGGTGTTTGAAAAATTACTAAAGATTTTACTTACAAGCATCACCACAAAACATGTCATTTTGGTGGAGAATATAAAGATAGAGGATTGCATCCTTTGAAGCATCTGGAAGTAGGCACTGCCAAAGACTGGATACTGAATTAGTCTGGATGCTCTTTCCAAACTGTCTGGAAGGTTATGGCTAGTGGTGTTTCAGA
Source organism: Cephalopterus ornatus (assembly GCA_013396775.1). Taxonomy (NCBI): domain Eukaryota; kingdom Metazoa; phylum Chordata; class Aves; order Passeriformes; family Cotingidae; genus Cephalopterus; species Cephalopterus ornatus. The sequence goes on along the minus strand of VZRE01012409.1, from coordinate 180,690 downwards.
ATAGCTTGTGGGCTATTCTGTTTTTTCAGCTGAGGAACAGAATGAATTTTAATTCTTGATCAACACTTTTCCTGAAATTAGCATTGTCTCCAATATGTTCCAGAAATGGGTTATGATTTCTGAATTCTTCACACTGCATAAAAATACTTCTCAAGATGTTTGAGTCAACAGCATCTGCCTTTGCTTTTTCATTTCCAAGTTGTGTCATCCATGAGATCAGCATGTGGTTCTTGGAGCACCATCTTCCACAGGGATAACTGTGATCTAACCTATTCTGCAGTCTTCCTAAAATATGTATCTACTAATCACATTATTAAACATATCTCAGTGTTCAACTATTGACCCTTACCAGCAAAAAGCCTGTCCACGGTTCTTCTCTATGGGCTGCCTCTACTTGGATATTATCTTTGATACCTTCTTCATTTCCAATTTTGTGGACAAATTCAAGACTGAGGTGTTTCAAGGGACAGGTATCCTGGTTTTTCCAAAAATCTTTTGCTTTTTACTGTTCCACTCTCCACAAAGAAGAGGAGGAGGGTGTGTATGTACATGTATGTGTCTCTGTGTGCGTGTATAAAGACTTCATAGCAGAATTTAATGTTTTATTAAAGATTACCCTAAGAAGGAAATCACTGTGATAATCCCTTTGGTACAAAAGAGTCTTAGTCTACCAAGTTATCTTAATTTCCAGATTGAGATCACTGACAGACTAATGCATTGTCATTTGTATTTATTTCCTTTCGAATTTAGAGCAAATTGAGTATGTTTCCTTTGAGGTAGTCGTTTTGAACCAGATTTTTAGAGATTTGCTTTTGAAAATAAATAATCCCCTCCATCTTTAGGCACTTAAATATCATTAATATCTGACCTTTCATGGCTGTATAGTCACAGATAATGGTCTGGGGATTTCTGAGATGAAAAGATTGCATCCAGCATATTTTAATTCTCATTAACCAGCATCTTAGCATTCTCAAGAGAGAGAGAAAAATAGATATGAAAAGTAGTCTGTTTCTTACAACAGCACAGATGGTTCTCTAGGATTTTAGCTAATTTCCATTTAAACACTTGGAATAAATATTTTCATTTTATTCAACCTGCTACTCAATTTCAGTTGAAGGAAAACTTTTAGAAGTTGTTCATTTTCCTTAGTTAACCCTGAAAATGTACTAACAAGTCTGTCCAAATAACGGCAGGAGAAAAGGATTCATCTTGCTTCTTTTATGTCTCCTCTAACTGAGACTGCAAGGTTAAGTGAGTTATCCCATATACATCTATAATCACTAGAATTGCAGAAATACTTCAGTAGACAGTTTCATTCAGCCTGTCTCAGGTGCCCATCTTGGGGTACGATTCATCACCATCAGGAGATACCTCTTACCATATACTGCATGTTTTCTTCTTTGATGGCTGAAGTTATAAGAATTGAACCCTTTCCTCACTGTCTAGCAAAGGAATCTTTGTTAGTCAGTTTGAAGATTAAAGTTAATACTTCTTTTTACTTAGTGATAGATTACACCTTTTGAGCATCTTCCATATGAAAAGTAATTAAGGATGGGTCTGCAAAAGAGTGCAGCAGGAGACCATGCACTTTGTCAGAGGTATGATTCACATTTAGCAATGTACTACAGCTCTGGGTGAGTTCCCTCAGATTCTGTTTTCCCACCTTTACTATGAGTCATGCCGTGAAGTTCTTTTCACAGCTCCAGCTGCTGTGCTTGTGTATGTGAGATTGTCAAGTGTACACCAAAAATTCCTTTTCTGAGCATCACTGGAGCAGAAGTAGGCTCAGAGTAAACACTGAGGCCACATCCTTAGATAGCGAAACAAAACCCGTAACAGCAGTTATGTTTAAATTCCTAGGACTTCTGATTGCCCTAGTTCCTGATTTTTAACTCTGGGAAGGGAAGTAGGGGAGAGCATGCAGCTTGGCCTTTGACTTCAGTGGAAATTAGTGGTGGACTGAGTACTGGGATGTGGTCAACCCTACAGCTGACTTGTTGGGGTAGTTCTTCAGGCAGTTAGACCTGCAGTGTTTTTCCAGAGAATAAAAGGAGGAAAAACCTGGCATATTGAAGAGGTTTGCACAGACCCAGGGATGGTTCACCAATGGCAGCCTGTGCATGGGCAGGAGATTTATTTAGTCCAGAAGTTGTGACTTATGATATACTTATTTTCAGACAGAAAATGACGTTTGTCCCATTTTGTTTCCTTGAACACTACCCAGCATATCCTGAGTAAGGATCAGATGCACCCGAAGTTGTGTTGTTTCTTTCCTGTTACCAGCATTACAGATGCTCTCTGTCTCACAAAATAAATGTGCACAGACAAATTGAGTCAGTCACTCTGGTCTTGGCTAAGACTCTGCTTCTTTTGAAACGCTTTCAGAGTATCCCAGCTGCAGCTGGCTGCAGAAGGACATAGCTGATACTTCAGCTGCTGTTTCTCAAGCCATTCTGTAGTTAAGAGCCATATAAGACTCTAGTACTCTCAAAGTCCTTTCTGAACCTGCAGTGTAGTCACATGCAATGAATTATGTAACTGCTGGATTTCAGCAGTTCTCCTGCATTCTTGCAGTTACACTGCAGTGTTCAACCTGAATTATTAGCAATACTATTTTGGGACATCAATGTAATAAGCAGATCTGTCCTATTTTTTTAAATGGTTCATCTTCTCTGCATCCAAAATAAACCTATTTTAAGATGCTGCTGTGGCAGATGATGCTGCAGTTTTTAACTCTGCTGGCATTCAGAAGTTTGATGAGAAGGATGTGGGATGATAGTGCTTTCAGAGCTGTTTGTGTTTACAAGTCACAGGGCAAGTCCTACTGCAGCCATCTGGTATTAGATGCTCCACATGACAGTAGCGGCTTAGGACTAGTCACCACCGAGTTTTTGTTGTCTCTTTGCTGCATTATCATTCGTGGTGGAGTACTGATGGGTTTTTATCAGCTTTTAATTTTACCGTTCTTTATACGTATTACGCTGTTTACCATAGCAAATAGATTAAGAATGAAGAATTATCGGGCTATGAAGTTACTCCATTTATTTATGGTCTTGTAGTTAGACTGTGCACGAAGCCTTGATTTTATTTCACTGTAGGATCAGGTTACTCTGTATCTAAGAAGGTGTAAGTATCTTTCTCCATTGTATACTAATTTTATTTTTTTCCAAAAAGAAATCTTACCTTTGATTTCCACAGGACATCGCTTACAAACTTCTGTTAGTAGTGAAATGGCAGACCTGGAACTCAGTCTCAATGTATGTGCATTAAAATAGCAGGGCCACAATATTTAATGACTTCAAAAACAAAAACAACAAAAAACCCAGTATGTTAGACACGTTTTCCACTAACAACATTGTCTGTAGTGTCCTAAAACCATTTAAGTCTGTTTGTCCAAGGTTAGCAGTCTACAGCTGTCTCTTCTGTTGCTCTACTAAAATGTTGACACCTCATTTTTTACTTTTTTTAACCTTTAATGGTATAATGGTTAATTTGTAAAATTCCTGTATTTGACATTGTTTTTCTTTTTATTTTACTCCCTGCTTTTTGCATTCTCCTCTTTTTATTTTCTCCCACCCTTCATTCCCATTTTTTATTATTATTTTTGTCTTGTGTTACCTTCTTTCCTTCTCTCCCTCATCCCTGCTATTCCTGCTGCTATAGCCTCACAGGCTGGGGAAGCTGGCCGAGCAGGTAGGGGATTTTCACGTTCCCTCAATACCCACCTATCAGCTTCCAACAGTGGGACAGACTAGAAATTGAGTCTGGAGATTTGGGGATTTTCAGATCCTTCTATGAAATTATAAATAAGTCCAGTACAGCTTTATCTGGATGCAGGTTTCATCAAATATTATCTGTCCATTGTAACTATTTCATTCACACTGAAAATAATAAATACCATAGTGATTGTCTTTGATTTTCAAACTTGACTGTTTCCATTATTTTACAAATCAATTCAGGTTTAGTTTTATTTTTAAAGATAACCAACTTTTCCTTGGTTTTGTTTTTTTCTTTTTAACATTGCATATATTTCAAATGAGCTCTCCACTCAGCACTAGTCTGTTACACTGCTGAGTTTACTAGTAGACTGAAAATTGTGTCGTTAATAGCTAGAGAGGATATTGTATCTTGTATTGTGTATAACAAGCTAAAGAGGCTAACATGCATGTGCAGCTCTATTACTCTTGTTCTCCTCTGGTGGTGGGTCATAATCAGTACCTGTACAGTAAGTATCAATTGGTAGTGGTAACTCTTTACCCCTTTAGATACAAAAATTAGCTATTTGTGGATGTCTGTTGCGATTTTTGGTGCTCAAAAATTGTGGAACTATCAGCCAGCGTTGCAGAAATGTAAAATTTAGCCCTAGACATTCCTAATGTGAAGAATTATACACTACAATATGTCCCAAATGGGACAGAAATCAAGGGGAGTTGATGTTGCCTGCTATTTAAAGTAGTAACCATCTAAATAACTGATGAAGGAGTTTGTGCAGCTGAAGTTCACCAGGGTTAGGTTAATTCCTCTGCTGAAAAGAAAATTTCCAAAGTTCCAGTGTTCCAAAATGGAGTTGTGCTTTTCTTCTAGCTTTCTGCTTAGCAGTAGCATGAGGTTTGCAGCAGAGAAAAGAGCCCTAGCCTAGAGCATTGAGAATTCACATGATGTTCAGTGGTGATGAGTTTGAAGTTTTGGATGAGGGCATATCATAGCAGGCCACAAAACTGCAGAAAAGCTGTGGGTGGAAAGGCCTAAAGACTGTATCATCTCTGCATGGAAGAAAACTAAAATTAGTCTGCCTCTTTTGAAGTAGCTAAATATTGTGACATAAAGCAAGGGTTTAAATTATGCAGTGGAAGACTGAAAAGGAACAGAATAATTTCTTATAGACGTTCAGTCCAGATTGGTTCATGTCATGCGTGCTACCTTTACTATCTTTAGCTTCAAGTATATTCTCTGTTGCATGTATGGAAGACTCTCAGTAAACCATGCTTCACATTCCTGACCATGTGCTTCCGCCATTAAACTGTGTCTCCTCAGCAATTTCCGCCTTCCTTTATATGGCAAAATGTGTTTAACATGTTCTGTATGTATCCGTGTGCTGATTACTTGGCCTTTTGTAGCAAATAAAACCTATGTTGACATGTGTTGGTTAAGTAGTTTGACTTGCTTGATGTTTTCCCGACCCCCAAGGTAACACGTACCTGACGGTAGGTATGTTTTCCAGTGCTTGTTCTGATTCTGTAAAGCTGAGCTTTGATTGATGAATAGCTTAAATATAACTTGTCATTTGATTAGCATAATTAGAACTGGAATGAACGTTTGGTTATTTGGGGGGTAAAACTCTTCTCTCCTCCCAGCCTTCAGATTCTGATTAGCTGATGTTGTTGTTTACAGGGAACATCTGGACCAGATCCCACCACGGTGTATGTTGATATGAGGGCACTGAGGCATGACAGGTCGGAACCACCTTTTTCTTTTTCTCTAATACACACAGTTAACAGACTTTATAGCAAGAAAACTACTTACAGCACACCTCACAGAACCTGGAAACCTTTGTAATTCTCATTTTGTTCTAACTCCTACCAGCGAGCAGACGTAGACCTTCCATGATTCTAGGATTCTATATAAGTTGATTAACTAATTTTACTATTGAGAAAACTGAAGCATATGACATCACCACTGCAATGAGTAATAGGATTGTTATGCCTTTATTGCCCTCAGGATTTCATAACACTTATATTCAGGTGGTGTACCCCAGCCACTCCATAGGAATTGGAGTTCTGTTGGGCCTCTTAGCTTCACAGAGGTGTTTCTCCTGGGTTGGCAGCTGTTAGACAGGGAGGAGACCACGGTGGGGTTTGCTGCAATTATTAATGCTGTAAGACTATGAGGGAATAGATTATTGGCCTCAGCCACCATGAGCAACCACATTCTGTATTTGTAGGTATTTTCCAGTTTCATTTTTAGTGTTAGATCTCTACGCAAGAAGTGAGAACTAAAATTTACCACTAAGCAGTTGGGGGTAAACTTGAGATTTCAGGCGTAGCTTTAAAAACTACCCATGCACATATATTTCAGTTTTCCAGTACTCTGGTCAAAATGATAGCAGGAGTCTCTTTATAAAACTGTAACAAAAAAAAAAAGGTTTTCTATGAACTCTGGAAAAGGAGAACATTTAATTAATAGTCCTGGCTCCCTTAAAAAAATTATTATCCAAACGGGGCTTTTTTCGTGTTCTTTTTCTTTCATCCTTCTTAAAAGCTTAACAGAGAATTTGCTCCCCTTAGGCGAATACCAGCTTTGGCTGTATCAAAGTGACCCACTCAGCTCGCAGAGTGCAAACCTCAGGGCACTGCAGGCCCAAATCACCCCCTGGGTGGTTAAGTCAGATACACATACACACAATTTCTTGTTGCACATGTCAGGTAGAAGAAAGGAGCTGCAAGATACTTGACTCACTGTTTCTTTATTCCTTTTGCACACAATGTTACCAACAAAAACACTTATGTTTGATCTGTCCTTTGGAATTACAACTATCTGTATAACCCAGCCCCAGAAACTTGGTGTTCCTGGAGCAGCAGCTGCAGTGCTGTGGAGACACAGTTCGTGGTCATACTCAGCCTAGAAAACAAAAGGCCTTTTCTGTAGAAAGAGAAAGCAACATTCACAGTTAGTAAAAGTAATAAATAATAAAAATAAGTGTATATATAGAAGAATTAAGATTTACTGTTTATAAAAGTTGCATAAACAATGGGTAATAATATTTCCCTGCCTTAGTATGTCATTGAGAAGTAGGCATCATTATCGAAATCAGACTTTGCAGTGTCTTAATTTATATTTAGTGACTAGTTCTACAGAACATAAAATATGATCTTTAGAGTTGGTTCTCATATTGTGGTAATGTAGATTTTAATTTGATGGATTAAAGCTGTGCCTCATTTACCCAATCCTGTGGAATTTAGAATTAGATTCATGGGTCATAAATTAGGGAAGAAAACAACTGTATTTGACGTAGTCTCTTCACACTTGCTGCTTCTAACCATTTCTATAGAACTGAATGTCCCTAGTACTAAACAATAACTGAAAGGTTGCTGTACATCACTGTGAGACTGTGTGCAAACAACCCTCTGAGTCTGTGCGGTCCAGTCAGTCCCCCAACAATATGAAAAATTTACACTGTACACTTAATGTGGGGAAATGTTTTTCATAATTTATATTTTAGAATAGGTTTTCCGAAGTTTGCAAAAGGCTGAACGTAATTTTTTTTTCTTGGCGTGATAACACTTTCTAGTTGCTTCAAAAAACAGCTGCAGTTCATCTCTGAAATGATTCAAATCCTATTCACATCTATAAAAATAATAATCAGTTTGAATACATCTATTTCAAGCTCATCCGGTAACTATGTATTCACACACATCACAGCTTAGGAAAATGTAAATTTTTTATAGGAGCTTAGGTCAAAACACCTGTGCTATGTACAACCTGTGTGGAGATCTAGGAGTGGTTGGTCAACCAAACGAGACAGTTTCTCACTGGATTTGCATGGTTTGCTTCCTAGATGAGGGTGGAGCTTTTCAAACACCTTTTTGTGTGTCTCTGTGTGGTTCTGAGGTACCAGCCCCCTGGTTTAGCTTCTGGGACTCTGGCCATAGTACTGGGCTCACCTGGAACTTCAGGAAACTTGTACCAAGGGGTGCAACCACTTGGCCTGTGGCTGGCATCGTTCTGATACTGGAAAAAGGCTTGACTGCCTAACTGAGCATCTAGTGCAGTTCTAGATGCTACAGCAACTCCAGCAGGGTCTCCCATGGAGCTTATGCTGTATTTGCCAGCCCTAAAGAGATGTCCCAAGCACCCTGTGCTGTCTCAAATGGCATGAGGATACCTTTTTTTTTAGGAATTCAGTAGCATCCTAAAAGCAAGAATATACAGCTCTGGCTTGCTCTTGGTGGCAGGTCATCAGGATTGTTGTACTTGGTATCTTACTGATTTTCTAAAAGTCAGAGCGCCCTCAGGATGGCCAAGAAAGAATGAGCAAAGACAGGCAAGTCCCACACGGGCTTTTAATAAAAAACAGGAGAAGATTCCTGAGTTATCCACCAAGTGGGTGATACGCCTCTGCACGGCAGTGAAGTGCAGTTTGGAGAGGTTAACTCAGGTCTAAAAAGCAAAGTAGGTGGATTAATGCTTCCTGGTGCATGATCTGGCCTTGCGCCGGGCAGCGCCAGCACATCAGCGGCTCCTGGTTCCTGTCTTACCACAGGACACGTGTCCACAGACATCTGCAGGGAGGGCAGAGGCAGCAGAACTCCAGGCATGAGCATCCTGTCAGGTCATTGCTGCATTTCTCTGCCTCTGGGAAAACAATTTAATTCCCATTCCCCTGCAAAAGAGAAAAATGAATAGAATAAATATATACATATTCTTGTCCTGCTATCTGAAGTGCTGGGTTTCAGATCATTCCATCATCATTTTAGGCCAGTCATGTTCTCCTCAGAAAGCTTTTCAAGTGGTTAAGCGCAAGATACCTAAATATGCTAAAAGCTGAGAAGTGCTTGGAAGATAAAAGAGAGAGAGGAAAAAGCCTTTTCTCGTCGTACCAAAACACCCTATATTTAAAAGTTGTTGGCTTTGTTAACTTTTGCAGCCTTGTATGCCAGTAAAGATGTATATTTAAAGCCCAAGCATCCCTCTTCTCAAGGTTGTTCTAAACCAATATGTACATATGTTGATAAAATTAAGAATGTCCAGCAAAAAAATATTTATGATATTAGTATAAACATTTCAGAGCCTCCTCACCCTTAACAGCAGGTTAGGTCTTGGTAGAAAAATTATTTAATGGCAAAACAAACCAATTCATCAAACTGAGAATAGACCTCATGTGATTCCAAAATAATTTTTTCTTTCATGGAGCAACAACATTTTTAGTTGTTCTGCAGCAGGTCAGACTGGATTTTCAAGTGTTTCAATGTATTTGCAAATATCCTAAACTTTATTTTTTTTTTTTAGAATCATTCAAAGATGTTTTAAAAATATTACTGTTTTAATCTGATAATTTAGATTTTGAAATTACCTTGAATTTGAAACTAAACTGGTATGAATAAGGAATAAAATAGCATGAAAAATATTGAAATATTTTGACTGTTCTGAGTTTTTTCTCCGATTTTTGACATATGTATTTCTTTTCCTATGTATCTGTATCTTTCATATTTTAAATGCTCTATGGAGGATTTCCTTAGAAATTTTGAATAGTGAGATGAAGGATCCATCTGGTGATGGCTGAGGGAGATCATTGATCTTCTCCTAAAGTTTAAATTCCATGCAAATCCTGTAAAGGTAAACATCCCCTTGCATCCTAATAATCTCCTCTATAGCAAAACCTTATCCATAAAGAAGAAAAAAAAAAGAATATTAAAAGCACCATTCTGTCCTAAATGGAGCAAGGAAAAATATACTTTGATATTGGAGTTCATTTTAAAAGGACAGGAAAAGTACCAGGATTTATTTGTGTTCAAGTTATTAATTTTGAGTCTAGCTATTATTCAATGTGTGCCTTGTGATATCCATATTCTCTCATTTAAATACTCCCACTCCATCATTAGAACAATTATTTTAACCTGATCACCCTCTCTATTTATTAAACAAGCAGTCTGTGGAGCTGCACAAATAGGTGTCTTCTCTTCTCATATGGTCACTGACATCTTCTTGGAGTGATGCAAATTAGTCTATCTCTTAAAAAAAAGTGACCTTGTATATACTGAAGTTATTAACAGACTTGATTTCTTAGGAAGTCATTTGTACATTGTGCTAAGCCTAATATTTTGTTGTGGATTTTGGGGGTATTCAGAGACCTCTGAACGTCCTTCATTGTCTTCCTGACAAAGGTGATTTCAGAGGGTGGAAATTCTGAATCTCATTCCCCAAGAAAAGAGGGAACACTTGTAGCATTTCAAAGATATGAGAAAACAGTTACTTAGGATTTATTTTTATAGATTGCTTATACACTGAGCCCAGACTCAAATCCAGGCTCTGTCAAAAGCAATCAGCTAAGGCTTTGGGTTCATTTTAATATATTCCAGCATTTCAGACTTCATGCAGGAGCAGAAAAATAGCCTTTTATTCTGGCTGTCAATTGTTTATCCTTCTCCTCTGTATTTTACTGAAACTTTCACGTTGTGTATACATTGTTTTGGGTAATAATAAGCAACAAAGCCATAGGAGCTTTTTTTCTTTATTCTCAAACACTTCTAACTCTATCTACCTTGAAAAATACTCTTATTACTGGGTTGCCAGACAAAAAACTACTTAGCTAAATTGTTGGCTAAGCTGTAACCGCAGCAGTGCTCTGTAGCACAGTCACGGCGTGGAGAACTGTTTTATAGTCACACAGTAGGGAAAAGAGATTGGGGGGGAGGTGTGTCAGAAGGAGACATGCTAATAGAAGTGACAGTTAAAATAGTTACCTTCTGTAAAACTTTAATTGATTAATCATACTTGAAAGCCAATGATTGCAAAAGAGGAACTTCGAAGAGTGTTCCCTTGGTGCTGGGGAGCAGGGCTTTTCCAGCTCCTTTCCAGCCTACAGAGCGAGCCCAGTTACAGCATAAGGAAAATCCCAGTCCTCAATTATTCACTGTGTGGGGTCCAAAGGGATATGTAAAATCTATTATTACACTCTTTGACACCCAGCCACCTTTTCCCTTGCAGAGAGATTGGGTAGGGAAAGGGCGTGGAGTATTTTGAGGTGTAAAGTGCTACATAACTGGTAAACTGTTCAAAACATAGACCTCCCCTGTCACCAGCCTCAGAATGCTTTATATGCAAGAAGCTCGTTTTGCAAACGGACTTGACAAGTACTATCTCCAACACCCCAATTCTGGCCATCCTGAGCCTCAAGGATCTTCTCATATGGGTGGCTCCAATTCCAAGTTTCACACAGCACTCACACTTTTTTTATGATTATCTGTTGCTTTAGCTGTTTGGGGTTTTTCTGTTATCACAGGGACAGTTTCTTTCATAAAAAGGGGAGAAGACTTCCACCCCTATGAAGTCAATACAGGTAACTCAGTTAGAGGAGGAGGACCTGACGTCTTTAAAATAAAGCCCGAGTCCCTCAAATATATAAGTACGATAAGAAATGATGCAGTTTGGTTTTGAGGAGTCTGTAGAAATGCCTGGCTTTTAGGCATTTTGCCATTAATTTGCTGAATCTCATTTGAAAGTTTAGGCTGTTTGTCATGGTACTGGCAAGACCCTCCTTCATGTTTTTGCTCAGGAGAAGATACAGCCTTGGCCTTTTAGCAGCATTGGGGTTTTTTTCTGCCATGGAAACATTGTTATCTCAAAAATCCCCTTGGCACTGTTTCGCATCTATGGAAAACAAATCTCCCAGAAAGAAAAGTTAATTTGGGCTGATAAGCATCATATAAACACTTCTAATTCTGACTTACATAAGTCCTGGACTGCCTAGAGTGGAGGAAGGGTTCTCTCTTGCTGTTCCTTAGTGTACTGGGGAACACACCAAGAGTCTCATTTAACCTCTGTGTGCTGAATAATCAGTGATTAGGAATAAAGCTGATGACCTGGGAAACTGAAGAGGAGCAAATATTTTTTAAGAAATTGTGCTGTTTCCACGTAAGAATCGAGTTATAACAAAATTTGTAAATGTACCTATTTAAAGAGCTTTGAAAGATGCTTCATTTTTCCAGGCATAACACAACTTCTGTTGCAGGGCAGGAGAAAGGGAGAAACATCCAATAACTGTGGGGGCAGGAGCCCTACAAAGTAATTGGTTTGCTTTCTATGGCAAGATTACTAGCTATTGAAGTATTTCCTCCCTTGAAGCAGGTCTATTTCTTCCTTGATAAAGTCATCTTCAAGGGATAAGTATATTATGATTTTAGTGGAACAGGACAATAGGAGTTGGCTCTAAATATGGTTTTTGAGAGAGGATGTGGTTTAGCATACTTTAACTAGAAATCAAAAAATTCCAGTTATATTTCCCTGGAGGGCTTAGGGGAAAGAGAATACTGTTGTGTGTACCAAGTAAGACAAAGACAAAGGGAAAATGGAAAGCTGCAGCTTTGCAGGAAAGTAAGTGAACTGCAGTTGAACATTTGTGTTATTGTCTGCAAGTGCCATTTACATGTCATTCTTCAAGTACGAGTAAAAGAACTAAATGGAAAATGTTTCCATTTTTCTTTGTTTTACAAACCAATTTTTAACTTCCCAATAACTTTACTGAAATCATTAAATTATTTTACTGCTTATTAAATTTCCATCTCATTAAAATACACCAACATATTTATTCCTTAAGAGTGTCTGACACTGTAAAAAAAAAAAAGGAATTTCCCATTTCTGGGTGTACTGAGCTTCTTTGGTGTTGCAGGTTACTCTTTCAATTACGCTTCTCGTGGAAGCTGGGAATTGATAAAGCAGTCTGGCTGCTCACATTTCTGAGGAAGATTTGTTAAAAAGCATTTTTTTTTGCTCCCTACAAGCCATACTTCTTTCTTTCTCTCTCCCAAAGTTTACCATGAGTCTAGCTCCACAGCTATAGGAGTGTCCTAGTAACATGGAATTTCCATTCTTCCATTTTCTTTACCAAAAAAATGCATTATGCATTTGATTTTTACAGATAATGTATTCTGAAACATAATCTGTTTTCCCTCACTTTGGTATATACTGCTAATGGAACACTAAAATGTGATTCTTTAAAAATGCCAAAAGTGATCAGCATGGGGTACATTTGCTTTTTCAGTAGTGGAGGAAAAAGTGCTGCTTTCCCATACTGCTGCCCTAGAGTTCATTTCACAAGGCATCTGCTTTGGAAGGAAAAATACTTAATGAATACATATAAAATTTGGAACAAGCCTTTGTAGCTTCTGCAGACCTAGACACAGAGTGTAGTGTGCTGTAAGAGGTGGAGCTTCTTAGGTGCTGTCCATTCCTCTTTCCATTCCCCTCTTCTCTCGCCAGCCTTTGCAGGAGGACAGGGCTTTTGCCATCCCACAAGCTGTCAGTTTTTCTTGACAAATAATTCAGCAGAGGGTGCTCTGCTGGCGGTTACCCCTGGGAAATGGGCTCTGTCGCCTTTGGGACCCACTCCAGCTTGCTAGCCTCAGGCACTCGTTTGGCTCCTGCTGTCAGAAAAGTCTCTGACTGAAAGAATACTGAATGGTTAGGCTTGGGAAGGAGAGCTCTGAACAGTAAAAGTATCCTTTATTTATGTAAGGATATGTCACTAACTTGGTTAGAGATGTAATATCCTCTTAAATGGCTCCCTTTGGTAGTCCTTAATGTGTTGCCTCAAGCCTCACATTCCCTCTTTAGTGTGGCATATACCATAAGTGTCTGCTTGCAGAGGATGGTTTGCTTAAGCGAAGAATCTTGGGAAGCTCATCCAGGGTTCCCAGCAAGTTCCCCATGGTAGGACAGTCCCTTTTCAGTGCCTGCAGGTGTACAAGGCACTGCTGCTCGTGGCACTGCTGACCTTTTCTTCAGAGTGCTCATCTGCAGTTTTGATTCAGATAGAAAAATAGCTCCATGCTTTGGTGTTCCATGCACAGGAAATGTCCGTGGTTGTTTTTAAGGAGAACTTTTTGCAACCTCTTCCCCAAAAAATGCAGGGTGAGTCAGCTGGTGGTAGGAATTTCGGAGGTTGTACAAGATAAGGGGACAGGTTAAAGAAAAATTACTTGATTTCAGAAATTCCACTTTTGATTACATATTGTGAATGTAGAATATGAATATTTCATTGGCAAAGCTAAAATAATTTCCATAATTTGTTAACAACAAATAATCTAATTCCATTAGTTGAGGGCGTTTTCATATCCCAAGTTCATTATAATGAAAGTTTTACCTATATGTAGAGTCTCTTTCTCTCAATTAGAACTGGGAAGACAAAGGGTTACAAAATAGGAAAAGCATATTGCATTCAGCAGAATTGTCAGATCACAGCTGTGATTATGAAAAGTGCTGCAAAAACAATTAGTGATAAACACCATGTCCTGAGAGGTTTGTAATCTGAATAAAAAGATAACAGCTAGAGCAACAATTATGCCTGGTTTTGCAAATGTGAACCTGAAGCACAGAGAAAGGTGATGCTGTGCCTGATGGGACTCAGGAGGTGCAAGGCAGGAGACCAGATTCTTCAGAGCCCTGGTCCACTGCATTCTCTTGAAATAGTTGTGTATTGTGCTTTACACAATATGCAAAGTTAATTTAAACAAATTTAATGTGTGTTGAAAGCTGAACATTTTAAAGTACTGCAAGGCTGAAAAAGACATAAACATTACTTACTTTTTTTACATATTCCCATCGTTTTTTATGATAAAATTGCTATTGCCTTTTTTAATCTATGAAGCTTTGAGTATTCCCTTCCTGAACTAGAGTTCCTGCCTCATTTTGATCCCTTTGCAGCTTTCTGAACTGTCTTAAATAGTTGTGTAACCTTTCCTGCTGCTTTGTTCAGTCATCTGAAGGATTGGAAGCTATTTGCTTTTGACCTCAGGGAATTTGGCACATGAAGTGTAATTTAAGTTTATAGTGAAGTATTCCTAACATTAAAGGAAGTGATTTCGCGCTAATTCTTGTTGATTATCAAATTAACAGGATTAAAATATGTCCTAGACATACAGAAAATTTAACGGTTGTTCATTTTGTTGGTTGAAGGTTGCCTCAATCCGAAAGTCCCTTTTCAGTCTCAGTTGTATTTATCCGTTATGCGAATTTATCATGTGATGTGAAAAAAACTGCTCTGAGGAAATCAGGGTGGTGCAGGGAAACTTCTTCATTATCTAGATTTTCCCTTCAGCCTACATATTCAGCTGTGCAATTTTCCTACTTTTCTGGTCTGGTTATTTGAACCGTGTTTGTCAATTTGGAAGGCAGAGCTTATGTTCTTTGATCCATATTTCCATTTTTTGTCACAACGAGCTAATTGACTTAATTCTGGAACAGTTTATGTAGAAACATTTAGTTCTTCGAGTAAAGGGAAAATGCACTGAAAGTCTTGAGAGTCAAAGAGCCCTGACCCCAGTCCAGGGTCCCGGTGTTACCTACAGTGCCCAACCTTCTAGCTATAGAAAATGAGAACAGGCTGCATCAGCCCATTCCCACCATCAATCTTACCCAGGCACCATCTCAGCACTGGGAACCAGTATATACCTGAAAGGTGGTGGTGTTGATGGCAATAGTTCTTAGTCATTTAATTCAGAACCGGGAAGTCACTGTGCTGTGGATATAGCAACATAAAGGATCTCTGGCATTAAACGCATTGCAATTAGATTTTGGTTACAATTTCTAGTGAATTAGGTGTTGTCTTTTTTTTTCCACCAGAAAAGACCATTGTGTTGAATTCAGAAGAGTCAGTTTTGACAGATCATTTTCAACTTAAGGAAAATTTAGAATTCTCAGAGTGATCAAAACCCATTACTTTAACTTTTGAGGTTTTGTTCGTGATGGTGGCTAAAGCATTTTCAGTTTGGAGAGTTAATTAACTTAATTTCAAAACAAAACAAAACCCCTGAAATATTAAATATAAATAACCTTTTTCTGCCACATTTTTTTTCAGATTCCATTTACAACTTCTGTGTATATTTAACTTCTTCTGTTCCAGTTTAATGCACAAAAATTTTCAAACCATCAGTTTCTTTCAGGATAAGAAAATATCCACTTTTCCCCCACAAGCTTAACTTCTAATCTAAGATGACAATCAGCAGGAAAACTTAAGAAATAGGCCTGGAATGAAACCAGAGACCACTGGTTGTTGCTTTCTGCCCCAGAAAGGCTATGGGCGAGGAGGGGACTTATATACTTCGTATTTTCAATATATATATTAGGTTATATGTTCATCACATCCTACCTCATTTTCTCTAGGCTTTGTTGCTGAAGGTTTTCAAGAGTGGCAGCATCCCAAAACAGCCACTGAAAGAAATCAGATTGCAAAATAGCTGGTAGTAAGGAAACAAAAAACTGAACTTCCAAGCTGGCATGACTGCAAAGTGATATGGTATGAAAACAGACTGCTCCAGACAGGAGGAAGGGTCGGTGGGCTAGGCAGAGAAATATGAGCTGGAGACGATGGAAGTGCTCCAGTGCCCAAGCCCAGCGGACAGAGGATGCTGGCACATGGACAAGGAGAAGGAGAGCAGTTACCATAGCTCAGCTTTGAGGGAATGGCTATAAAGGAAAGAAAAAAGTTCAAGATATGGCATTTGGCCAAGTGTTAGGGTAAAAGTCAATCTCTTCAGCTGAGTTATGTTGAAAAAGAAAGGGCACAGTGGGAAGAGCTCCTTTGAATTGGACGTGGAGAGGTAGTTAGAAATAACAAGAGGAAGCTAGGACTGGTTCATGCCAAGCACTGCAAAGTGAAAAAGGTTCCTGGATTGGAAATAAATTCAGCTGAGAAATAAGCTCTGAAGGGAAGTGGAAGAAGCCCCATCATTTGAAATACTGTAACAGGAGCAGACAAAGCACTCAAAAGTGCACTGCAGGGAGCAGTCTTTTTTTGGCAGGGAGCAAGACTTGGATGACCTCACAGCTTCTTTCCATCTCTATTAGAATCACAGATTCCAAAGTCTTTCTTGCAGCCACAGCACAGCCGGCTTTGAAGGATTGCCCAGTTTTGGCATCGTAGCGTTGGTTGGTACCACTCCGCACACGCCAGCCCCTGCAGATTCCCAAAACAATATTTAATAACTCTGCTGACAAACTCTCTGATTAGTGTGAAGTACTAGCAAGCTGTGCAGTGTATTTTGTAGAGTTTTCATCACCGAATGGACCAGATCTAAAAAGGAGTATACACAAAATTTGTAGTTCCATATAAGATAGTTGGGCAGAAAGACATCTTTACTTTATTTCGAGAGCCCTTTGCTGCACAGTGATTA
Source organism: Cephalopterus ornatus (assembly GCA_013396775.1). NCBI lineage: Eukaryota > Metazoa > Chordata > Aves > Passeriformes > Cotingidae > Cephalopterus > Cephalopterus ornatus. The sequence continues at coordinate 163,804 of VZRE01012409.1, read as the reverse complement.
CAGTGCCCAGTTAGTTATAGCTGTCCAATTTTTGTTCTGAAGTCAGATTTCATTCCTACTTTTCTGTAGTAAGTATTTGCTTTAAAGATGAAATCTGTTCAATATATTGAATTGTATCAAGAAGAGAAGTTTGGCACATACTGGTGATGTGGCCATGTTCCCTGTTAAAATCTGGTAGCCAGACTTTAAAACAAAGGCAGCTTTCTCAACTGTACAGCTCCAGTGAGGGATTTTTTTTAAGAAAAATTTCTTAGGAACCAGTGGAAAAAAAATATGAAAAATATACTCTCCTATACTATTCTATGTAAATATTACAGATTCATTGCGTATCATCATTGCTTATGGCTTTGCAACAGTGAAACAATTCTTAATCATTTTCTCTCTCTCCACTCCAGTGAGACATTTTGGTGGGAGAAAAAAACCCATGTCTGCCCTACATTGGGTCTCTCCTTTATGTTTTCCCTCTCAGCTTGGCTACAAACCACCAGAAGGTGCAAAAGTAGCTTTCATGCCCAAGGGCAGCATGATTTCTCCCATCCACTTGATTTTCAGGCTCTTTGCCCGGTCTGGCTCTACTGCCACGTTCTCCTCTGCCCTTCCCAGCAAGACTTGAAGGCAGCAGAAAGCAGTGGGAAGGCTTTGTACTCACTTTGTAAGAGGTTGTTTTCACTCCCAACAAAGAATGGCTGGAGCACTGCAGAGAAACAGGACTTGCCATTTCTGGACCTCTGCTGCCTGGGAGCACGTTGTGATTATTTGTGAATTTGGAGAGGGTTTGCTAACATTGTCCTAAGGAGACTGTAAGGAGCTGTAATTCAGAGGTGTTGTTATTAAAGGTCTGACAGGCCCTGTGTTCTGCATTTTTAGTTTGCCTACCAGACCAGCCTTGATAGTGGTGCTGTTCACTTAGAAGGGAAGCAGAGAAGTTCTCAAGTGTGTCTACTGTCTGTGTTTGTCAGTGGAAAAGTGGAAATCTCTTGGGGAAGAGTGGGAACAATTGAATTATTTTATGCTGAGGCACAGTGAAACTAATTTTAAAAATTACTGCCTAACACCCATAATTTATTCACAGTATCTAATCCCAGTAGATTTAATAAGACTATTACAGATTTAAAAGTAAGTATGCAGATAAAACCTGGTAGCATCAGAACATCATGTCTAGCTTGTATTTTTTTGAAATCTCTTTGTGGCAAAATATCTTTTATTATTTTGGATTTTTTTGAGGTTTAACAGCATGTTCCCAAATGGATTGTGAGCTTAGCAGAAACTTTTTAAAAAGGAGTCCAATGATTTGAGTGCTAACAGGGCCATTGAAGAAAACCTCCAGGAAATGCGGTTTCTATGTTTAGTGCACTGCCGTGAGAACTCTGTAGGGATGTGAGGTGGTGAGCAAAGAGTGGGAGAGGTTTAACAGAGCTGGAAACTGAGAAATTGCACCTTCTGGATCACCATGTGCTAAAAAAATCAGACAAGGCTAAATGAAATAGGTGGAGAAAGGAACTAGAAGAATATGATGGTGATAATAAGAACAAGATGAGAAGCACAGATGCTGAAAGCAAAGAGGAGGGTGTCAGATTTGTGACTGTTGATTCATTTCCAGTACTCAACTCCATTGACTATTGAATGTATCACTTTATTATATGTGATTTTTACTAGGCCTGGAGTTCAGCAACACTTCATGGAGGCATGTCTTAATGATGGGAAGGGAACAAAGGCCAGCAGTATCTCTGGGCAGCTGGACAGTTCTGACTTACAGTTTTCCTGCCCCAGAGGTTTTTTTGCTACTGTTATCCAAATAGAATTGTCTTTAAATGTATCTTAAATTATATAAAGTACTTCCTGACCTTTGTTACACATCCCTATTAACAGTGCATATGTCTGAGGTTTATTAAATTGTCTTTTTTTTAAGATTAACTGTATTTGACAAATGTTCCTAAATAATAGGTAAGATAACTGTCTGTTAAAGGAAGTACCAAGTGGATAAGATGATGACTAGTTCTTCCAAGAATAGCTACCTGCAAATATCTATTGCAAGATTGGAGATGTCAGTTGTTTGGAAAAACTCAGTTCAAGGCATTTTCTCTTTCTACACTAATATGGATTTTACAGAACAAAGAAATGTATACAAAGGCAGAAATATATAGGCATTAGTAACAAGTGGTTTTTGAAATATTTGATTTCATTTCAATATACAGAGAGTTACTTTTACAACCTTTGCTGAATACTCCTAAATACCTATGATTTGGCTGCCATTCGAACAGCAGCACAAGCGTGGCTGACGTAGCTGTTCCCTTTATAGAGTACCATTAATTTAGCCTTGCACACACACCTTCTAGTGAAGCTCCTGTGGGCTGGGTTTCTGCTGCCCTGTATCTGTGTCCCTGGATGAACAGATGTTGTAGGTTCGCTGCTTTTGCCATGAATCCAGTGGGAACTCTACTGCTCTTCAGCTGGTGGGAGGCTCAGCAGAAAATGTTGTAGAAAACACGGGCACTTGTGCACACCTGTAACACAACAGAGGTTTCAGAGAGTAAAACAAGGACAGTGTAAAACAAGGACAATGTAACATTAAAGGTAACACACAGATGTGACAATTAGTGCTTCAGGCTCTGTCTGGGAGTTTTGTGGCGGTTGAAAAAATGTTGCAAGGTGGTTCCTGTAACACACCTTGCAGGTCAGGCTGCAGCTGCCTAATTGTGCCTGCTCCAGGAAGTGCCCCTTGTAGGGCACTTTACATCCTTTTCATCTCAAAATGACTTGGAGAAGCCGGCTGAAATTGCTGGGTGTTTGGGTATCTTTCTGTTAGTGTGAGGAGCTGTTCACGCTGATGTGCAATGTCTCAGGGCTTAGCCCTGCCCCATTCATCAAGGTTGAGAAACTCCCTAGAACTGCAGATAAAACACTATTCACTATTCCTGCCTTGACCTCAACAGTCCCATCTTTTATAAAAGATTCTTGGAGCAAAGAAATAGTGAAAAAAAAAAAAAAAAGGAAAAAAAAAAAAAAAAAATATTTTTTTTGTTCTTTTATTTTGAGGGTGTAA
>VZRE01012409.1:95641-160638 GCA_013396775.1 Cephalopterus ornatus | reverse complement strand
AAAAAAAAAGGAAAAAAAAAAAAAGAAAATCTTTTTCTGTCTCCTTTATATTGAGGGTCTGAAACTTGCCAAAGCTTTGTTCTTCTCCAAAGGGACTTCAAGCTGAGGTCTCTCTGTGTCTCATCCCTCCTTTCCCAAACTGAGCACTGTGGTACTCTGGCTACAAAAAGACCTCAAAACAGTCCAAAAAAGATCTATCGTGACTGCTCCTAACAGACTGAAGTTTTATGATCAGCTTAACTGGATCCAGGTCTCCACCCATCTGCTCCTAGCTATGTCTTCTTGTCTTCTATGTTTCATCTTTACCTTTTACAGGGTTGGTTTTTAGGCATCTTGTATTGTCTTGTTTTTCTTTCTAATATCAGGAACTCAGGGGAGGAAAGAGATAAGAACAGCTCTTTGGACACAAGTCCAGATTTAGCTTGGTTAAGTGGATTATGCATAATTTTCAGGAGTAGGAAGTTTAAGGTTTTCATGGTTGTTAGAACTTCTGAGTTACTTACTTAGGATACAGGAATGCATAGATGTTACCAAATTTTCTTTGCCATCTACTGGCTGAGATCATCAGCTATTTTAGGACCTGAAAGTATCGTCCATTCTAACCTGCTGAGTACTTTTCTAAGGTTAAATGAGATATTTACTTTCAGACCATCATACCACTGAAGGAGAGATGCTATTCCTGTTGCTTTAGTAGGAAAATAATTTCTTTAAGAAAGGAAGAGAGAGGACCAGAAAGCCACACTCAGGGAAAGGGTCTGACCTCAGCAGTAAAAATATTTTTAATTAAATTATTTTTCTTAATATTAAAATGTTTATCAACCACTGTCCATTGAAAATAATGAAAAGATTGCAAATGCAGATTTGAAGCTGAGGCCAGGTTATGAGTTATTTTGATATGATTTGGATTTTAACTGTTAGATACCTGTGGAATGTGGTTGCTCACTCAGCTCAGATGCTTTTGTGTTTGTGCCCTGGCTTTTACGATGTTCCTGTGGGAAATCAATATTTTAGATCCCTCTTGTCATGAATAAATTTTTGCATGGAATTTCATTTACAAAAGTCTATCAAAACCAAATAAAAGGCACCAGCTACATTTGAAGAATTTATTATTTAAGAAAACATTCACACACATCTTTTTTTCATTATTTTCCCAGCCATAAGTCTTGACTAATATAAAATATTGAGTCTGATTATGTTCTAGAGGATATAAGCTTCATCTCTTCCAGAAATAACATTAAAATCTGCAGCTATTAACCATTCCTTTTAGAAATAAATGTTAATGAAAAGCAAATAAACACAACCATGTATTATGCATATTATTTTACATGTATTTTACAGAGTTCGTTTAGTCGAAAGAGGATCTCCACATAGTTTGCCTCTCATGGAGTCAGGAAAAGTAAGTACTGAAAGGGAACTTACATGTTCCCTTTATGGTAAATGTTTTCAGTAAATATCCATTCTGTTCATTTTTACATGAAAGTAGTTCTGGGGAAGGTGTTATCAGCTGTGCAGATTGATGTCCTTCCTTTACTGGTGAGGTTACAGCACAATGGTGGTCACTTTTGTGTTACTGCTCTCTCAGAAGCTGTACTGCCCTCTTTCATGCAAAAACCGTTTCCTTCTTGTATTCATCCCCTGCATCTCACTCTTGAAACAGCCAGCAAATGTGACACTAGTGCAGGCCGTTCTGTCAATGTAGACCCATCACCACTAAGAACTGGTCTGAGATGACCAACGCTGAACTCATGGGCTACTGATCACCTGCAGAGGGACCGTTCCTGCTGGTGGCATCGCTGTGAGGACAGAGGACCAGCTCACAGAGATAGGGGTGCTGCTCTCAGCTCTGCCTCTGGCTGCAGTGTCTGACCATGTGCTGGTAACCGAGGTCTACAGCTAAGTGTCCTCTGCTTTTGGGAGGAAGAGAAGGTGCCATCGGTGCTGCACTGAGCCCCTGAGGCACTCGCTGCTCATCGATGGCTCTTGATGCTGTGAATGCTCATCTAAAGCTTTCTATCCATAGCTCTGCAAACATCTGTAGTCAGAGGATGCTTCCTTTTCTATTTTAAGGCTTAACATCTATCTCTGTAGTGGTTAAACATCACTTAAATGGGGTCATTAGCGGGTCATCGTTCTGGAGAGATTGCATGATGCCTCTGGCTTCTTGTTTCAGGCCGAAGTTTCATGTGGGCAGCATTGGGAGGGTTTGTCTATCCTAGTATGTACTCTCAGAGAGACTGAGGCTATTTGGTAGGATTTTTGTATTGCAAGTGAACATTTGATGGAGGACTTTTTATGGATGGAACAGCTTTCACAAAGAGAAATTTTGTCGCATTTCCCAGATTATATCTATAGACTATTTTAGGTTTTTATTTTAGAAGTCTACTTTCACTTTTTAAGGATTTCTTCTAGTTTTCAGTGAAGGTTCTTTGGGGACAAAGAGTCAGAATATGATTGCATAAGCCCTACCTACTACCTCATGTTTTCTTTCAATAGATCCTTCCAGGAGTACGTATCATTATTGCTAATCCAGAGACAAAGGGACCCTTAGGAGATTCTCATCTTGGTGAGGTGAGTCATGAGAACTTGAACTTTGTATGCACAGAACTAAATTGCAGAGATAAAGCTATTGTCATGCATGCTAATGATTTCCTGTAATGCATCTTATCAAACGCCCAGTTAAGAAAATAGTTTATAAAGTGTGGAGCATAATATTTGTATCATTATTAAAATTGTTAGTAACATACTTGCTAAATGCTAATAATAGCTCAAGTTAAAAAAAATGAAAAAAATCTGCTTTTGCTAACTGTATTTTATACTTGGTGCTTCGCTAATTCTGATGGAAACTTACATGAAAAGTAAGTTTATTGATTAGTCCAATTTCAGCTAGATGGTTTTCTAGTGCTATTCTCTATAATCATTGCGCTTCATTGCACTGAAGTACTCTTATTAACTGAGTTGAGCAAGGCTATATGTTTTTCAAATTTATTTTATTTTTCTAGAGTGAGGAAAAAGATGTTGTTTTCAAGTAGTTAAAAATCTAGTTAACAAAATGAAGAATATATTTAGTCATAATTAAAACTACAATCCAATTTGAGTGTTTCTGTAAGATTTCATTAATTTGAAATCGTAAAAATTCCCATGTTCAAAGAAATTAATCTTTCCCCTTAGGTGCCTGGCTTTCACTCTTTAAAATAATTGGTCTGTCTGGTGTTCATGGAGGATGCTCTGCTGGAGTAAATACACTGAACCAGGAGGGGGAGACTATAGAAAGAACACTGTGGTCTATAGGCATTTATAGTATTTTCTAGCTATAACTGAAAGCATTTGCATCAAGAATTTTCAATAATGCTTCATTCTTGAAAGCTACTTTAATTAATACCAGTATAATTGCTTTTAACTTAGATATGGGTTCACAGCACTCACAACGCCAGTGGGTATTTTACCATCTATGGAGATGAATCTTTGCAATCAGATCATTTTAATTCAAGACTAAGCTTTGGAGACACACAGACTATTTGGGCTCGAACTGGTTATCTGGGGTTCCTGAGAAGAACAGAACTCACAGATGCAAATGGAGGTAAGAGTTTTCCCATCATCCAGGTCTCTGCAAATAATCTGGATTATTTTGAGGCTGACACCACATCTCTGTCCCGGCGGTACCTGACACGTTCAATCTGTGAAACCTGTAGAACTGCAAAAAGCCTTAGTTAAAATAATCAGAAGATAAAACAGAGGGCAAGATTTCCCTGCTGAAACAGTTACTTTTCCTTTGCTCCCCCTCGGGTGCTATAAATCCCCTCCACCAGTGACATTTTGGCACTGTTAATGTGTCCAGTGCTTCAGCTTGAAAAATATGAAATGCAGCTGAAACTGCCATCATTTGCTCTGGCAGCTGTGTCTGCAGGAATGCATTTGTGCAGGTAGAAAAAGCCTGGTGGGAGTCTGAGCCTTGTCCCTCCTGTGACCACCACCTCCTCTAATAATTCCTTGATCATAAACCTATTCACAGAAGCTGTCCGTTTCTCAGATTTTCCTGTCTTTACACCTGCAGGGCTGGTTACTGAAATGTAACACAAGCAGTAGCCTGCAGGAGAAGCTGTGGAGGGGGGTGGGTTTCTGTCAGGAAGGTACAGTATTTTCTTTCTGGTTTTAATGAGATTCTTTGTCTTGTGTACTCGTGTAAGCGAACCAGTGCTGCCAGGCACACCAAGTCTGCGCTTGGGAAAATGTTACTTTCCCATAATTTCTGGGGAGCACAAGCCACGAGCAGAAGTGGCTGAGCTGGCCAGTCGAGGTTGTTGGCCAAGTAGCGTTTCTAGCCACACTGTTAGGACCAAATGTGTCCTTTCTCTTTGAAAAAACAGAGAGAAACAAGGAACCTATTGTATATTTAGAGCACCTTAAAAAAAGAATTAGTCTATTCTGCATCCACCTGGGAGAAAAACAGGAATTTATGCCACTGTCTTTGAATAAAAATTTCCACCTTGGTCTTCTTCCAGGAATAGTGTTTCTGCCTTCCTTCCCTTCTACTGTTTTTTGCTCTGCATTGCACCTCAGTAATGGAAAATGCTCTTTAGTTCTGAAATCACATTGGGGTTTCAGAAATTCAAGGATAACTTATGTTACACTTATTTTACTTATTTCTTAATGTGAGTATTTTTATAATTTAATGTCCTGGAGAATAGAATCATTAACTTTTTTTTCCCTTACAACCAGAACGCCATGATGCACTTTATGTTGTGGGTGCATTAGATGAAGCCATGGAATTACGAGGGATGAGGTACCATCCGATCGATATTGAAACCTCTGTAATTAGAGCACACAAGAGCATCACAGAATGGTAAGGATTATATAACACCAGGGCCCTTACAAAAAGCTGAAATATCTATAACATCTGGGTTTTTTCCTTGGATATTGCAATTGATCCAGGAAATGGCCTGTCAGGATGGTCACAGGATTTATAACCCAGCTGCAAATGTGTCCTTAGGATGGAAACTTTTCACAAACAGATTTAATCAGAAAGGACTGTTTTCTGCTAAGTTCATTCAGTATGTTTCTTCTTTTTTTCTTTTGTGGTTTTAAATGCAAGTGAAAGATTAAACTCGTAATTGGAGAGAGACAAACAGATCTCAGGTAGGTCAGTAGCTGTTTCTGGGAGTTTGAGATGTACATTCCAAGCAGGAAAAGCAAACTGATAAGAATTCAAACCTTGGGAGTATTGTTACTAAAAGGAGGAAGCAAGCTAACATTTCAAATAAATGAACACACTAATAAACTTTATTAGTTAACACACTGTTATTTTTGAATTGGTTATTAATAAATGCAGCAGTGATCAAATCAAGGTCACTATGGAAATTGAAGCAGTAAATCAATGAGTTAGTAATGATGTTGTCTTAATCAATGTATCATTCTCAGATGTACACAGAAGGTAATCATTTCTCGAGGCCGACATGAGAACAAATTGCTTTTCGTTATTCTTGCATCAGGAGACTGAGTCAGGTAGTTGTTTTGTTTTGACACAACCTCAGCTCAGTTATTCACCTTTCAACCAAAATGAACCTGTCGCAACAGATACAGCAATTTAGTGAATATAAGATGTGACTCTCCATTTTTCTTTTCAATCTCAGCTGCAGAGGTGTGGCCTGGAGCAGGAAGCTTAATAATGAACAAAGCACAGCAACTGGACTGGTTTCTTTAGTAAAACACTTTGCTTTTTTCTTAAAAGGCTGTTAAAATTAATGTAGTTAGTTGTTTGGCTGACTGTAACTGAGATTTTGTCTTATTGCCTCCTCCCTAGAGCATCATCAGTGGTGGTACAGCCGTGTGCCAGCCACCCATTACAGATTCTGTGCCCTTATATAGACCAGTGTGAACACTTGAAGAATGTCGTTAAATTGCCCTTGAAAATGCATCAGATCAGTACCAGCAACGGATGGAAAGTTTTCAGATCAAGATGTTTAAGGACTGCCTTATTATAGGATGGCCACAGATTCATAAATTGATGGGTTCAGCGGTACTTATTTGTCAGAGGTTTGCATCCCCTCAGATTATGAGCTCATGGGCAGTAAATAAATATGTGAATAGCCGTATCACACTGCAGGAATGTCATTACGGGTTTCAGTACCCAAAAATGCTTAAATTATGTTACTGTTTTCATGACTGGTGAGAGCACTTTCATGATCCTTTTTGTTCCACGATCACAGAAATCCTGAGTGGGATAGTGGCAACTAAAAAAGGGCTGGGGGTAAGCTGGAACGACCAGAGAAAAGGCCTGTGAATTTCTGCAAGGGTGTAGAAGTACATGCAGATAATTCTCAGTGCCTTAACTCTTCCCAGTAGATGAGTGGTAATGTAAAAGGCACATGAGCAAGAGTTCAGAAAGCGCTTTGTACTATTGCTACCCTTTGCCCAAAGATCAATATTTAAAGCTTTCAGGGTTATTTTTATCTCGTAGAGATTGCTGAGGAGATAGATACGTTTCTGATGTGGTCCCTGCTGAAAAGGGACACACAACAGTTCAGAGCAACAACTTCTGGTTTGCTCACAGTTTCCAGACTCTTCCAAACCAATGCTCTGCCTAACAGCTCTCTCAAGCCAGCATCATGGAATTTTCATTCATAGTCCTTGTCCTGAGTGTCCTTGACTTTCTCATGTAACTTCTCTTTCAGGTTCTCTTAGAGACTCTTCTCTTGTCTTTGTGAAACACCCCTTGACAAAATAATAGCCAGCTAAATCTTTCTTTTTATATATAATTTGTATATACCTTTCTGTGGACAGAGGCACTGAGTCTCTCTTCTTGTTGAAGGTCGTTGTTGTTTTGGTTACAATGACCCATTAAGGATTAAACTGCATCAATTCCCATTGCAAACAAAAGGTACTGGGTATGTCCAGTTGGTAGATTGTAAAAACAGCCTCCAAAAAACACGTTTTGTAACATTTGACACTGTTGAGGAAAGTGGTGACTTGTTGACTGACGTGTCATCCTGCTGGGCAACTTCTGTCATTGAGGATCAGATCTGAAAGGTCATTTAAAATTATTCTTCTCTCCTAAGAAATTTCAGCACAAAATCAACAGTCTCTGGGCCTCCCGTGTCTCAACATGTAACAAGCAGAAGAGTGGCATGTCCATTTTTATTGTGATTTACACCTACACCAGGCATTTTTGAAAGTGTTTTTAATTGCACAAAATATCTTGAAAAATAATGGGTGTGTTTTAATTAAGGCACATTGTTGACTCACTTAAAGGTTGACGCTTCAAAAGATAACTAAAACAGAGCTTCCTGGAATTTGCTAAGAAGGGTTTTCTCTCTCTGCGTAATGACAAATAGGTAAAGCTACACAAGGTATTTCGAGAAGGAAACAATTAAGAGCTTCTTTCTCTGGAGGTGTTTTGACAACTTGCTTGTTTTTCCTGAAGCATTTGATGACATGGAAGCATCAGGAGGGGCCATTCCAAGCTCAGTTCATTGTTTTGCATCTTTTGGGTGTGACTCCATAATTTTTTGAGGAAGGGCAGCCTTCCTGGGTTCCTAGTTTTTTGGTTTGATTTTTCTTTATTCATCAGGGCTAGAAAGGTAATGTATTCATAAGTGATGCATGCTGGCCAATGTATCTTCATCTTAACTGGTGAGAACATAAAAAGCAATATTTCCTCTTACTTACAGTGGTCACCAGTGACTTAAAAACATGACATATGAAATGGGTTTTAAATTAAGTTGAGACCCTTTTGAGAGTGTCAGTGGCACTGGGACTTAATAGAAGCTTCATGAAGGTTTTGGGAATCAGTCTCCTGAATTCAGACTAACTTCTTCTAAGCCATGTATTAGGGACCTGCTCCTGAATCTTGCTATTAATTGCTTTCCCAAGTAACAAGCTAGCAGTAATTCTAAGTCATGGTTCCAAACACTAACTTATATTTTAATAAAACCTCCCCAGGCTTTTTTATTAAAATATATATAGTACTAATTTAGATGTTTGTACAGCAATCCATAAAAACTCCAGGACCTCTCTGTAGATGATCACCTGTGCAGACTGATACTTTGCTTTGTTGACATTCAGCATCAATCAAAACTTACTAGAATGTCTGTGAAAACATAATTACAAATGAAAATTTATTTCACAGCAGTAATAAGTCAAAAGAGCCCTATTCCGCCTTGCTTTGGCTGCTCATTAGTTTTCCAGATCAATAACCACATAAGAATTCAATCAAATACTGCTTTGGCAGGATCTGAAAATTGATAATTTTTTTTTAAAAGTAAGTACTTTTCTCCTAAAATCCATTCTTTCAAGCACCAACATAGAACACATTTTCTTAGCTAACTTTTGGGCAAAGTAAGATATGTTTCCACAGTACAGGGATATTGAGAATTGTCTTAGTAGACTAAAACAATGCACTTCTGTCTCAAGCAAGCATTGACCTTAGGTCAAGTAGCTCTTTTTGAAGATGGCTTATATACATAATATATTCTAAGTTTCAGATACTTATGCTCAAGACAGTTCTGGGAAGTTATCTCCTGATTTTCTAAGGTAAAGGAAAATAAAGTACAGGGCTTGATGTATGACTTACAGGTGTAGAATATTATTATTTATTCTGTGAAATAAGTTAGAGAAAGAAATAACCATTGTCTGTGTCTTAAACACCTGCAAAGAGAATAAGATTGCTCTTTGTGGCTGACCTGTACTAACCTCCTGTGAGACGTCAGAGGCTTTGGAGACCTTGGAGATGTGGGGAGGAAGATGGAGGGAAGCATATACAGCTTACAGCCTCCATGTTTGGAAGGATAAATAAAATCCTTAGCCAGAAAAGGTGACAGGTAGCAGAACCCAAAATTTACCTGCTTCAGTTCAAGGGCTTCACCAAAATTTTGGAGTCTTACAAAGTTCTTTTAGCAAAGAGGAGATACTGGTGATGGTGATGTTCCCTTGACCATCTCAACTGTTAATCAGGAATGTAAAAACTCCTGTCCCCTTAAACCCAACATAAATAAAACAGCCAAAATAAAACAGATGGAGACACAGCTTATTTCTGTGGAAGCCAACTGATCCAGAAGAATTGCAGCTTTGTTGTGCTGAGCTCTGACCTGACTGGACAGCAGCCAGCCCAGTCCAGAAGGCACGTAGCCGTGTTTGCTGAGGACAGTGCAAGGAGGATGCTCCTGCCCTGGCCACCCAGGACCCATGTGCTGCTTGCACTATGCCATGTACCTTCCCAGGGCTCCACACCCCTTCACCAGGCAGGGTTTATCCCACAGAACTTTCAGCTCAGACTATTCTCCTGCTGTTCTTTTTGGTCCCTTCTCCTTTAACCTCCTTGGCTTTTCTGGGCTGCTGTTCAAAAAACCCCACAGAAGACACCTCCTCCACACACACATCACTCCATGAACAAAGCAGAGATGGGGCAGTTCTCTGGCTTCAGAAGGAACTGCATGTTGTCTTTCTACCTCCTTACATGGCCAGCAAGTTTCTGTAAAGTTTAGCCCAAAACTTAATATTGCAGCACTATGAAAGTGAGAGCTCATGGGGCCGTTCTCTCTTGCTGCTTACACTTTGTACTGAGCCCACAGAAGGAGCCCGAGTAATTCAAAGAAAAGGTAACCAAGGTACAAGGAAAAGGATAAAAATGAAATGGGTAAAAAAAACTTCGCCACTAATAGTATTTTTTCTTTCCTTCCAGTGCGGTGTTTACCTGGACAAATTTATTGGTCGTTGTAGTTGAGCTGGATGGATCAGAGCAAGAAGCTTTGGACCTGGTTCCTTTGGTCACCAACGTGGTCCTGGAGGAACACTATCTGATTGTAGGGGTGGTGGTGGTTGTGGACATTGGTGTAATTCCTATCAACTCCCGTGGAGAGAAACAACGTATGCACCTACGAGATGGATTTTTGGCAGACCAGCTAGATCCCATCTATGTGGCCTACAACATGTAGTCTTGTACCTTAAAGCTTCCATGGACTTTACTATAGATGTATAAAATTTTTTTGTGTCCACTAAAAAAGTGTGCAGATAAGATGCTGACACTCATCAGAATGGAACTGTTTCTATTACGACTTTTCAAAGCAGTCACGATTGGCAGGAAATAAAATGTGAAATGTTTTCTTTTACCACTAAATTTTAGAAAAGAAGGACTATGGGGTAAGGCCCTTCAGTGTGTTGGAAAAGCCCATTTTAAACTTTTTTTTTTTGCTTATTGGACAATACTGCTTTTTGAGTAAATGTGGCTTTGTATTTTACATTAAGTAAGCTGAAGTAGATTTTTTTTTTTTTATTCTGCCCTCCAAATGGATTCTTTTAAAACAATTTGCATACTAATACAAATAGTTGTTTCCTTCATTTGTTTTACTATGTCATAAAAAGCTGATGAATACAGATCTATTACTAACTGAAGCCATTTTAGATCCCACATCTTAGGAAACTATGTAGTGGTACGAGGAGAATACCCAAAGTAGCACCTTTCAATTAGAAATCTTGCAGCTTTCTGTCAGAGATGCTGAAAGCCCAAAGGCCAAAGAGCCTTTGCTGTTAGCATTAGAATGGAAGAAATTTATAAATAAGGTGTATTTCGGCAATGAGCTTGCAAATATCTTTGTACTAAACTAAAAAGATAAAATAAGTTAACTACTTCTTCTGTAATTATGTACAAAACGTTTAATTTATTTTGATCTCTTTAGAAGTATAAAAGAGAAAAAACATTCAAGAATATTAAACTCTTGAAATGTTTGCTAATATAAAAACAAAGTGTTGTATTATCTTGAGTGGATAGTATCACATCAAATATATATATATGAAATATAAATTCACTAATGACAAAAGATTTTAAAGTTTAAAATGCAGTACTTGTCACTTGCATGGTGTCTCCCACTGTAGATAATCAAATGTAACTCACAAATTTTTTGGAAAAAAAAAAAAAGCAATCCTGGATTGCTAAGTATCCCTGTCAAAAAGAATCCTCTAGATACCAGCAAGTGGAATTATTGCTGCCTTTAAGGCAGTGAATGAATTTAAGACTAAAAATGCACTACAATAATTTTCTTTTCTTTGCCATGGAGGCAACAATAAATATTCGTGCTGGCATGTGCATACACTTGTTAGACTTAGAAAAGGCAGGTTGAGGAATAGCACTGTTGTCTAGCTGCAGAACTTTGTTGCACAATTTTTTTCATTGTTTTGGTTGGTGTTTTTATTGCTATAAGGAAAAGTTTCGGGGTTATTTGCACAGAGTTATCAATTTGCCTCTCAGCTAGGACACATAGCTCGGTGGCCAACGCATCCAGTTTACATTTACAGGAAACGATTGTTTCGATGGTCTTTAATTTATTCCTTAACAGAGAGGAGCGTACAGTCACTACATCCAATCTGGCACGAATCGTGCATCTGCTAACTAGTCCCTAAACACATTAAAACAACAGAGGAACCGATCTGCCTGTTTAAAGAACGGAGGAGTCCTGTGGCCTCCAGCCCGAGGCCGTCACGGGAGAAGAGTAGGAAAACATGCATCACAGCTGCCTTCATTTTACTACCTTTGGATAAAAGAGAGGTTTGATTCCCCAGTTCTGTTGTCTTCCCTGTGCCCCGTGCCCCATTTTTTAAAACTTTCCCCTTCCTTCATGTGGTTGTAACTGAATTGACCTGTTTGTGATCAAGAGTGGGATTTACCAGCTGCAGTCCAAGAATGCTTTTCTTATTGTCCCAAATGACGTTCATGTGCTGGCTCTCATTACCGGATATGCATGACTAAGATTGTTGCAGGGCAAATGTAATCATGTTTATATCACGTTTAAGGGAGTCTCAATGCTGGGTGTTAAAAATCTTTTTAAGAGGTAGGGACGTTTTAGTCTGCATGTACAGTACAGAGCATCTTGCCACGTCAGACGCGTTTTCTTTCAGACCATCTTTTCCGCCCTCACTGTCCTGTGAATAGCCCTATTCATGCTCTGCAGACCAATCCCATACTTTGTCAAATTCATTTTCTGCTCCCTAAAAAGAATAAAATCTGTTCTTAATGGCAAGTTGTTGTAAGGTTTCAGACGAGATGTTGATTGATTACAAACATAATTGCAGTGTATGAACTAACTTGTGAAGTCCTGCTATCGCTGATCTCAGTACTGCAAAACAAATCTCGCTGTCGTTCAAAGCATCACTTTAACCTTCACGAAGTCAACTTTGCATTTGTAGAGAATAAAAGAACTGCAATGCAGTTGTGAAACGCAGTTAATAACAGCTCTCTTCTGCAACCTGTCATCTGTGGTTGTTAAATCCTGAGTTAAGAGAAATGATAAACTGAGTTTCTGGTTTTGTTGTGCAAGCAAAAGGAAGAAAACATTTAAGCACCATCAGACTGAGCAATAAAGAAGGATTGTTCTGTATTAGAAACTGTACTGTAGATAAACCATTCATGAGAATGTATAAAATGTTTGTCTTGTGACCTTGTGCTTTTGGAGTCAGACAAAACCATGTAATCAACTCGATGCACATGCACAAAAAGAGAGGGTACACAATGAACATTTAAACACAAAACTAATCAAACAGGAGCAGATTCCTCATGGTGCTTGTTTATTATATATATTTAATCCTGCTTGACACTTTACCCAAGGGAAGACTGTCCCTTTTATCAGTTGAATGTTAGCAGCGTTATTTCATAGAGTGTGGTGACTGGTTAGAGAAATTCATGTAACTCAGCCAATCACAGATTCAAACAAAAATTTTTATGTGCAAAGGACAGCAACCTTCTTGTATGTTAAACCACCAGTACGCTTTGTACATCTGTGATAACGCCTGTTTTATATTCAAATGAACAAATAAAAGCTTTTATTTTTGTTGCTCTGAAAATATCAGTTTCTTAATTAGTCATCTAAAATGGAGCTTCCGAGAGCTGCCGATGCTCAGTGGAGGAACATGGAGAGCTATACTGTAATTTTATTTTGTTTACCTCTCTTGTTGCATAATTTATTAGTACAAATCATTATACTTTTAACAATGTTTAAATACTGGTGTGGGCATTTATTGCTGAAAGACTTTCATATGGCAACAAATGTTTTTTGTGAAATGTTTTTTTAATTCTTTTTAATATATTCAAATATACTGTTCACATTTTTGCTGAAAGTGTAAAGATTATTGTAAGCTTGGTAACATTTTGTGAGAAGCAATAACAAGCATTAGTACTGTAAAACTCCTCAAATTTGTCACTTATCACTTTTGTTGCAAGGTCTTTCTACTGACGTGCTGCTAATCAGGTGCCTAAGTAAGCTACTGATCCAGGTGTTACAGCTCTGCTGGAGCTTTCTGCCAGTGGAAATATAGGGGTTACTGCTTGGTCACTCACACATGGGGCTAGAACCTCCCTACTGACTCAGAAGCCTTGGGCGACCAGATGATACCTCTTGGAAATGTGATCTGCCTGTTTCCATTGGCCTTTTCCAAAAATACCTTGGTTTCAGAGCTGGCTCCCAGCTGCTGAGTCCCCAGATAAGAGGTTTGGCCCCAGCTCTGATTTTTCAAATGTTATTTCAAAGGGTGCAATTCTGAGTCCTCGTGTATTTGGAGGCCTGTCTGAGAATTTCAAGGTATAAAATCCCATTTCTGATGGCTCAGATTTCAGGTTGCTCATCACAAGAGGCAGGTACAGGTTTGTGGACCCACAATTTCCCTGAGCAGAGAGTGCAACCCTAAAACTGTGGGAAGGAGAGAGCAAGTTAGGGATGGCAGAATGAAGAGGATAGCAGAACAGCAAGTAGTTGCTGATTCAATTTTACTAATCATTTCATAAAAAAAAAGGTTTTGATGTTTTATGTCAACAGGATTAGGGTTTTTGAAAGGTCAAAATATTTCATGTCCACATTTTAAAAATAGTTTTGGCAAACAGTAGCTGTAACACTGAAAAGCTGGTGGGGAATCTCAACAAAAGAAAATTTAAGGGTTAGAAGAATCATGCACAATAAGAACAGCATAATTTATTCATTATAAGGTTAGAACTGGGGGAAAAAAGCTTGATAAAAGACCAGACAGCTTTCCTTTTCTGTTTCTCAACACAAAAATTTGCTTTATGCACCATTATTGTCAAGGCAGGGAGGGAGGGTCATGCACAGGGATCAACAACAAATTCTCACCAGTCACCTTATGAGCAAAGACACGGAAGGGCTGAGTTTGGGGGAGCTTTGAACTTTCTCCAACACATCTCTCAGACAACCCACTCAGCCACAGAACTCTCTTTGTAGCCTTGGAGATGCAAATCCCAGCTGTGGCTCCTGTGTGGGCATGCAGGTGGTTTGGGGGGGGCTGGGCTGGGCACTGGCCACAGCTGGATAGGCAGTGTGGGAACAGGTAAAGCCTGCAAAAATCATCCCAAAGTGGGGGACCCCACTGTCCCCAGGGTAAGAGCCAGTTCTGATTTTGAATTTTTTGCTTCTTTTTTTTATTAGAGGAACTTTTTCCTTTAAAACTGAGATTTAAGGAGAAAAAAAAGTAACTATATTCTGCATTCGGAAAGTAAAAATCATTTAGGTTGGGGATAAAATGTGAAAGTCCAACCTGAGTTATTTTTTGATAAATGGATTGCTTAATTTGGCAGCCCACCTTCCCAAAAGCTCTCACTCAACTTACCATGATTTAGGGTTCTCCTTTTCATATTTTTTCTGTTCTCTTTTGAGGGGTATCACCTTAAAACTGGTCCAAAAACCCTCTCAAGCCTTGCCTCATTTGTGCTGCACCTCACTGAGGTCATCATCTTTGAAACAGCAGCTCCCCTTTCTTATGCAGCAGACCAGCAGCAGCCCATCTCTGCAGCTTCTGGCACATATCCTGACTCTGGGCATTTCAGATCAACCACAGGTTCACTAAGCAGGTCGTGCTGCATCATACCAGTCAAAGTCAGTACCAGGAGTGCTCTTCTTTCTGATCTGCATAAACAAGATTTCCCCAAAGCCAAGACACTGTTGTATTCTCTATGATCCACAAGGGAAAAAAAAAAAAACAAACCCAAAGTATTTTCCCCAGGGAACCCACAACACATCAAAATAATAATTTTTTTAAATTATTACAAAATATTCTAGAGTAATGACCAGTTAATGGGCAGATCCTAGAGGCACAAAGCTGATCTTGTTTTAATTTCGTGCTGTGGCAGATTGATGCTCACAGTCACATGGAGGGGAATGAAGCTCATGGAAGCTCCACAACAGGGATTGGTTTCCAAGTGTGACTGGCAGCATGTGGAAAAGGTCCAGAGATGTCGGAAGAGGCATTGAAAAAAGAGCTGTAATGAGCCACCAGGCTAAAGGCACCAGTGGAGGAAGGCATAAGCAAAGGGCAAGTTTAGGAAGAACAGTTGGTATAGGAGGGCAGGAGCACCAAGAAGGAGAAGACTTTGCATGTGGAGGTAAGGGACAAGCAGTTGAGACTATCTAACCCCTTGGCATCAGGCACCTGATTTTAGGGGCCTACATTTTAGTTTTCTCACCCAGGTGAGTGCATTTCAAATCTGGAAGCTCCAGCTGCTGGGACACATGGCCTTGGTACTCTTAGCCCTAGAATCACTCTGGAGGCTTGGATGAACTGCCCTTGATGAATTCAGCCAAGGACTTTAGGATAAGACCCAAGAGAGGAAATGTATGGAGGTAGGAGGACATAGATGTACACGACAACAGTGTTTATCCCAACCTGAATGGTTCAGGAAACTAGAAAAACAACCAGGTCTGTATCAGGGAAAAGGCAGGACTGAAGCAGGGAAGTCCTGGGAGAAGATGAGGGTAAGAAAAACAGCTGCAGGGGAAAGAAAAAGTGTCTCCATGAAGTCAGGTCAGGAGGAGAGGGTGGCACAGGCAGTATTCTCAGAGCAGAGGAAGACAGGAATTTGAGCCAACAACTGCCCAAAGGATATTAGCGGCTGAGGAGGTACAAAGGAATTAAACTTTCCATTGCAGACACACGAGTTCATTAGCATTTCTAGGATGCCTCACCCGAACATTTGGGTACTTTCCTGAAACCCGCAGGAGGATTTGTTTTGCGTGGCCTCCTCTCTCCCCACGGCATATAGCTGCGGGCTGGGGTGAGGATACACACCTGAATGCTTTTGCAGGGTCACTGCCCTGCACATCCCTGTGTGGCTCTGCTGCGGCCGCAGCAGCTCAGCCCGGGATGGCTGCTGCACGGGGCAGGGATGGGGATGCGCAGCCTGAAAATGCCTGTGTGCTGCAGAGGCAGGCACTGGGCATCCCTCATGGAAACCCATGGCCCAACCTGCCAGTCCACGGTGTAGGACCAGCAAAAACTGAATGGGGAGTGCTTAAGTTCTTCCCTTCCCTCCTCTTACAGCTCTCTGGTTAGCAAAGAGAAATTAAAAAGCAAATGAAGTGTGGTCTCAGGTATAATTATTTTCCTTCAAAGGATGGAAGTATTTTTTCATCTTGTAGCACAGCTTTTTAACAGAACTAGTCTTTTAACTGCTGTTTAAAGCCATAATAAAATGACTATTAGAGATCACTCAATTATGAAAATTTTCTAACAAAACCCAGATTTTCTTAAAAGGAAACTTTCATTAAAAAGCTCCCATTCCCAGTGGATCACCTAACAGGCCAGTGGCCTTGCTGCCCCAATGGTGCCACTGCATTTTGCTGTGCCTGCATGCAGGCACGTGCACTGTCACTGCACTTTACTTACAACTACCAGCACCACTTATTTCTCCAGCACAATAAAGCCAGGGCATCCGCAGGAGAGAGACAAAGTCAAGATGCAACCTGTCAGTCTGGGACACGGCATAACCGGATTTGATTTGGAAATGCTGAGCCACAGGAAGAATATTAATTAGAGGACATGTTGAGAACACTTGCTCAGTGTAGACCTGCACTTCAAGTCATGCCCTTAAAACAAAACCCCAAGTCCACATTTGACTTTGATTTTGGATATGCATTGACTCTATGTCAAAGAGATAGAGCATCAAAGGGAGAGCATTTTCATTATGGTCCTTAAAGAACAGCAGGAGTTGCACGGCTTCCTCAATGTGCCTGTATGGTTTCCATTAGGAATTACACAGGCATCTCAGAGTGGCTTCGGAAGTTCAGCACAACCAGTCCTGCTCAGTTCATGGGGTAAATGAGGCTAGAGGAGCACCTGATCCCAGTGTGCCCCATCGGGGATGAGTAAGGAGACAAGCCCCACTTTGTGCCACCAATGGAGTTGCATATGACCTTTGAGATTGGAGAGATGCGATCGTGTGATGAACTTCAGTTTCATAAATGGTAAGAAATTTGGTCAAAATTACCTTTAGGGCAGTGTTTGGTCCACAAAAAGCCTTGAGAGAACTTGCTCCACGCTTTCTGAGTGCCTTTGCACAGAAGCATGTCTGCTCTGAACACAAGATCAAGCAACTGAATCGTAGATTAAAATGGTGCTAAGGAAAAAAAAAAGGAAGCTAAAGTCAGAACAAAAAAGTCACTCCTATACCCCCAGTGCCACAGTCACTCTTTACAATCCAGTGCTGCACTTTTTTTATTCAGTCAGCCCTAGTGATGTCATGTTAATAGGGATTACAGAGTGGGCCCATGCAGAAAGGGCTCAGGAATGTCCTGATGGATGTCAGGTTGGACTCTTCAGCTGAGCTACTCATCCCACACAAGCTGAAACCCCAGGGAATGAATTTTTAAATCAAAGCTCAATCTTTTTTTTTTTTAAACAAGGGTTGTTGTGGAACAGGGGACTCCAGACACCGCTATGCTGCACCAAATGGTGATGGCAGTAATTGGGAGAGATGGAAACATTTCCTTTGACCAGGGAGGTCCTGAGCAAGATCAGGATTAGGTGAAGAACCAGAAAATTTTGAACAAGCCTGTAAAGAAGTTCTATCTCTTCAGCTGATTCAATATAGAGCGCATCTCCAGGAGTCTTGGGCTAAAAAGAAAGTCTCTGGGCATGGGTGTCATACCAGGGGCAGAAGGAGAGCAGGCTGTGCTACAGAGTAGCTCAGGAGGCCGCTGGGTCTTATGTTTGAGCTCCCAGCTGCCCTGTCCCTGCAGGGGCCCCTCCTGTGGTAATTGATGCTTACTATAGTCTGCAGCTTTCAAAGGGAGGCTCATGCACCAGGACAAGCCTGAGGTGGCTCAGAGCTTTCTCAGCATTGGTGTGGCACTTCAGGACAGATCCAGTCTCTGAGCAGGGACCAGATGTGTGAGCTGCCCCTGTCCCCCTTCCCAGACTTGAAAACCCAATGCCACCCCACTGACTGGAAGGAAAGAAACTCCAAGGTTTGGGGCCCTTTCTTGCAAGTGCAGAATTTGCACCCATCCAAATAGGATGCAGAGAGGCAGCAGGAATGCTGCTGGTGGGAAGGTCTGAGCAGTCCCGGGCTCTGGCTCAGCATCCAGCACTGACTCCCAACAGCTTGGCCAGCACGGAGCAGCTTGGCTCACTGCCACAGCAGCCACTGGCATTGGGCAGCCCAGGGTTAAAATGCTGCTGTCTCCAGAGTCAGTGGGAAAACAGAACAAGCAATTGCATGACTGACTTGCACATCTTGCCTTTCTTTGGGGGAAAACTAAAAGGCTTTCCAGCACTCGTGGTCTTTACAGACTTGTGAAAAGACAGGGAAAGGCTCTGTCACTCAGTCAAGTGATGTGTCAGCCAAAGAAATTCTCTCTCCAGCACATAAGCCACGCATGGCAGAGTTTCTGGATGTGCTTATCCTTCGGGAAGGAGCCATTGTTGCTGGCAGGGCTGAGATGCAGAGCAGGCAGCAGAGGACATCCCTGCCCATGCCCTGGGGTTTGGATGCCTTGTTCCACTCCCTTCCCAGAGCCCAGCTGACCCACACGGCTCTTACACTTCCCAGTGAGGACAGTGAGCGGTGTCCCAATCAGTTGAGGCACAGAGGGGTGGCCCACGCCAGGCAAGACCCCCTTTCCTGGTGACAGGGGCTTCAAGCGATGCTGTATGCAAGGCACCGATTCCCTTTTTGATTTTAATGAGGCCATTTTTCACCTTGAAGGCTCTGTTGCAAGGGACAAAAGCACATTGCTGTGGCCAAGCATGGTGGGATTGTGGCTCAGCGCCGGCCTGGCACAGAGCTGGCTCCCACACGCTCTTCCCATGGGACCATGACCGGGGAGAGGCAGAGCTGGCACGTGGCAACAAGCAGGGCCCCGAGCCACCTGCAGTGGATGGCTGCAAATGATACTTTTCCCATTATCAAAGTATTTAAAAATGAAAGTGCTCTGGCTTTATTAGTAAACATTGTTTTCTGCTGCAGAAGTCCTTTTCCAAACACTAGTAAAGCATTTCGTGTAACTAGATTCACAGTGTCTTCTGATGCAGAACTCAGTTTATTTTTAGGTACCTCTCCAGGGTAAATCCTATCTCCACTGAAGCTTCACGCCAGCTTAGCTTTCACTCCAGGGAGTTAACAGCAACTGGCCGGTGGCCTTGTAAACAAACACACCGCTCTGCCTTGGCATTTCTTCTGTATTATCTTCAATTATCAGTCCCCTTCTATGTACAAATTATCTACAAAGCAGATGATGTACTTAATTTCAGCTTCTCCATTGCTGTTTGCCATTCCTAAAGGCATCCTTCTGTACTTCACTAGTGGCTCCAGGGTCATGGGGCTGGAGAGGTCCCAGGGCAGGCATGGCCATGGGTAGCAGAGAGGACAATTTAGAGTCAATTTTTTCTTGGTTCTCTTTCTTTTTCTGATTTTACAGTTTTGAACCTTTAGCAACATTTCTTTTTTAGGGAGCGTTACTTGGAGCCTGTCATATTTTGAGCCTTTTGACATATGAAAATAGGTTGCAATAAGATAAAATATGGGGTTTGGAAGTCCAAGATAGTTGGGATTTTTTTTTCCTTTTACATTACCGATAAACATCGCTCACTTAAACCCAAAAATACCCTACTATTCTCATAAATAGGTAGACCTTTCTACTTGCAGTTGCATTTCCTTAACATGAAACTATGCAAGAAGGGCTTTACTAGTTTTGATACGTCCCCACAATCTGATTTATGAAAGCATTTGGGAAGCCATATGCACAGATCGCATATGTACTCTCACTCAGGCAGGCTAAAATTGGCTGGGTAGCCCCTAACTACCAGTAACAAATCTCAAACATATTTCACATACTTGGCCATTTAAGATTTGGAAAGGCAAACAAGCTGTGAGCTGGGCAGCTCACTCCACCTAAAGGAAGCAGGAGGCAGAAACCACGGCTCCTCCTTATTAAACTAAAATAATAGCCAGAGTTAAAATAATAATAATAACAAAAATAAATTAATAATAATAATAGGAAAAGCCAACAATAAAAAGTTTAAGCCTTTAAGACTGAAGCTGCAGGAACTCAGAGAAACCCTCACTCACCCTGAGATTTCTGGTGGAAGGAAATTTGCAGATTTGGGGCAGTGCAAGGACAATTCTTCTCCTACACTTTGCCAGTTGGCACTGACAGGACCCAGTGTGGGACATCTGATGGAGTATGGCAGGTCACAGATGATTAATGTTATGCAATGAAGGTGGGAAACTTGGCATGTCCAAAGCATTTAACCTATTTGATCCTGATACTGGCCCCTGAACTGGCAAATGCATGTGGGAAGGGATGTGGGGGAGCATTTCCACTAAGGATTTTTGTCACTGGGGTGCTGAGGAGCAGTGTTGTGCTTGGAGGCTGACCACAGTAATCAAAAAGGGGAGACAGTCTGGGAAGGGAGCTCAAGGGGGATACTGCTTATTCCTGATGCTGCACTGCTGCCTTATGTGATTCCCTGTGCTGGCTGTTGGCATTTAAACAAGTTTCGTCAAGATGAACAAATAAAATCTGGTTCATGTAAGAACAGAAAAGTTTGGATGCTAAAATCATAAAAGAGATTTTGAGAGATCCTTGGGACTTATAGGTCTTTCCAAGTCTTTATTCCCATAAGGACATTCTTAAATTACTACAGTGAAAACTCCCAGTGTCCCTCCTGCAGCCCTGAAGTCCCAATGGGGCTCCAGGAAGACCCACCCTGCCTGTGACTCGTTCCCAGACGGCCCTTTCTCTTGGGGTGGCTGTGGGATGTGCTTTATGGGAGGCAGCACCAGGATGGGCCCTCAGCTCCACTGGGCACCTCACTGGCACCAAGTCCTGGCTTTGCAAATTAGAGAGAGACTCTGCTGCTCAGGCCTGCCTTGGCAAGAGGAACCTTGCTGCCATTCAGGTGAAGCTGGATTCATACAGTCCTCTCAGCCCCTGCAGATGGAATTACTTTAGTAATAAAATACGTAACAGACGCAGGCTCAGGGTTGGTGACTGGGTGAGGGAGGGGGCAGAGTGGGGCCACTGGTGAGAGGAAGCACAGGGAGAAGGGGGTGTGCGAGCCCCAGCCTGGCTTCTGGCAGCACAGGATCTGGCACAAAACCCAGAACATGATGGATGTAACCCTCGGAGGCTGCCGAGAGCCATGTTAAATGCCCTTCCATGGCCCTGCCAGCTCCCCCCCGAGTCAGGAGCAAGGTTCCTGGAAGTTCAGGCACAGCTCCCCTGTCCACAGCCCAGGCCTCTCTAGGTGAGAAGGAAAATTAGCAGCCTCACCCACGCCCACCCAGGGGCATGATGACAACTGGCCAAAATCAACACAGACACTTTTAGTGAGGTTTTTTTTAAATACATTTATTAACCAATGTTAACACATTAAATGACTCTATATATTGCTAGTCAGAGCAGCTTACAAAATGCCAGAATGCATCATAAACTGGACAGCCACAATGAATAATTACAATGTGCATAGTGGCTAAGCTCAACACTTTAATATAGCTTTATGATTTGCAGAAAAATTATTTTTAAATCATGATTCCTAAAACAATCAATTGTAATTTTACCTAAAACTTATACAAAACCAGGCCACAATCTTTTTTTTTTTTGTTTTGTTTTTTTTCTTTAAAACACACAGTTTTCACGCTGTAGTAACTTGGAAATGTGCAACCGTGTCAACAGAGACAAAAAAGCCAAAGTAACACGAATCTTACTTTCATGCAGCTATCAGTTAAATATTACATATTCTGGAATGATTTTACACCAAAAATATTTCCACAATAACTTGCTTTCATAGGGGTGGATCGAAGTTTTGGAACTTGTAAAGTAATTGAACAAGATTGATTTTTAGTTGTGAAGTGTTTTACAGTCACAACACAGAGGCGACAAAAGTTAATTACACATTTATCAGGCAATAATGTAGCTGTGGTAATACAAGTTACCATCTACTTACTATTTTTTCCAATCAACTTACCACTTAATTTCTGCAACATATTGGGCATCATTTGGTGGTATCTAGTCAATTAACTTATATCACCACTGTAAGTAAAAAAGGTCAGGATTTCAGTGGTAGTTCACAGAAGTCTTAGTAATATTCTTGTCTTTAAAATGACCCTGACAAATCCTAGAGAAAACTTTTTAAAAGGCTTTCCTCCTGATTCTTCAGCTTCCATCGTTCCATCATGTAATTGCTTTCAATAAATATCAAAGATCTAAATAAATATTTACAAATTATTCCTCTAACCTCTCAAAAAATAGCTGGATGATTAATGGGCATATGACTCAGTCTAAGACCAATCTTTGAAAGAAACTAAAATGTGGAGACACTTTAAAAGAAAAGCTATTTAAGTAAGCTTTACATCTATTTAAAAAATTGTCTCTGAACATGGATGCAATTCATATATCTATATATAAAACAAACAAAAAGAAAATCATTTTTCAACTATCGATCCATTCCTATTGGTAATGCTTCTTAATCCAGACATTCCGCAAAATACAGACTTTTTACAAATCACGGCATCTTTAATACAAGAAAATTAACATGCATTATTCTTCATTCTGAGTACAGTGATGGAGCTCATTATTAGGCAATGACCCATTACTACAAACATAACGGCTTCTGTGAAACTTAAGTGCTTTTTCTCCTTTTATTATCAAGTTACGATGGACCAGGTGACACCAGACCATAGGTGGTCAAATGACATTGGATTGGGGAGGCTGAAGGGGGGAGCAATAAAGTAATTTCTATGCCTCATAATTCCGAGTATGAATAAAGGTAGTTGGGTTTTTTTGTTGGTTTTTTTGGCTTTTCTTATTCTTGTTACAAGCACTCATGTTAGGACAAAGATGAAATGTGCAAACTTCAAAATTTAAATATTCATTTTTCTCTAAGATCCAGCTCAGTAAAAGATTACCCCAGTTCCCTGTGATTTTAAACTACAAGATCAAAGCTATTATTTTGTTATAAAAGTTATATATTGAAAAGAAATAATGAAAATAAAACACAGTTGGGAAATATTTAAGAAAAAATATGCAGGACTAGCACCTGCTGTGTCAACCCTGTTCCCTAAATTCAATCATGTACCCACTGGTATAACCAATAGATAATGCCTTTAAACAGTAAAATTAAGCTGAACAAAACCAGCTCAACAAGGTTAAGAAATAAACGTTACATCAAGGTAGTATGCTTCGTTTTTCTGAAACAGTTCTGTACTTCTTACATTCAGATCTAGTTTTTACATGTTCCTTTTGTTAAACTTGCATCGTTTTTCTGTTTATAGATCTGCTGTTTTTAAAGATTAAAATCTCTGTAAAACCTAAAAATGTCTTAAAATTTGCTGAAAATGCAACAAATCCTCTAGTTTAAAATTATTTAAAGTAACCTGCTCCCTCAGATGTTAAATTTATTTCGCCCACAAAATTTTGGAGGAGCACTGAACAGAAGACTGAAATTACTTGTGCAAAATTTCTTTTACGAAAAGTGTTTAAAGGCTGGTGCAAAATGGGAAGCAAATTCTAAACAATTTTGGCTTCTTGGAAACAAAAACCGCTGTGTCTGAGAATAGCAATCATCGGGGTGGTATTCTGGGGGAGGAATAACTCTTTCATCTTTTTCTGCGGCAGGTACGTTTGTGTTCAGCATGCCAGTGCTCCTGCTGACACTTGATGGAGCAGTAGGAAGTGTTCCAGCAGCAGTGGTACATGGCCTCCTCTTCACAGTTGTAGCACTAGAGAGAACAAAGGAGACGGGATTACCACCCTGGCAGGATCCCTCCTCACCACCATTCTCACCAGCCCATGGATGCACCAGTACATGCAGAGCGGGGCCTCTCTTTTATTTATGCTTGGGGCATTTTTCACCCGTGCTGAGTGAAGCAGCCATCTTTAGCAAATCTGCACAACGCTTTCATGTTTACCGGAGTCTGGATTACTGCCTTTCAAAAAATCACCTCTCATTTAAGAAAACTCATCTCCCAGGACGCTGGACTGACATTTTTCAGCCACACAGTGCAGGAACCATCTTTTACCCTACAGTTGTGTAATAGAACCCTGATCTATGTCTTAAAAGCAACAATAAATCAACACGCCCTTCTGGCGTGAGCAGTTCTGTGCAAGCTTGAAAATTGGTGTTTCTGAGGTTTCTTTACAAGCCTGACCTGTCCAGAGGTTGCTGGGGAAGATCCTTTTTGGCTGGGAAAATCTCAAAAGTCAGAACAATAATATCCCAGGAGACAAGAATAATTTGTTGCTGAGTGGTTTGTTATAGCCCATTTAGGGTAGGTCTGCAAGGAGGTCACTGTCACCGGGGTTTGCTGACTGCCAGACAGCACTGCAATCTCCTGAAAGGAAAACCTCATGCTACATCAATGCTACTACAATCAAGAAAGTGCCTTTTCCTCCAAGTCTTCCAGAAACCAGGGAAGGCCTGTTGGACACAGGACGGCTACATGGGCTCTTGCCCCTTGTTATGCCTGCCAGGATGACACAATACTCCTGAAAGATATTGCACAGCCCGTGGTTTATGCAGAATTACTTGGGTCTGGGGAGTGCTGCAGCAAAGAGGATTTCTACCTCAGAACACACAGAACACCCCCAGTATTCTGGGGAAGCTGGAATAGTGACTTGGAAAATAACCCTGTGACCCCTGAGGAACTAAAAAAAGGAACACAACATGCTGGTCAACACTACAGCTGGTCATCAAGGAGGTAAAGCACCCCACAGGCAATGTGCCCTGTGTTCAGGTGGTTTTATACCCCTTAGGAGAGTGCTGCAAAACCATTAAGTGTCATTCTGACAAAATTCTATAAGGTAGGGTGGCATTGCTGCTAAAGGTACCATTCATACCCTGCGTCCTTTAGAGCCAGGTTCTAATGACCTCAGATTTGTCTTTCTGAAGCTGGTCTGCTCGAAATCAGAGGATCCTTAGGAATCCAGTCTGAAGTGCTTATTGCATGATGGGGAACAGAGGGAGGGATATCACACAGTCTGTGCAGGCTGTTATCAAACCACAGTATAACACACAATTTACTTTTTAGGTCCTGCCTAGCTACAGTGCTGTTAATAAAACAGAGAATTTTAAAGCAAACAAACCAAACTGCCTTAAAGCAAAACAAAAAAACACAACAACCCACTCTACTGAAAGACAGATCCAAGAAAGCCAACATTTACATTGGCTAAACTGATAGCCATTTATTTACATCAGCAACAAAGGGACTGCCGTAGCTGCATGAGAAGGGAACCACTCCATTTTCCTTTTATAATTTAGCTCCTGGGAAGTTTATTTGTAGAAACGTGCAAACAAGTGTCCTCTCGAGAGCTGTTTTCATGGTTTTCCATGTTGCTGGCTGCCCACAAGCCTCTGGGAGCCATTAGGATCATCTGCTGGAAAGGTGCGGGGAACAGCTGTGTCTCCCCATTATGTACAGCATGGGTCTCAGCCCAGAGACCAGCTTCACATCTGCTTGCTTGGAGAGATCAAAAAAAATGCTAATACAGGAGAGGACAACTGATCTGTGGGTCCTGCACTTCCCTTTACATATGCTGGCCATAAGTGTGGGATGTAAATCACCACTTACAAAAGGAAAATAGTGTCATCTGTGCTGGTACCAGCACATGTGGCACAGGAGGCAAAATGCCAGCTGGCCTCAGACCTCCTCTCTTCTTTGTATTTTCCTCTTTCTAAATGTTATCAATCACTTGGGGTTTTGTTTCAGACAGTACACATCCCAGACAATGCTCATTCACTTAAAAACCACCTGTTGCGATTTAGAATAAATATGTGTGCAAATAAATTTGAAAGAAACAAAGTTAAAAGCTATCCATAGAAATGACTTATGCACCAATTTAAATGAGGATTATACACAAATGAACTGGGAGAAACTAAAACAGAAACATTGTCAAAACCAGCACTCCAGCCTGTATTCTGGAGGCCATCAAGCTGCATAATCTCCTGATTGTCAGCCCTCCCTTTAAATTTCTTCCTTTTGTTTGCTATTTACTTCAGGTATCTGTATATTAAACCCAGATTTTCTGGAGGTATAAAAATTAAATTGGGCTTAGCCAAGGGGATTGCAACCAGTTAGAGCAACAGGAAGTGTTGTTCTTTAACTATTCATTAGTCTCCTGAGGGCTGTGAAGGCATCTTCTCATGTCCCTGGGTACCACCAGCAAAATGATCCCTTCATCCCATCTGGATTTTTTTTTTTTTAGATATGAGAAAAAGACAAATATAATGTGAATAATAGCAGCTGTATTCCCAAGCCTAGACATCTGCATTACACAAAACCAGAGGTCTCTGCTTCTAATTAAAAAGCAAAGCCACCAAAACTCATTTAGTATGTGTGTTAATTCCATGAGATTTTGGTAAGGAGGTATCATTATAATAGCAGCATACAAGTGCAGTACTACACACCAGGGACTGTCATTAGTACCACTGAAGGAAAAGTCACTGGGGAGTTGTGTAATTGGACCAACTCCAGCCGCCTAAGGCTGTGTGTTGGCAGGCAAATCCATCAGCCTGAATGCAAAGGTCTTTATCCTTACCATCCCTCTCCTGTCGCATGTAAACCAGCTGCCTGTATGATGCCTTCTTTTAAGGTGGTGACTGACAGATAGTTGGAGGCCACAGAAATGGGCAAGGCTGTCAAATGCTATTTATATTTTTGATTGTCTTGCTTGGTAAGAGGCTTTACGCACATGATAATAAAATGCAGTGATGTGGTACCAGGGCACTCTCTGATGAGGCTGAAGGATATGGCAACGCATGTTGGAGCCGATGAAAGTAAGTCCAATCAGTCTCTTGTGAATTCTGCCTTCCACCAAAAAGCAGCGAGAGCTAAGAGTCCAGACCCACAAATAAGTTACTGTGCCTGAGTTACTGCGTGGTGGCAACAGTTCACATGTGGGCACCTGACTTCTGGCAGAAGAGAGCTAATTTGATGTATTCTACAGTGGGCAAAGGCAATTCAGTTTCCCTCTCCAATGCCACAGATGAGCACACACATGCAGACAAAGCAGCTTGTGACACACTGAACACAGTAACTTGTTCAAGACGGAGACATAAATAACTTCTGGGGTCCACAGAGACACGTAGACAGGGAGGAAATTTCTCATTGACAGAAAGCCAAGCACTGCACCATCAAAACACCCACAGTAAAATCTATATGAGGGACAGAAATAAAGATTCTACAGGAGTTCTAGCATTTGAAGTAATTGTTCTCTTTCCAAAAACCAAACTTGCAACTGTGATAGTCAGCGACCCACTATCTTGCCTGAGTATTTTTTCCACTCTTCTCCAGAGCAGAGTTAACCCTGCAGGGACCATGGTTTCACGTGTAAGCACAGGAACTAACGAGGCTGAGAAGCAGCAAACAGCCCTTTTACAGCAGAAGGCAAACCAGGCTGTCCCTCGGCTCAACATGCCACCTCGTGGAGGCTCCTGCTCCTTCCCAGCCCCACCTGACCAAGGCAGGGCTCCAATCTTGTGCCCACCCCCTGTGTGTTATAGACAGCTGTCACAGTGCAGTGTGACTTCCTGAACGATGGATTTCACTCCCTTGTTCTCTGAAAATTAGAAAAGACATAGCAAAGTCTGTGTGTGTGCTCCAGGCTCCCAGCTCCTCAGCGTAGTGATTTCCACCTGCACTCTGCTCCTGGCTGGCAGCACAGTAATATAGTGAGAGCACACTTCTGGCTTGAAAAGAAAACATGAGACACAGTCCAAACAAAAACAGAGAAAAGTTTGTGGCATGTAATAGAATGGTAAGTTGGATGTCTATTTTCACTTTCCTAAAGGGTGTACCAACATGGTTTTTTGTAGTCAATGCTGCAGATCCAGCTTAATAACTGAACAAGGGAGAAAAATATATTTCAAAATGTCATGTCTTAAATACAAAAGAACATAAAAGAGCTGCAGAAAAAAACGAGGAGAGGAAAAAGCCAAAAGGATATCACTACCAGCCTTATTAGCAGGGGAATCCAAATTGATGCAGCCAGATATTGTACCCTCTGGGGTCTCGAGATCAAAGAAGTGTGAACATAAAGCAAAACACGTCTTACATGGAGTAAAACTGCATTTAGAAAAAAATATTATGATACTAACATCTGATTGGGCTTGAGAAGACTGTGCTGTTAACATTACCAAATTAGGATGGAAAGTCATCTGAAAGTCAAGTTGAAATTCGGAGAAAATTTGAAAGTACTTAATATGAAGGAGAGGGCCTGACAGCTGAAAGACCAGTGAAAGAGCGGTGCAGTTAAAAGTAAGGAAGAAGCCACCTTCAACTGGCCTGCAGTATGCATTATACATTTCCACTTACTCTCTTGTGATAAATTTTTGACACTTACCCACTGCTTCTTCTTGGTCTGGGAAATCAGTTGCTTGTGCTGGCCTGCTAGTTTCTTAATTTCTTCTAAAAATTCTTCTTTGCACTTCTCCTTTACTTGCTTACATTTTCTGTCCATCTCTCCTTGTGCGTTGGCCACAGCTTTATTTACAGCTTGCCTTTTCTCTTCTTCCATCTCTGTACGCAGCTGCCATAAGAAAGTCAGCAAAACAAGTCAAGGGACAGCTATTGGAATAGAAGTATCCTCTTTAAACCTCTACTCTTTAAACCTCTATTACTGATGTGGGTAGAGATCAGATAAGTAGGGATTTCTTCTATTTAGAAAACAAAAAAGTTCTCTTTTAAGAGTTATAACAAAATAAGAAAAGTTCAAAATAAAAATGTCCCTGTATTTCTATTCTGCTAGGCATCTACAAAACCAGCTAAATAGGTTCTATGTATTTTTTGCCAATGATCAGTTTACAAGTTTATTGATTTGTCTTAGAAAAAGATTTTGTCTTTTCCAAATCTACAACTGCATGTATATCTACAGCAAGGGCACAATGGAAAATACAAAATAGAACATCCTTGAGTTCAGTAAGAGGTACGTTTTAGTATTCATTGTTAATGATGTTCCTTTGCCCTTTCTCAGGTATCTAAAAGCTTGGTGCCTTAATTCTACAGGATAAACACTTTAACTCCCTAGGTTCATTCCACACTCCTTCATCCAGAAGGAAATTCATCTTGTCTTAAGACAAGGTACCTAAGAGAGGTCAGACAAATCATCTCCTAAATCGTCCTGCTCTCTCCAGCCAAAGGTGATCAGGTCAGGCTTAGACATTGAATTTTAAAAAGGTTATTATTAGTTAAGAAAATTCAAACAAAATTCAGTGACCCTATTCAATCTTTAGATTAGAAGACTGACCAAAGAAGAATTATTTATGAATAACAGTTAAACAATACCATTGTTTAGAATCACACTTGACAATGGAGACAAAGGCTTTGGAAACAGATACTTCTGAATGGACAATTAGCTTCAGTTTTGGATCACAAACTGATTTCACTGGAAAAGAATTAATAAAAGCAGGAGTTTTCTGTTCAAAGTAGGTCTGTTATAGAAATGGTCTAAAAAGCAATAATGGAGACTATTTTTATGTGGTCTCTTTGGAAAAGGTTTTTTATTCATCTTCTTATGGCTGTTTGTTACAAAAATAGAAAAGAATGTGAAAAAAATCTGCACTTCTCCTCTCCTCAAACTCGTGTAGGTGGTGTTTGACAAGTGTTACCTTTTCCACTGCCTCTCGCACAACTCTTTCAGTTTCTCTTTTGTGATCAGCTTTCATCCTGTCCTTGAAATCATTAAAGATTTTGGTGTATTTGTCATGGCACATGTTCTGACACACTCCGTCATTACTGGTCTGGGTGCTCCGATGCAGCATTTTTGGAGAAGAGGCACTTAACTTCTTAGTCTGAGTTGAGACTGAAACTTTTTCAATGGGCTGAGGCATTGTGGGAATTTCCTGGCTTGAACTTACTGCTTCAGTTTCAGGTTCTGGCTCCTAGAGAGGAAGAACAAACTTGTAAATCCAGATATCAAAATAGAACAAGTCAACTTGTTAACTATACAGTTCCCCCTGAGACAAAATGTCTCATGACTAATGCTAGAGCAATTAATGTGAAAGGTGTCTGTTAAAGACCTTTAGTGCTAATGGGATGTGGGATCCCTAAGGAAAACCAACGCGACAGTGGGTAGGCTGTTTTGTCAGGCTCTCCAAAAGCAAGCACTCAAATGGCATCATCATGCTACACTCACCAAATTCACTTCCCGGAAAGTACAACAAACCTCAGAGGGTATGTTGAACCACTGCAGACCCCTCAGGGTTACTAAAGGTTTGCCACAGATGTTTTTCCCCCCTACCATTCTGCATGAAGAGACTGTAGCTGCATGGCCAAAGTGCCTGAATTGTTTTGGCAAACTCTGGGCTTACGCCGGCCCAACAGGCTCCACTGGAGTCTGTAATATTCCACTGATTCCATAGAACTGCTGCAAAGATTGATTAGTACTTCAAAGGTGCTTTGAAGATGAAAGGCTAATGAGCGTCTGCGTCTTGCTTCCAATAATATAGAACTAGACTTGGATGACCACCGAAGCTTTATATAATTACACAATTATCAAGAAAAAAGTCATAGTTACTGTATGAACTGTACTGAATTTAGCTGCCTGTGTCATTACATGGAACACCAATTGCTCCTGCTCTATAGAACAGATCAAAGTAATATTCCTGAAAACTCTTACTGATATTTGAAGTGTCTGAAGACACAAATGACAATTTTTTATTTTTTAACTTAGATGTTTTAAGGCTCATTTAACAGTGTAGAGACAAAGCACACAGTCCTTGTAACACCAGCTTTGCTCAGAACTGGATTTTGTGCCTGTCTGTGTGATGGGGCACTGCTCACACCAATCAAAAGACTGACTGTGTATCCCCTTTTGCAATCAATTACTCTCTAAGAGGTAACTGTGATTGACTTCTGGATCACTGACCAAATACGAGCAGAGCTAAGAAGGCAAATGTTAAGACAATAAATAAAAGAAGCAAATTACAGCATTTGCTTGTCAGAAAACATAATAAAAATGACAAGACATCCTAAACTGTTTGCTGCAGGGAACAGCACAAAATGTGTGTCACTGCCTCCAGCGAGGAAGGTGCCTCCTGTGGGGTCAGACACAATGGGGAGGCGGGTGCCCAGGCATTAGGAACAGTCACGCCTGTATTTCAGCCACCAGCGCCATCCCACAGAACTCTGCTGCTGAAATACCCAAATTCTCCTCTGTAATGGCATCCTGAGTCCCCTTGCAAGGACTGGGGCATGCATATGTGCAAATTTTTCTTAGTGTTCAACATGCAGCTGGAACAGGGCCAGGAAAAAAGTCCTTGGCAGTTCAGAAGCAGGAGATTTATGGCTCTCTCTGTAACTGCCCCCTTGTGTACATGTGCAATAATGCAGCCCTTGGTTACCGGATCCTTCCATGTGCACGTGAGATAAACAAGGAAGTTCCACAGACAAAGGAGGATTATGATATTTCATAAACTTAACAGTCTAATTCTTTGCTGTCTATAGACTTACTAAGTAGCCTGAGTTTGTCATTAAAGAAAGAAATGCTGTAAACTGACTTGATTTATTCACGATACAGAATATTCCCATGATGACACAAGTGGCTTGCGTGTGGAAGGCACAATTATGTTTGTTAGCAAGGAGGAACAAGCTATGGGGCTGGAACTTACAAGATTAATACTGTAAAACCAGTAAAAGGTGACAGAAATTGAAGCAGTGCTTATTAAAATTTTTGTAGTATATTTTGTACTTTGCTATCTATACAAACATCTTAATTGAGGTTACTTACTTCTTTCTTGAGTTCCATACTCTGGTTACGTCGTCCTTTCTTTGCTCTTGGTTCCTGAGTAACCTTCAGCTGTGAACATTAAGAAAAGCATATTGAAGCAATCTAAAAACCAGTTCATACAAGTGGCATTCACTGTAACATGACCAGTGTGCCTTTTATTTGTGATTATTTACAATTATTTAATGTATCTGATAGAAAGTTGATTACTGTTCTTAAATGAGAAGTGCACACAATAAACTTTCCACATTATCACTGATGACTGATTACATGAAGGAACAAAATTCCTAAGTTCTAACATCCAATACGCATTTGCTAAGATACTCTTAACCACTCCTTTCTTCATTTAATACACAAGTTCGAACACTTGTTATCTGAAATATTCTGATACCAGTGACCCATATTTAGACATCAAATCTTGTCGGATGACAGGAAACAGCAACGATTATAACGGGAATGTAAATACGGTAAGAGTATCCAGACTTGATTATAACTGGAGGGGTACAGAACTTCATGCTTTAGAATAAATGTTCCTGTATCCAAGAAAACAGCAAAACAAGTGTAAGCACTAACCAAGTGAAAGATGGATGGAAGTAAAAGTTGAGATGGAACAGATAATATGTAAAGGGGCACAGACCCTATGACTGACACTTCAAAAAAAAAAAAGAAAGAAAAAAAGGGAAAATGCCACTGTTATCTTTTATGTGTGACCATCTTCCTGTTTCATCACACACAGCTGCATGACTGCATACAAGACATTAAGTAAAAGGGCTATAAAGGGTTAGCTAAGCAAGCCAGGCTAAAAAAACCCCTAAAACCACTTTGATAAGGAACATCCCCTTAAACAACTGTAGTTTTATAAGCCTTAAGTTTTCAGCTCCAAATTGTGTGAAAGACCTGCTTGACAAAAGGACAAAAGAAGAGGGTAAAAACATGCTGATTTTTTTTTAAATACAGACTTAAAGAGAGGATAGTGGTTTTAAATAAGGAAAGATGTTGCTGGGCTGCCAAAAATACAGAGTAGCATCCTGCAAGCTATGAAAATCTTACTGCCAAGTCAGTAATAGTGAATATATAACACCCTCTTCAACAATGAATGACTAGTGAGGTTCAGCTGTGATAAGGGAATTTCCACATGGAAATGCAAAGTTTTGTATCTTGGCCATTTGTTCTCTTTGCCTTCGTCAAAAGCAACGTAATTTTTCTTGTTTTGCAGAATTGGTTTTAATTTCTTTAATCAGTTGCTGGTCACATGGTCCTCAAGCGCAATGTTTGCACCTAACTTTAGTTGGACTTGCTGAAAATGTCATGGTTGGTGTTACTCAGGGATCTGAATGAAGAATACCTTACGAAGTGAACATACTCATGAAAAGGCTGAACAGCTACAGGGCTGGCCCTTGATAGGACTCCAAGAAGGCAGTGTTTCAGTCTATCTGATATCCATGACATTTAACTTGAACATTCCTATTTAACTTTAGAAATCTTGATCTGTCTCATCAAGGTGCTGTAAGTGACAAAAATTTTGAAGCTTGTGAGAGGTCATCTAAGAAATTGAGGAAAGAGGAAAATCTATATTCTTGCTATTACTGAGCTACAAAACATAGGGAGAATTGCCCTCACAAACCTGTGGAGAGAGCGCAAGGCTAATTTATTAATCAAAAATACACCATCTTTGTACCCATCAATAAACTGCACTGATTGCTAACATTTTAGCAGCACTCACCTGCTCATTGCTGGTGGAAGAGATACTTGACTCTGCCTCCTCCTCCCCTTTATCCTCATTCTTTGATTTCCAGAATCTCCCCTCACGAAGAAAACGCTGGTGAAGTTCCAGCTCATCACAGGCCTTCTTCCACCCCATACTGCGTTTCACGTGCAGCCGATGGATGTTAACTGTGATATCTTGGATGTTTTCAGAGGGGATCCAGGCCCTTTTGAATTCACATTATGAACAGGTTCAAAAACATTTAATACAGATGACCTGAGAAACTGACTTCAAAAGCAGTTTTTCACAGTGGCTGATCACTGACAATTCTTTTTTACTCAGACTTTTTTTTATATTCAACACATTTAAAAAAAAAAAAAAGGACTGTGTAATAAATACTGTCAGACATTTTTATTATAAATACTTGTTAGCTGTGGGCGCTATGGCTGAAAGTCATTTTTGACGAGCCACAAACCTCCCCCAGCACCAACAGCAGTCAAATCTCCTACCTGCTCTCTTACTAAATGCCCTGAGTCAGACAGAAACATCTTTACTAGAGGTTTATATGCTAATTCAATTTAGCTCTTGCCCTCTTTGCTAAAACTGTCAAGGAATTTATCACCTTACATAGAGACATTTTGTAGCTTGGGCCCCAGACTATCAGGACTGAACTTTTGTGGGGACTGTCATGCTCTTTTGGACTGAATTCATGAGAGTGACTTGGTTCCAAAGTTACTTTGTCCTCTTAAATATGTTCAGAGGCCTCATAGAGTTAGATGGGCAGCTCTTGACATTTTGAAAGGCTGTACCAAGCACCCAGCAACATTGGACATTAAAGAAAAAGAATCACTGCCGTGCACATCTGCCTAATAGAGTAAATACTGTAACAAATTAAATGTTTGTGGACAGATTCTTAATTCTTGCAACATAAATTTTATTTCAGTGAACTCAAAGAAACAATGGCAACTTACATCACCCAGAAATTCATCCTTTGGCCCCAGTCCAGCACGCTAACTAAGCAAATGTACTTTGCCTTTTCTATCAGCACACATTTAAGAAGTTGCAAGTACCTCATCCCACAGGTTTCAGGTTACTGTATTAAGTAGTTTTAGACAGAGTGAACTTCAAGCCAAAATTACTAATGAGATAAACTGTATTTGCAAACAGATTCAAGATAAATCACCCTGCGATTGAGACGGAATAAATAAAGATTCTTTACCCACTTTTTGACTATGAGAAAGTCTTAGTAGTTCATCTAACAAGTGAAAACATGTTATATACTGTGCAAGTTACACTAAAAGCAATTTAAATAAACAGTCTTATAAAACGCTGTTACAGAATTGTCTGAGCCCTTTGTGGTGCACCAAAATATACCACCTTCCCAACAACCATGAATTACATTGCAAATGTCTCCTTTCTTCACATTATAGGCATATAAATAAAATAGAAAAAAAAAATCAGTATATCCACTGTAGTAACACTACTATAACCCTCCACAAATGCTGAACAAATGACTGCAGATGGAAGTAAAAGCTGATCTCTAAGAGTGACGTTTCTAATGTAAAGAGTGACTCTGAAATTGCAAACTGGCTCACAGCAGGAGCTCTGTCAATGTTCTAGCAGAGAGACACAAACATTTGTGATGTATATTATGTTACTAAAACACAAAATTGCAGTGTATCATCTGCTCAGATGAGAAACTGCACAAAGTCAATAGTGCTAGTAGTAAAAGTACATTTCTGTCCAATTTTCACCTTGGCCCGGATTAGCAGGCTGATACTGATTTGAAGAAACAGTTGAAGTTCACTTGCTGTCTTTAATTAAAATGGCATTAAGTAATATCCCTATGGCAACTGTGGAAAGGGAATCTCTGAGCCATTTGGACACTCTGGATGTGTTAGACTGAAATTTCAATTTTCTGAAACAATTATGGCAAGTATTCAGTCTTTCTAATGTTGGCAACTAGCTAAGCCAGGATTTACAGCGTGATAGATGAGATAAATTCTTTTCAGTATTGTTTGTAAAAAGCAGCACATGTAATTAATAAATTACCTTTGGTGGTGATGGCCAAAAAAGCGAACATCAACTTGATTGTCCTCTTTCTGCATGACTTTGGCTGGCCAAAACCCAAAGCCTTTCATTTTGGCCCAGACCAACTCATGATTAGGTATCTGGAAAAAATGTTGTTATTATTGGATATGAAACATTATATTGATATCACTCACAAATATTTTGCTGTAATACTATGCTGGTATCTTAAGAATATTTTTGCTGTTTATATCTAGTGCTATTTTCATTTTTTATCTTCTTACAATACATATTTCCCTGTTAGATATGTTGCTTGGATCAAAGTAAAAAAAAAAAAAATTAAAAAAATCAAAGTCTAAAAAGGGTATAACCATCTATTGAAAACAGAGATCTTAAGCAGCCTAAAAATTAAACTTGTCTTTATAGATTCATTCAGGAGCAAATTTTTATTTCTGTAAGCTCCTTATTTTCTTGTGAAACTGTTGTAACTGGCTGATATCCAAGTTTTATAACCTATATTGTTACAGCTTTGAACTTCAATCAACACTTCACTTGTGTAAAATATCTAGGCTTACAGAGTCTTAACCATGCTTTTGAAACAAGCCCACTGAAATGGAATATTCAGAGTGTTAATGACACCAAAACTGCAGGCTTTTATACAGCAGAGCAAACAAATAAAAATCTGTGTCAGCAACATACACAAGGATAGCAGAACCAATTGTCAGGTCGTGCATTTGACAAATAGAAACAGTTCTTGCAAAGCTGCAGTTCATCCAGCTGAAAAAGAAACAAAAAAAAAGGTAAATAAGCCAAAAAAATCCTATTTATGTGACTTCAGTAGTATCCCTCTCTCTTAAGTAGTAAATTTTTTAGCCCTGCCTGCTAATTTGGTGGAGCTACTTCTGCCCATGTAAACTAGAGGTGTGAAACTAAGGTGGGCTGTGAGAGGATGAAAGACAAGCTGCAGAAACATTATTCATGTTTCAGAAAACCCAGGCAGAGGGAGGAGACTAATTGGCACATTAATGATCTATTCTAGATGAAATGCAAAGAACAGTTCTTAAAATTCATCAAATATTTAAAGTACATTGTGAAAGAATTAATTCAACTGTACAAAAGGAGAAAGCATGCCAGCTCCCCTAGCTTTATTTTTTTGTCTCCTCTGAATGTTGAGAAAGTGCCAACTACAGAATTTAGTAGAAATCTCACCTCAGGTTCAATTTACATTATCAAGCACAGTTATTTCTAGTCCAATTATATATTACTCAATTATTTTCAAAACTAAAATCTGAATATAAGTATTTTTAAAATTTTAGTCTAGTTGCCCAGAGGGAAAAAAAAAAGCAAAACAAAGGAAAAGGAATTCTGAATCAGCTGTTAGACAGTTTGGAGAAAAAAATTAACAAATTTCACACCTTTTTAATTTTTAGAATATGAAGAATTATTTTCTTAGATTCTGAAATGAAAATCATTTGATTGAAAATCATTGACTACATCTTGGTTACTTGGTAGTACTTACTTCATGACATGTGTCTTTGTAAAGCATCCTTGCTATATCAGCCTGTTCACTGTCCGCTATAAATTAAAAATAGATGGTATGAACAATCACAGTATGATCACAGTGCTCACGAAGATTTGCAGCTGTCATTGTTGTGACTTTCACTATAATTGTCATGCTTGAGAATACAAAACATAATTTAATCACTTGGACAGCCCTTCCATTTAAAATTCTCTAACAGTCAGTTCAATATTTGTTTTCTGTTTCATATTTATATGCAAAAATACCGCTTTTACACTGAACAATACAAGTACACATCTGAGGAGCAGCAGCAGGGAGACACAGTTGCTCTTAATATGGATCCAGTTTCTTTCTCTGCTAGTGTCTTAACGACACGCATGTCCTGAAACATGGCTCTCTGCTATCACCACTCGATGGGAACACAGGTACTGTCACGTAAGTACCTCTGCTCTCAGTAATGCTTCAAGGACTACTTATCACTGTGTGATTCCCTTTACCTTCTATTACAATATACACATCTCTCCCTACCAACCACAGCGTGAATCTCCTGGTGCTGCAAACAGACTGGTCCCACCCTCCTCCCACAGCTTCCCTGACTCAGACCCTGTCTGCAGGGGGGAACCACATCCGTCCTGAAGTGGCTCTGGAGAACCTTGTTACAGGACCTGGCTACAGTTTCTGGACACAGTGGTGGTGTTTTTCCCATTTGATGGCTGTACCTCCACACATTGCACCAGCAGCACACTTCTAGTGAGGATGTAGCTATATTTGCTGTCACAATAAAGCAGATATTGCCCAAAAGTAAAAGAAATGCATCTATAGTACACTTTTGCTGATATACCACATCAGAGATCAGATCTCTTTCTACTCTACGACAACAGATGTATATAGGCAAAAATCCACAGTATAGACTGACTTACACTGCATAAGAAACAGGATGTCAAAGGTTCAAATTGCAATTGAGAAGTTTAGCCAGAGAGAAGGAAAATAGTTCTGTAGTAGGTGGGCCAGAAGAGAACCTGCAAAGTCCTCTTGCAGCTTACTTTGATTTTTAAGGGCTCTCAAATGACCTGATCCACACTTAAGACTATCTAATACCCAATTCCATCCTGAACTTGTGAGTTTCCTACAAATAAAGACAAATGAAACAGAGCAAGCAGTAAATGTAGTATTTTACCTCCATAGAAAATCACCGTGTTGTGTAGAAGCAACTGAGCGTCTGCTTTGAACTCCTCATAACTCCTGTACTTTCCTTCATTTACTTTCTACACAAAAGAAAACACAGAACTGTGAAAAAAACTGTTAAAATGCTCTACCTGTTTAATGCAGAGAAGGTTTCACAGAAATCTGCATTATGCGACACAGATCAGACACTGCCTTTCCTGCATACAGAAGGAGTACTTACAACTCTTGGACATGGTTTGTTAGCAACTGAGCATTGGCTGCATTGGTCCCTTTATGCAATGCCCAGAACTAAAATAGATTCTTTAACACTTGACCAAGTTTAAAAAATATTTTCTTGGTTATAACAGGGTGAATCTGGAGTAGCTTCAGCATAAGGTATGGCTCGGAACATTTGAACAAATGAAAATATATTCCCTGAGGAGAACATTTTGTACCTTAAAATACCAGCTAGTTTCAAATCAGTGTTGACTGCCTTTAAACTTCCAGGATCTTCCCTTGACAGCCAGTGTTTTCTGATGAAAGCTGATTCTCCTAGTCTTCCAAACTCATAACAAATGCCTACACGTGGCCATGCAATTCCTTTTCCTAGTCTGGTCTTTTGTCTGCTACAGAATGCAGCGTTTTCAGTTGTGCTCTTTCAAGAACACCTATGAGAATTCTCATCATCAAACAAAACGTCGTCAGTTTATACGATGTTATCAAGGCCAAAGGACTTTCTGTGGAAGCAGGAGAAGGTGACAGAGCGAAAGGAAGGCCTGACCTATTTTCAGGCTCAACCAGTGTTGCCAGTACTTCAAGCCAGGCAGTAGTGCTGGCCTCCAAAACTGTCAGCGAAGCTATTGTTTATTCACGTGTTTCTATAATAAAACAAAGGCTTTCCACATCTCTGGTTGTAAGGGGCAAGATATACCCCAGCACTGCATAGGAATCCAGCAATGAGTAAAGATGAATATGCTGTTCATTTTGGTCATGTGCAGTTGATTTATATGAGTCATGATCAGACCTTTGTTTCAGACAAAAGGGACAACATATTTACTGGTACTTTATTTTTGGAACAATTAATGCAAAACAGATGTTTTGAGTGAGTCTTGTTTTTTCATGATCAACAAAATGATTGGCTCTTTATGAATCATTTAGATGCTTATAAATCTGACACCTACACAAGGGCATAATGACTGAAATTGGAGTATGGTCAAAAACACTGGGTCAGCTATGCAAACATAGGCACTTGAGTCCATACTCAGTCATTTAGCTAAAGGTACTTTGTCTAAAGATTTTAGCTACCCAGAGCTCCTAATAAAGCCTTAGGACAAAAGGACTTGAGTACACTCTATGTCTGAAAAATAGGCACCACTCAAAATGGTTTTACTCAGTTACCTATTTATGAGGAAAAGACTAAAATGCTAAGCTCCCATATCCAATGCTGGATACAGTACTG
Organism: Cephalopterus ornatus; assembly: GCA_013396775.1. NCBI lineage: Eukaryota > Metazoa > Chordata > Aves > Passeriformes > Cotingidae > Cephalopterus > Cephalopterus ornatus. The sequence goes on along the minus strand of VZRE01012409.1, from coordinate 120,781 downwards.
AAATACTGTTCATAAAGAGAATTAAACAGGATTAGTACATTAGTCATGAAGGAATTTTTAGTCCTTCACTGTTAAAAGACACCATAAGCAGCGTGGAAGTTAGAAAGCAAGTCACTCTACCTCCTGTATAGTAGGAACATCAACAGCTGAGTGCACCAGCCTTCGGTACATTGGGTGTTTGTTGTCTTTCCCTTTCTTGTTTAGATCTATAGCCTGAAAGGACCATGAGACAGTGTATGTTACTGTATTTAGAATCTGCTTAAAACACCAAAAAAGATTAGAAAATGCAATAGTTTGGACTGTTTCAGGTGGGGACTACACAAGGCCAAAGTGGGGGTCCACAGTCTGGCAGATCACATGTGTCTCAAACCTGAAAAATGTCCATTTCAGAGGAGCCACAGGTCCAAGGCATAACCTGCTCCTGCCAAAGTCATACTAACCCGAGCAATAAGGCCTGATAAGCGTATGTTGAAATACACACACCACTGATGACAAGGGAAATAAAAAACTCCTTGTAGCCCTCCTCCCTGCACAGTCACCCATGGGCAACCGTAATGCATCCTCTCCAGTGCAACACAACACTGAATAAACTTCCCTGTTTCAGACTCACCCGCTCCTTCATACGAGAGACTATGAATCGCAGGTATGTGCTCATCTCTTGTTTACTTGTGTTTTTCTTCTTGATACTCTGCCAAAGAAAAACAGGATCATATTATTATTTTAAACTTGACTTCAAAACTCATCCAATAAAAATTTTCTCTGTATTAACACATAATTTGAAAAGGTAACTTTGAATCACATAACGCACAACTTTTTAGGGAAAATCTTTACTGGGGAATTAGTAACACTGACATGTCACAACAACTATATATGTTGCCTTGAATTATGTCTGGGCTGAGGACTTCAGCTACAGAAGAATTACAAGTTTTATTTCCACTTGTATCCATTATAGTTTGTCAAAACCTCTCGTAAAAAAAGTGTCTAATTAGAATAAAGCAATAAGAAAGGCATTTTAGGGAGCAGCTTAAAATTTATTTAATGGTATTTTTATTACCAAGGCATAAATACTGTCACTAAAATAAGAAAAAATTTAAAAAATAATATCCTGTACCATCTACAAATTATGTGCTTACTAAGCAAAACGACACCATCTGGAAGGAAGTCAAATCAGTTCTAGCCAGTAGAAACTCAGAGCACTTTTTACTGCTCAAGAAACATAGCAGTTGTGGATTTTTGTGGTTCTTCCTTCACAAAATCTAATCCAGATTTTGGAACATGGATCACTACTTCTTTAGCAGTTCAGGATCCAGAGTTTTTTCCCTTTCAGTCTAGTATAGAGATTAATCCCTAGCCTTCAAAGTCCATAAAGTCCATCCGGGCTAGTGGGAAGCCCTGAATACAGAAAACATGCTTCTTAAGAGAAGGTGGCTCTCTGCAAATGCCTAATGTGCTCTTACAAACCAGCCTTTCCAATTCCAGATCACAGCAGCTGTGCACAGTTCCGCATGGCCTTACAACAGCTGGCTGATATGTGCTATCTCCTCCTCGCTTTTACCTACAGTACTCTCCAAAACAAAATTACAGTGAAAAAACAGCATGGGTTCCAGGCTTATTACCCTGAAGTGTTTGTAACTGCTCACATCTCTTGCAAGGCATTTACTCCTCCTCACACCTCCTTATGCACTGAGTGCCAAGCTGAGTTCTGCCCTTCTCATGCCTCACATCCCCACCTGCATGTAAAGTGTGTAGACTAAACTGTCTCAGTTACATGCGCATCCTCAAAATCTGATGGTCTTTAGCAAGATCCACCTAATTGTGCAGATGACTGTTGCTTAGCAAACACAAGAACAAACAGAATCCATGTTCTAACAGGTAACCAAAAGAGGTACGAGGCTTAAGAAGTATCGATCGCTAGAAGTGTGCTATTTTTCATTGAATTACTTATATATGACTCTGAACATATAGAGGGAGCACACACATTGAATACAGAGCAACTAGTTTTATATATTTACTTGGCAAGAGTAAAAATTACACACTGATGCAAAAAAAAAAAAAAGGATTGATAGGATTTGGCTGTGTCTCCTCTGTTTATGTTCCTTGTGCAAGACACTGAAGACACTGAAAATAACTGGCTGTGTCCTGTGGTTTCAAAGGTGCAATCTCAGGATTGTACTGACTGCCTCTTCCTTAAAACAAAATTGTGCAGAGCACTACCTGAGAAGATGTTTATTTAACTAACAGCAATTGGAATCATTACAAACTGTGCTGAAATACCAGTTCAGTCATGAACCTACTTAGATACTACAATATGCATAACACTACAGCTTTCTCTTGACTACCACTGTTAGGTAAAACTCACTGGTGTGGAAAGGGCCAGCCCTAGGTATTTCTAATACCTATAGTTCCTTTAAGCATTATCTTCATAATATTAATGGTTGTCTGACCTTCCTTTCAAACTCTAGGCTGAGACATAATTTTATCCTGCCCCATATATCTGAATCACCTTCATGTTTTACTCTCACTGCCATAAGAACGTGCATTCTGCTGGAATTCAAATCACCTATTCAGTTTCTCATAGACCAACATTGCTACTGCAAATGAAAACCCAAATGTGCATTAAATTATCTGCATTATGAAATGCTTCTGTCATTTTGTCATTTCAGGCACTAGAGCGCTGTATGCTTGCTAATGACACAGCATTTTAAGAGACTGAAACTTATAAGAACACAATAAAACTCACTTCCACTGCCTAGTCCTTCTACACCTCTTTTTCTGACATGGTTCTGAATTTATCATCCTTTGAATTCATGTGAACCATTTTTCATGCCCTGCTGGGCAAGACAGTTTGTAAGAGACTGTGTTGAGACAGATGGTTTACAGTCTTATCCTTCAGATCATAAGAAAAGATAGATAGCTGACTTTGTATCATTATTGATGTCAGCAATTAATATCATCTTAAGCATCAGTGAAAATGATATAATTAACTTGCCAATTCAGGCAAACTTGAATTTCTCCACTTTTCCTTCAATTCCCTACCCTGATTTATTTTAAGAAAAATTTGATCTCCATGTTTCTGTACTAAATTTTGAAAGGTAATAAATTTAGGGAATTGGAGCCTATGAGCCAGTAAAATGTCTTTTTATGGCAAGGTTGCTCACCCTTTGTAGAAAGCAAGTTATAGTCCAACCTCTTCATTCACTTTTCAACCAAGATTAGCCATTTAGGAGGTACCATTCACACATTCTTTGGAAGTTATAATGTAAAATGTTTAATTTAAAAAAAAAAAAATCAAAACTTCTTTTTTGTACTTTGAAGACTTGTAGTGTTCTCAGAGAAGTCAACCTAGAGCCACTTAAAGCAAAAAAATAGATAATACTAGATGGGGACTATATTTTGCATAAAATCAACTTACATTGCTCTGACACAAGACAATATACCCACTTTAAAGTCTCTTTATTCAGAGTGATATATAAGCAAGTATAAATGAAAATTAGATCTTCTAATTTCCTACTTTCAGGAAACAAAAACAATGATAGTACCTTGTGAATCTGTAAAAGTGGCAAGATCCACTGTGTATCTTCTTCCACAGTCAGATCTACTAAGATATGCTACTGCAAACCTTTTTTAAGTTCAAGTTTCTTTCAAGGAGATTGCTAAGATTCAATCCAGCCCCCAAAATATTATCAGGATTCTTATACCTGTAGATAGCCTATTTTTGGGATATATTATCTTAATATAGGACTATGCTGGGTATGGCTGGGATGAAGCTAATTGTCTTCACAGCAGCTCATACGGTGTTGTTACTTTAGATTTGTGACCAAAACAGCGTTGATAGCACATGGGTGTTTTGGCTCTTGCTGAACAGTGTTTGAACAGTGTCAAGGCCTCAGCAGCTTCTCACTCTTGCCCCACAGTGGATAGACTGGGGGGTACACAAGAAGCTGGGAGAAGACACAACCACACAGATAACCTGAACTAACCAAAGAGATATTCCATGCCAAATAATGTCACGCTCAGCAACAGAAAAGGACAGGAGAGGTTTAGCCATCTTTAGCTCAGGAACTGGTTGGGTATCAGTCTATCCTTGGAGGTGGGGAGTGATTGCCTTTGCCTTACTTTTGTTTTATTTCTCTCTTTTCTTCCATTTCTTCACTTACTTAACAATTTTTACCTCAGTCAAAAAGCTTTCCTCCTTTTCCCTTTCTCTATCCCACTGGGAGTTGGGGAGACGTGAGTGCTTAGCTGCCTATAGGGGTTAACCCACAACATGGGCAATTCCCAAGTCACACCCATTTTTTAGAGAAATCTTCAAATCTTCTGCTTTGAATCAAGGCAAACTGAAAGGCTAGTCAGGCATACATGTTTACATAAGGGATGTAGGAGTGAAGTAATAACCTTCACAATAGCAATCCTCATGTAGAAGATTAATGAGATCTGGTAGGTGAAAGGCCAAGGCTGCAATCTAACTCTTTGCTTGTGGGTGGAGGAAATACCTTATATATGCCCTATTCTCTGCAGCACATCTGTTTCTTAGGAGCTGGTACCTGAGGGTTGGATTTACATTGCTCTTTATGTTCAATATTCCAGATTAATAATATACCTAGCTGTTCAAGAGGATAGCAATATATTGCAGTGTGCAGGTGTGACTTATTTAGCAATTCTGGCATTCTTCTAGTGCAGGAATTCACTGGAAGACTTTATAAACCACACAAGGTTAGCAGCAGCTAGAGGCACTGCCAAGAAACACTCCATCCTGCAGTAGCACCAACTATGATGGAAGTGAGGAACCCCTGCACCCTGAGTTACCATATAGCTCTCAACTCTCAGGGTGACAATGGTCACGATGCTGCAGCTGCTGCAAACTTCCACTTGAAGAGAAAAAATAGAAAAACTCTAAGAAATCCAAGGTGTCAGTGCCAGCATTCTGTATAGCCATAAGCATTTAAATTACATTTTCTCCATGTAAAGAGGTTTCCGTTTCCCTATAATCTCCCATTAATGAATATTTTTTCCCTTCCTCTCTCACCTGTCCTGTGTATACACACATCAAAGAGCTGTATTTCAGTTCAGTGATGGATTATGTGAAGGCTGCTCAATGACAGATACATGTTTCTAAAGCACCAGTTTCATTTTCAGAAGCAATTCACATTTCCAGGGGGTCTATCTGCAGAGGGGAACTATGTGCATGAGTCTAACATATATTCACCACTGCTCTTTAGAAACTCCTTGCTTTACACACTGGTCCTTGGATTTTTTTAAGGCTTAAATTTCCAGAGGAATTTGGTGCTACATATGGAAAGCTTTACTGCTCTACCGCCTTCTCAAACTTCCAACCCTCAGGTCCTCAGGTTTCCTGTACCATTAAGAAAGGTATGCAGGCACATGGAACGGGTCTCAGAGCAATCAATGTGCCCTGTGCCCTAAGTACTGTACAGAAAAGCTTCTTCATGAGCAAAATACGGCCCAAGACTTGCCTCTTTCAAGATCATATGCAGTTAAATTAGAATATTCAAAGCATCAGGTGCTTTTGGAAATGTTACAGCTCAATTCACAAATTGATTTCTACTTGTATGGTGCATTAAGCCTTTTCTGAATATGAAGCATCATATGAATTAAATATGCCTTTATGTGCACAAAGAAGGTGGTAGGAGACTCTAAGTGGAGGTTTCCCAGTTTTCTCACTGCTGTGGACAAATTCCTTTGTATTTTATGAAGCACATCTTATGCAGTGTCCAGTTGTGCCAGCTCCCTGAACTACTCAGGGGTGCATGGGAGGGACCTGCTGAGGACTAACACTTCCTCACATGTGAGCTCTGTGCACTGAACCATGTGGTGATAATATTGGTCCTGGACTAGGACTTTGTTTTACCCACCAATCCATGAGTATTATTTGAGTGATCATTCCAAATCTTGTTCCAGGAATGTTTTATCATACAGTTATCTAACAAACTCCTACCATAACACCCCATAAAGTAAGTTATATCCTTTCTTCCTTCCTTGTATTTTACAGCAATCACCTTGACTGACAGCTACTACCAAACACCCCCTATCCAAGCACTTGAGTTACTTCACATAAGTGACCTCCATCTTTCTGTGCTTCTAACTTCCTACTGTTTGTCATTCTCACTTGTCAGAATTTGTCTGAAGTTGATTGTCAACTGCATAATGGTGTATTTTTATGTACTCTATGAAACGCTAGTACAGTACCAGAACTCAGAAATAGCCTATTTATACAATACTTATCAGCACAGCTTATTAAGATCTTATTTAAGATCTTAAGCTTTACAGATTACTTTAGTCTCATATGTATAAACCCCAGTAATATTGAAACACCCACTATGATAGGTAAATTGGTTACAAGTCCTTGCAAAGCACATGCATGGAAGACCAATCTCTGATCAGATGATGGTACAAAATTTAAGAGTCAAATGAAACCATCTGAATATTTCTTCATTTTCATTTCACAAATCAAAATCTTTTTCTCTGGGACAAACTATATATCAACATGCTTAATATTGCCTTTCTATAAAATTATTTTCAAATTTGAATTTTTAGAAAATAAATAATAATAGTCAGTTACATCAACGTGTTAATATTCTTCTGTTCGGAATTTTGTATATATCTATTTCCCCTTACAAAAAACCACTAGTATTTTTGCAGTACTTTCTGTAGTTTTCAGGTGCTAAATTAACAGCTGAAGAAAATTAATTTCCTTCTTTCATGTCTTCTAAGAGCAGCAATAAATGTATAAGTCTCCTACATCCTTCAGAGACCGAGTTGACTAATCCTGTCTTGAATGGACCACTCCAGTACTGGGGAATGTAATCTCTAAGCTCATTCAATATTAAGAGTTTCTCTTGTGACCTGTCTACCAGGAATTTTGCTGATAATACCAATTTATTTCACTTAAGACAATGATTAGTCAACAGTCAGGGAAAAATTTCAATCACTGCAATGTGGTTTGAATTGAACTTTTTTGACTTTTGACCCTTGCTGAGAGTTACACAGGGTACAAAAATATTCAGAACGGTACCGCCAAGTTAAAAAATAAAAAAAAAAGGCAGCAAGGAACTGGACATTGTTGATTATGGATGCAGTGCAGAAAAACCACCAGCAAGGAAACAGAGTTCCGAACAAGGTTTGCAAGGGACTGTTAAAAACGTCATGGGAGAAAAAAATATTTTACAGTTATGAACAAATCCTTGGCAATGTCCTTTATAAAATGTTTCTGAGTATTCAAGTGGGCAAGACAAAGCTGCACAGGTTGATCAAACTAATACAACCAGCATTTGTGAAATGAATAATCCAGAGGCTTGCTGACCTTGGCAGCATTACAGAAGCAATATTTACATAAAAATGAAGTGTTCTTAGATTATTTCTCCCAATATATTAAGTTTTAAACATACTTTTACTTCACCATTGTAAAGAGCTTTGAAATTCCCAAGTGAAAAGCACTATGTCCAGTTATGAGAATTAGGTATGAAAAGATACGTATCTCTTTGTCCCAGCTATCACTTTTCTTGAACGTACATATTTACTGCTGATAATGCAAAGTAAATCCCGTTGCCCCTATGCAAGATAGTTAAGCTCCTCTGGACATCAGCCAGGGCTCTCCACATTACCAGTTTTTTGAATATAGGCCACTCTCTTGCTTTTAACATGAAATTAGAGCAGTCATTTCCTAGGAGGGTGAGGAGAAAGCAGCAAAAAAATACTGAAGCCTGACACAAGGATGCTGATTCCCACACTTACAGGGACTGTGCAAGCCTCCTTAGTCCAAGTTTGCAGAATTAGGGCTTGAAGTTATTAGAATTAACTATAAGAAAAACAGGAGTTGCTGGCACAGGGCGAGAAAGGGTGCCATGGCATTCATAATGGCAATATTCACGAAAATAGGTTGATCATCACCTGAGGCACTAAGCAAGCCAAAGACCTCTGGGGCAGGAAGTATTTAAGAGTCCCCAAAACCTCTCCTTAGCCTTTGTATAACAAAAAGGGAACCAATATACAGCAAGTCAGACACAGAGCACATGGTCTGAGTTTCACAGGATTTTTTTCAAGGCAAACAGTTATTTAATATCATTGCCATAAAGGACTTCAAGGCTTCAAGATGAAAATCAAACTGTTCTTAACACTGACGTATCGGTGCATATTTCATGCAATGATTCAGCATTTCCACTCTGATGACATCCATGTTACAAGATAAATGTTATAAAAGCTACCTCATATACAAGGTGGCATAAACCATTTACATTCCCTATTCTCACCAGGTGTGATCTAAAATTACTGCCAAACTAGAGTGGAGACTGGATCCAGTTTACCTAATTTTATCTATTTATAAGAACTATCAATATGAATTATGAGAATCAACAATTATTAAAGAGATTTATTTAAAAATTTGAAAGTCATTTATATATGGTCATTCTTTGTTTTTAACAGAGGGAATATTGTTAGCTAAATTAAAGGCTAGCAATTAAATATGGAGAGATACAGTACACGTCTCTATTCTTACCTGTTTTTTCCTGCCACTACTTCTTTTTCATTCCTTTCAACTTCCTTGAGGCAGGCTTGATTTTCTTGCTATTTCCCTAAACCCTGAGAGCTCTCAATCTGAGGCAAAAGGCAACCCTTTTTTTACCACTGGTTCTGAGGTAACACCAGTCAAAAAGTGCTCTTTTGAGACAAACCAATCCACTTGTTTTCAACAACTTCTCCACGCTCCGAAGTACCCAAAACCTTACATTCCTTGCACCACAGGTCATCTGAAGGTGAGTATGCTGCTCTACACTAGATCTAAGCTTTTAGCAAGGGAATTGCCTCTCCCTCCAGCAATCCTGGGCAGAGTGGAACTGGCAGCTTTACGCTTTTCTCTAGCAAGAATTTTATCTTAAACATTCATATGCATTATTCCCTCCATAGGAAGGGAGCTTAGCTCAGTAGGAACACTAGTAATGTGCTCCACGGGGGGAGGTGACACAGAGATGACAACAGCAAGAAGTGTCTGGCTGGTTCATGGCCAGGTATCAGTAAGCATCATCCTGACTAGAATGTTTAGTCTTCTAATGACACGTAGACAACATATCTACCCATTCTTGAAAAGCATATAAAAAATACTTTTTGCTGTCTCCCTACCATACTCATAAGAATAGCATTTTTAAAGAAAAAGCAAATAGATATGGATGCTACGAGTGAAATCCAGATTGCCCTTTTTGCACCAATAGAATCCATATTAAATGAGAAGCAGGATTTCACTCCGTATCTTTTGACACCACCCTCATCAGCAATGTGATTGCGACTTTATAAGGTAAAATATTATTCCAATAAAATATTCAGAATGCAGTCATCAAAATGCAAAAAAAAGTTACATGATTCATTAAAATGATGTTAAGTAAAAACAGTAGCATCTTATACAGCAATTTGTTTACTCATGTTGAAGATTTCCACTGCATTGACGCGTGGCATACGTACGTACACACATGTGTGTGTTCAAATGCATAAGTAAGACTTGCTGGAGTCTTCAAAAATGACCATCTGCTACATGCACCACATTTTGGTATCTCTGTATAGATGCTCTAGGTAGGTACCATCATTTCAATATTCAGTTCTTTATCCATTAACCTGGCCAGACCATCTGGACACCTTAATGAATCTATTAATGAATATCAATCCTCTAATCAGCACATGAAATCTCAGAGGTACTCACCCTGCAAACTGGGCACTGCCAGTGACTACTGCTGTCTCTAAGCCTGAACTCATCAGACAAACACTTGGAATGATACACACGAAAACACAGGTCACATATCAACACCTCTCCAGGCAAATGGCATTCAAAACAATACCAGTCATGATTTTCTGTTTCCCAGTCCTACAAAAAATACAAAATATTTTGGTATGACATTCTGTCAAAATCTGCAGGAACTAAGAACAAAATTGATATGTCTTGAAATCCAGCAGCAATTAGACATTATAAACATTTTAAGAAGTGTATAATGTTTAAAAAACAGGGGAAAACCTACGTGCTTAAAGATCTTCATCAATTTAATACACACTAACTCCAATAGAATATGAATGCCAAGTTTTAGTTTTTTCAAGTGTCTGATTAGTAGCAATTTCAAATATGAGCTCTGTCCACAATGAAAAGTGGGTTTGTTTTCTACCTTTGTGTAAAACACTTGTTGACCTCTCCATATTAGACTGCAAACAAAAGTTTGTGCAACTCAACAGACCATACCTATTTTCTTGGACTACTTTCCTTAGTTTCTTACAGTATATTTTCAACTGTAATTTTCTGAAGGGCAGTCCCTTCCAGTCCTTATTTTCTTAAAACTGTCAACTTTTCAGCATCAAAGCGTTGAGTTACAAGAAACAAATGAAATCATGAACCAATTACTGCAAGCAATGTTTCTGCTAAGCAATCCCAATGCAATTCAAAAAATAGAAAATGTTTCACTTGCTGTGCTCAATAGCACTAGGCTCATTCCTGAAATGCTCTACAGAAGACAAAGGATATGGTTCTGCTGATGCACAGATGTCTTTAATATATTCTTCCTTGAAAATTCACCCCCAACGGCCAAATTCTGACCTTTGAAACATGTGCGCAAGCTTTGCTGAAATAAATGAGAGCAACATGCATATAATTTGGAGGCAGAATTTTGCTCTAGGAATCTACAGTTCTAAAACCAAGCAGAATTGCCAGTGGCCACTGCTAAATGTTTATGTTTGTTATCTGAAATGCCACACTTTTCTCTACACTTAGAAGACAAAATAGCTGTCATATCTCAGATAAAACTCCCAATGCTTTTTCATGTCAAATGTCACTTTTCAATGGGTTCAAATCTCTCAAAAAATCACTCCTATTCTGCAATAAATTATCTTGATAAAAACCTGATCAAGCTATTTTTAATGTCATGTTGTAAAGGTGGAGTTAGCAATTCCCACTGACTGCCGGAACTGGCATTTGTTGGATTCTCACTTTTCTGTGCCTGGGAACTACAGTCATTTCGTTTAAGTCCTTGTGTGAAAGGTCTCCTCCAGAGGACCAGCATAAGAAGTGCTACACAGAAGTGGCACTTTCCAGTCCCTTGCACTGAAGAACAGCCGTGTTGTGTATCTAATCCGTCTGACCAGAGCCCCCATGAACAGAAGAGTTTTAGGGACAGCCTCAACCCAGACTGCCTACGCTGACTTTTATATACCATGAATGTCGGATTGCAGGGGCGGCAAGTTAAGGGTGGAAAAAAAATCCGTAACAACCTTTAACTAGTGATTTTTGAACTCAGAACCTTGCCCTCCTTTGTTGTGCAGATTAACAGTGTAACTTGACCTTTTATCATTTCTTCTCATTTAATGCAGTCTCCCCATTTAATTTGATTTGGCCAATTCTGTATATCTCTGGATGGCATAATAATACCACCACATTTGGCTATAAAGAACACATTCTTGTTTTACCAAATCTTTCCCCCTCCAAATTCCAGTGGTAGTGTACTTTGGGAGCCCTTTCTTTAGGATATTTTAGAAACAACTAAAGATACTGCATTGTTGGTGCACTTGATTTGCCTGCAGACTGAGAAAAATCAGGATAAAGTATTGCTTTGTATTTCTTTCATATTCACTGTAATACATATCTTCTTTATGAAACGAAAAAAAAATCAGGTGGCAGTAAAGGGCCAATTAAGCAAGAAAAAGAATCAGTTTTGGTTAAAGATCTATTCAGATAAAAATAAAACTGAGAAGACCTCAAGAGGTCCTGGAGTTTCACCACAGAATCACATTCCAGGATTCTTAATTTTTATTTGTATCTCCCAGATATTCCATTGTTAAGAAATATGCTGGCAAAGAGATGTGGAATTTCATAAACATACGGAAATATACTTGCTGGCAAGAAAAATCATACACTCAAGCCAGAAACCATGACGTTAAACAAAACACCAGAAGAAGCTTCCTTCAGTATTCACACCGTAAAGTTTTGAAAACATCATTATTTCTAAATATAAACACTCAGGTTTTTCACAGAAAAGATTTTTAGTTTAATGCAGTATATTTAGTGCATAAGTATATATAAAACATTCATTTGTGCAAGATATGTGAAACGCTAATAAAAAACAACAAGAAAAGGTACATAACCCTCGTGGACTTACTGACTTCAATAGCAAGGTCAGAGGCATTAATTTTCCTCCAACAGCAAATGTTGGCTATTGCTTCTCTCGGTTTACATAAAGGAGGGGAATGTGCTCCCAACACATTTGTATTTTTCTTTTTTTTTTTTTTTTTCATGCGGATTTCTTTAAATATATCGAGCTCTGACTGCCGGTGTTTGGGGTAGGACAGGTCAAAACTCCGCCAGCTGCAGACACGGTTGATAAGTGTGCGATTACCGCACCCACCACCAGGTGTCACCAGCCGCTCCCAAAAACCACCGCTCCAAGGGCGACCGTGGTGACAGGGAATTGTGACATGTGAGCGACCACTGCCAGCCCCGGGAGAGCCATCCAGCTACATACATACAGGATGTACACTAAACTCGGAGTTGGGAGTGACATGGATGATGGTGGTGTCTAATATAGTAAACTAGGCTACCCTAATGGAAGACAGAAAACGTAATAGAAAATATGACAGAATTCAAAACCACATAGTGCAAAAATTGTTCACCTTGTTTTTTGCTGCTGTCTGGGAAAAAGGCTGCATACCGTAGGCCTTTCAAAATAAAAACAAAACAAACTTTGTATCTATACTGTAAGCCATCTGATTATCAGGATATACATAAGGCTAGAAAGAATTCATGCACAGTGACCAGGAAATCAATCTGTTAGTTCTAACTTCTGGTTGCATACATTTCCTCCTGCATTTCTGGAATGCTACCTAACACACCTTTCATCACATTTTACTTCTTTAAAATATCCCATGTACTTATATCATTAAAAGAACCCAACACCCATCATTTTCCCCATATACATAACCACCACCAGGCCAACTTAAAAATCATCAGGAATATTAATGATTGTTAATTAATGCACTCTCTTTGATACGTAAACCTTCTCTGTGCATCTAAAAAAGATCCTCCTAAGATAATTTACTGCATAGGGAGTGGTCCCGCCAAAAATCACAGCAACACCTTCTTTGCTGCGTATTATCAAATGTTAAGCTCTCAATTTATCAATAAAACTCACAGTGCTTATTTGTGTATAAAAGGTGATACGTTTTCCCAGGGCCATGCGGACTGAAGGAAGGATCTCCGCCACAGGGACTCAATTTGCCAATATCCTTATTTCCTGACGCGGGGCAGGGAAAGCCTCCTGGGTCACTGTTCTGGCAGGCGAAGGGAATCCTCTGCCGGCAGCACTGGCTGCCCAAGTTCAGCAGTTCAGCGGCACCCAGTGACTGGCCACAGCCCTCAAGAGGCAGCGGGTTTGGCAGCAAAGCTGCACAGCTCAGATCCAACAGGAGGCCTTCCCCCTTCCTTTTACTCAGCTGCCTGCTGCATCTCTGGATCTATGCACCAGCAGGGCAGCAAATGTCATTTTGGGGGCCTGTAATTTGATAACCAAAGAGCTATCTGTGCTCTGTTAAGCAGAGTGGGATCTTGCAATGATATGGGCCACATGTGGTCACTTGTTCTTTATATTCAAATCAGTTAAACATTGTATCACAAAGGTCATTTTGCACTGACATAAATAGTTGAGATTTCTCAGCAACGTAAGTGAAACACTGCAACAATTCCAAAAATACAGCTTAATTTAGGAGCAGCACATAAGCTTACTTTTTTGTGATTTGTCTTAAGTAGGTTGTTAAAGCAAATACATACATTTATTCTGGAAGTACAGAAAAATAACATGGGACAGAAAATGTCAGGCTATCCAGAACATTTGGCAATTTAAATACAGATAAACTCAACAGAAAGGAATGAATCATCATGTCGTAGCCTTTACTGTAAAATAAAATATATAGTTGTTGTCAAGGAAAGAATAATTTTAGTGCACAAAGAAAATGTCCATTATAATGCAAATGTACATGGAAAAGAAATGCTTACTCATTAGTAATGGAGATTTACTTAGCTGTAATTGAAATAGGGAATCTGTATGTTGGAGAATGTGACATCCTGCTGCACAATTAGCATACCATTAAGTAGGAGATGTGAAGCACATACTGACAGTAAAATTAACAATAACTCAGAGGTCACAATTGTAACTATTAGGTCACTTCCATACCTTAGCAAGCCCATAATTATTGTAAAAAAAAAAAAAAAGTAAAAATAAGTAATAAATTTTTATTTTCATATAAATTATATGTAAGCATTGCAGATGGAAACAGTATAACCTCCTTTCTTAGGCTTTGTCTAAAAGGATCACTTTGCCTTTTTATAATGAATATTTCACTTACATAGCTCATTTCTTACCTGTTAATCTGTTTTCTCCAAGTCCCTTAATGGTAGCCCAGATACTCGGTATTAAGTCACTCTACTATCAGGTGGAGAGAGGAAAAGGGATGGGGGAAAAAAGCAAAACTCTATTCATGAAACTCCCCTTTCAGGGGATTTCCTGGTTTCACACAGTTGAACTGGATTTCCCAAACAATCCAAACTATGGATATCCTTTGGACCCAACCAGCTAAAAAAAGAAAAGGGTCATATAGATGGGAAAAACAGTTATAAGTCAGTTATCTTTTTGGAGCATCATGTTTATTTATGAATAGTATACATACACTTCTGTTGTCCTAAATTCAATATGATGAAAGAAGGGAAGCATTTTCCATGGAGCTCATGGTTCTCAGCATTTCCTGTGTGGCACTTGTCCCATAGCACATTTTGGGTTTTTTGTTCCCAGGTGTTCTGTTTCAAGTGCTTCTCCAGAGTTTGTTTGCTGCTGTGGTGTTTCTCCACACCTCTCACCTACACTCATGCACACACAGCTCTTCCCAGGTCCCTGGATTTTCATTCACTTATTTCAAGACATGTTCAAATCACCAGCCCACAACTTTAGTGCAATCTTTTCTTGACTATTCCATAACCCTTTAGAAAACTGAAAAGAATGTCAATACATGAGTTCCTACTATTTCTCAGATTCCCATTTCTTTAACATCTAATGAAATAGGTTACGCCCAGTTTAAAGATATAATTTCTGAGGCAAATATTCTGGATTCTGGTATTTTAGGATTTGGGAACTGCCATAAGGAACACTTCCTTCTCCTCTTCTCACCCCTACTAGCTTTTAACATCAGAGTCCTTTATATTTTCTTATCTTCAGCTAAGAAATAAGCTTTTAAAATCTTGAGTTTTGCCATTAAGGTTTCTTTGTTGGCTTTCAGTAACCCTTCACTGGAACCCAACAAAGCTGACTACTAGTCCGTATCAAGTAGACAGATACATTTAAATAATTGCCTCTCACATTACTTTTTTCATATCTTTGCTTTTGCTTTAGGTTTTACAACATGCATCCATCATCATCTGCTGTTGGGGAGTAATTACTATCTTCTGTATTTAATCCTTCATATTTCAAACTTTCTGCTGTAAATTTAAAGTCTTTATTATAATAACAAGTGGTGGTACTGCATTCTAGCATGGATGTTTCTAACATTACTATTGCCTGGTATCCATGTCCTCTCCTTAAGAGGTCTCAGAGTATGCTGCAGGAACCTATGTCCCCACTCACATTAAACAAAGCAGCATCTATTTCTGCCTAAACATGTTCTCCATTCTTAATCAGTCAGTTCCTTTCTTGTCTTTTTCAGGCAGCATCTGCTCCCATCAAAGCTTTCTCAATTAGACATAAGCTGTACTAAAGGTAATTGTGAAAACCTTGCAGTGCATTTTGCACTCTTTATGACTCACAAATATAAGAGACCACTGTGGGGATGCACTACCTATAGGACTTCTGTCCTCCAGTACAAAACCTGAAGGAAATGCTTCTTACTTGTACATTTGCTGTAAATAGCTACTGCCCACTTCACTTGTCTGTTCAGGAGTGCCCCATACAAAAGGCAGTCTGAAACAGGCTCAGACAAGAGCAGCTGATAACAGCCCTTAAGAAACTGTGGAAACTCGAGACCCTGCTCAGCTTCGAAAGGTCTCCCCTCGCTCATCTATCCTACAATACTGTTGCAATCCTTGCAGTACTGTTCAACTTCCAACTAACTGCTCCGTAATAAGAGGAGTTTCACAAAATGTGGCCGATTATCTGTAGAGCTGCATAGATTTCAGCATTACTTCTTTTCAGAGGAATCATGTGCACGTGGTACGTGCACGCTGGCCTCTGGCTGGGTACAGCAGACAGCAAGAAATCTCCAGCTTATCAGGGATCTCTGGCAGATGTGCTGGTTTTCACTCAGACACCAGCACGCACCAAATACTACCTGGGTGGAACAAATACAATGTGTCACAGAACACCATTCCCAGGATCTTTTCAAACGCAGTGGGGACACTGTGTATGTTATTTGCCAGAGGCCTTGGCCTGCTGTGAGGGCAGTCTTCCTACTGCCCTTTGGGTCAGACTTTTCTTCAGGCCACATCCCTGGCTCCGTCTATTCCGTAGCAAGCATGAATCCTCCTGTAAACTTGCTTTCAGCAGCCTACAGAATCTGCTTTTATCTTTTCATCAAAACGATGATGAAAAGGTTAGGTTCCAAACCGAGGAAGGTGTGATTTAATTCCTTGGTGGCTCAGAGGACATACTCCATCTTTGCAGCAGGTAAACGATGAGTTAGCTGTTTAATAAAGTATTTCCCTTTCATCATAGCTGTAAAGAATCCATACTTGATCAAGACAATTGCTTCCCAATGATAAAAGTTTCTTAGATCATCATATGTTTTACATTTAATGCTGGAGTACTGCATTAGAGTAAATTCAGCATCAAAATAAGCTTATTTCCTCCCCTGCCGTTTCCCCATGTCTGTGTGTTTACCAGATACATTTCTTCCTGTTTTCCATGTATTTTTTTCCTACTGCTTTTGCTCATCAAAAGTGCTCACCAAATAAACAAGCATCCATCTCTCCTTCAAAGCCAAAAAGACTTCAGCAGCTAGAATCCCTTTATGAAAATTGTTTCACTTTATCTTCTCCTTCTTTTTCTAGAAAACTACCACAGCAGGTAGCTACAATGATGTGTGCTTTTACAGACAGGGTAATTTATCCATTGCAGATCACTTGCCTTTATAGATCTTTTCCTTTGATGACCTGGGCTTTATCTTTAAAATGGATATCCATAAACTGACTCTGCAGGACACTTCGTTATTCATATTTTATCCATAAAAAAAATTCAAAGCAATTATGAATTCATATGTCCTTGCAATTACCTAGGCATCTTGCTTAATTTTAAGTTAGTTTATTTATTTATTTATTTGACCAAGATTTTTGGCATCTCAGGAATTAACTGGGATTTCTTGTTTTACATTATTCTTAAATTATCTCCTTTTAGAAATCCTTTTTATTCTAAAAAGAACCATCAGGCAGGGGAGAGACCAAAATCTCCTTCTCCATAGTGCATATTAAACACAGACATATTTATAGGCTCATAGCAATCCATTTCCATTTTTTCATTGATAACTCTGTCCTCTTGTGATGCACTGACGCAGGAAGATTCAGGTTCTGCAGTCAATTCCACAACCTCTCAGAACTCTTTTAGCTTTCTTTCATTTAATTTAATCTGCAAGTCTATTTAGTTTGTCTAATTAATTTATTTCCAGTTTGTCTTAGAAGTCTTCTGTTTCTTGCAGAAACCACTGAAGTCTTCTCTGGATTCCTGCCAAGACAGGTAGGCTTTTATTCCCTCTCCTACCTTGTAACTATGTTCTGGAAAATTCAGGGGGAAAGGCTTCAAAGTATTGAGACAGTCTCTAGCTCTCAATGCTAAACGAGAAGTGAGATTTTTCAAGTGTAGTAGGATGTCAGCGACCAAACTGGCTGCTAAAACCCCTGTCATGCTTATCTCCTCAGCCTATGAGCTGTGTTCCTGAAGTAGTGAATAAATCTTAATTTCCCTCCCAAGAAGATCATGTTTGGTTAGCAGTAGTTTTTGAGGTGAGACAATACAAGTATTCTCCTCCAGGATACTAGAAATAGAAATAGAAAACAGTTTCAAATGATTTTTTTTTTCTTTCTTCATGTTCCAAGTGAGTTCAAGGTTAACAGAAACTTTCAACTTATCTCCTCAGAAACTGGATCCACTCCACTATTAATGCCACAATTTTTGAGTTAGGTTGAGCCAAGAGGAGGTTTGTAGGCTATTTTCATCATGGAGATAAATCAGTGATGGAGTGAAGTATTTATTAGGTGCAATGCCTTTTATTTCCACAATATATGTGGAGGTTTTGTTCCCCTAGAAAGAAGGTGAATACAGACCAGAAAGAAACCATCTCTACTTGTAGTTCCAAGTCTCCTTTTAAGAAGAGCTGCACACAAAAGCGTTCTTCCCCCTTTTTCTTTCTTAAAATATGTTTGCATTGCTTTTCTGGTCTTATTTTCTCCATGGATTTTTGTAGAGCTTTTCTAAGTCGATGTTTCAGCACACAGTGAAACATTTTATCCGAACCAAGAGCAGAACCTACTACACAGTTCCCTCAAATCTCTTGTGCCCTGTGCTGGAGGTGTGGTTGGTATTGTTTCAGCTGTCAGTGATAGAAAGGCATGAGGCCTGCATTTATTGTGAATGAAGGATGAGTATTAATAAGCTGATCAGCTTCAATGAAGTTTCATTCAGTGACCAGCATGACATAAAAATAAAAGATTCAAATCAGTTGCCAGAGATACAGAGCATTTTGAACCAACAAAGTTAATAAAAACAACACTACTAGGTCAGGATTGGCACAAAAGAGGTGGGAAAAACCAAGATGCATACTTTCAGAACAAAATCAAGACAGACTGAACTATATGATATATTCCATTAGCATAATTTAAGTCCCATGATAGAAGCTTTATACAGACTAGTTTTGACTAGTTTACTTCAAACCTGTAAGTAAATTCACATTCTTCAAAACACCCTCTTAATCAGAAAAATATATTTTGTGAAATCTGTGAACAACATCATCAGTATCTCAACTCCAGAACTGTGAGTGAAAGCCTCGAAGAATACAGCATTTTATCGACCGAATTTTTAAAAGTTAAGTTGGCCAAGCTGAGAGAGACAAGTGAAGTTGTTGATGAACTTGTTTTACCAGTTCAAAAGAAGCAGCATCTCTCAAGCATGCAATAAGGTGGACTCGACTAGTGTCACCTTCAGCAATATGAAGATCCTCCAAACAGTGTGAACTCCCTTTACAGGGAATAAAAAACATAAGGATGAGCAGGGGAGAGGAAAGAAATACTCCTGAACATATGGGAAGAGAAGAACAAGACTGGAAAAGAAATGCAGAGAATTGTCCATTATTCTTAACCCACCTGGAGACAGGGAGAACCACTGGAACAGCAGCAAGGCTGTTCTCATGAGCTGCATGCCAATAGCCTCAGTGCAAAGACAGAGGAGGGCCTTGGCTTTAATGCAGACTGAATTTCTCTTCTATGAGTCGGGAATTTCCAATTCTAATTTGCTTCTCAAGGACAAAATAATCTATGCTTTAATTTGGTGATTTGAAAATATTTGCTTTTCTGAACTTTCACAAATCCACTAATTTTTGGCTCATTAATGAGCAGAATCACTACTGCACTTTGTGATAATAATGTGCAAGAAAAATCATTGCACACAGTGGATTGATTTCATGGCAGTCTTTTGGAAAAATAAGCTCAGAATGACAGGACCATAGAGGATGGAAAGACAGAAAAGAAGTTTCAAAGAATTTCAGAAGCTCATCTTCCTTGAGTGCTTCTGTGTGACCAAACTGTTATGGGGCCTGACCTCAAAGCCTCCTCATACTCCCCCTGACGTATGGAATAAGAGGTGGCAGCCAGTTTGAACTTTTTTCCTCTGGTGGGATCAATCATTAACTCTTTGCATCAGTGAATCATCAACTGTAAAGAACACTGGTACTTTCACAATAATTAGGAATCTACCTGGAACATTCCAGCCTGGAAAATTCTCAATTTGTTACAATATGTGAGAAATATTAACCATCATAGTTTGGGCTATGTTTGGCTTTGGATCAGTGAATCCACACAGGACTTCAGATTAAAGGCAGTACAGATGGATAAGAAAAATGGAGAATTTTTTTAAACACTGAAGGAGATTTTTCTTCATTTGCTGTGACGTGTTCTTCCTCTTTGTGCTCTCCAGTTGCAAGAGCTTTCATGATGAAGGCACTGGCTGTCACTATGCTGTTTCGTATTATCCTTCTGCTCCTAACTGAAATGAATGGGATGCGCATTAAAACCATTCCTCAGCCTAGTCATTTAGAAGCCCCTAGATTGCTAGCAGTAACTGGTAGGAGTTAGGTTGGTTTTGGTTTGGGGTCTGGTTTTGTCTGGGTTGTTTGTTTTTTTTTTTATTTAAAGTGTATTTTATGTACGGAAATAATTCAAACCCTCACAGGGACTGTTCATAAACTTTTTGCAATTATCTTCATATTTATGGAGACTCAAGATGACACAGCCAGTTCAAAAAACAGCTTCTGGCTACTAATACTGACCTAGCACGGAAAAATCAATATAATTACAAAAGCAATTAAGCATGGCAAGAAAGGAATCCAGCTTTTGCTCGACCTAAAGTAATTTAGATTAACACAAACATAACAGCCAAAATACTCCTTTCTCATAGATTGATTCTAGCAAAATTGAACCTGCAACACATCAAATCACAATAATCACTGGGTGTGTGCCTAAGGTCACCAGGGTTAACAAAATCACCTTCAAGACTCACAGTGCTGGCAGTGGGTTACAACAAAGGTTAAAATGATGGGAGCATGGGCGGGGTGAAGAGATGGATTATTTAGGCAGCCTTGTGACTTGGAAGTATCTGGAGTCACTTTAAGCAAGCACCAGTACTTTCTCAATACAAAATACCAGAAAATCCCCAGTAATGAGTTAGCACATTAAGAATACATGAGTGTGTTGGGAAAAAGTGTGTTCTATTTCTAGTGTTTTCTGAAAACAGGAAAGCAAGGAAACTGCCCCTTGAAACAGTATGCTCTCCACTAAACTAAAAAATCTTTAGAGGGAAGAATTGGAGAGGCAGTAATTTAGATACAGAGAGGACAAAATGCATGGGAAAATGACTGCAACTAACCTCCAAAGTCAGACTTAACTAGCCAGAAGAATTGCTGGCTCTTCCTACAAACAATCAATTAAGTGATCAGAAAATAGAACTCTGAAAAAGAGTAATTTCTTGAAAATATAATCACCTTGTATGTACTCATAATGTAAATAGCTCATAGTGCCTTAACTAAGTGTGAAGCCTCGTTCTTCACATCTCATTAGAGAATTTGGCCACTGTGAACCGACTTTAAACCACAGCAGTGCTAAGGGATATGTTGCATTCAGATGCAAACAATGAACCCGTGTTATGAACACATCTCCATTTTAGAAGAGCACAATATTGTTTGGCTTTATGAACACATGAAAATTGAAATTATACATTCATAATGCCTCTCTCTGGGTCAGAGCAGTTTTATGACTTTAATCACGAGGAGAAGAATTAGCACATTAAATGCTCAAAATAGCTCAGTGCACACTGTCTGTAGAAAAACGTAAATGAGTAAGACAAACTAACTCTAAGAACTGTACCTAACTCTCCCCTAAAGCTACAGGACATTGGTACTTAAATTCAATTTCTTTCATTGGGATTAGACTGAGCACTATTTTACACAGATAAAAGTACATAAAAATAATGGCATAACAGAAAACAGCAATGAAGGGGTGAGAAGATTCATTATTATTTTCTTCGAGAACTACATTTCACTTCTATTTTTTCAACTGCATTGAAAACGTACTTAACAACACTGATTTGCAAATTTTTTTCCTAAACCCAAACAGCAAGGAGACAATTTTTTATGCAGGTAATAAATATAAAATGAATAAAACTTCCAAATTCCACAAGTTCTGTGAGAAACAGAAATAAAGCCTTTAGAAAGAAAGAAGTAAACTTCCACTACTAGATTTCAGGACTGACATTTCCCTTGCAAGGCAAGAAGCTGCAGAGATTATGTTCTATTGCATAACAATGGTATCAACAAATAGTAAAATTCAAAATTCCTAACTAAATCCTGAACAAAAATGGAAAATAAACTATTCTCGCATTTATTTTGTGTCAAATGCATTAATCAGCTGCAAGATAAGAAAGCCTGTAAGATGAGAACACATTTTGAAAATGTGCAAAACATCTGGAGACACGGCAAATGAGCAAATAAAATTAATACCTGCACAGGCCCTGGAGGTATAATATTTGCAGCAAAGTTCTTGTATAGGTACCAACCCTTAAATATCAGTTGGAATACAGTACATTTTGCTACCGACTCCATATTTTAAATTTAGTAATTCATATAAAAATATTTCTCCCACATACATCTGACAGAAAAAAGAACAATTTTATAGTCTTAAATCTGATCTTTTTTTTTCCCATTTTTTCAGAATAATAATTGTCATGAGCTGTCCCTTTTGGCAGGGCCTCCTGGTGCCCTCAAACTGTTTTGTCTTTGCACCTCATCTTGTATGTTTTGACTTTGCACCTCAGCTCTTTTGTATGATATCTCTAAATATGAGATTCTGCTTCATTTTTTTTACCACAGCTTCAACATACTGATAGAACAACAAGAGCAAAGTAGTACAACTTTTTAACACATTCCCCTGAGGGCTAAGCGTGACCCTATCAGAGATCATGTCCTCACTGCGTAGATCTGTCGTTATGTCAACCTACTGGATAGGGCAAATGTTTGGAAACACCTAAGTAAGCACCACAGATTATAAAATGACTCTTTTCCAAATAAAGCTGTGTTTTCATAATCTGTATTCTTTCAATTTTTGTCGCTGTTTACCCGTCAGTTCAGAGTCATCATTAAAACCAGTACTTTCAGGCCCTGTGGCAGCCTCTGGTTGGGCACCTGTATTATTAAAAAATAAAGTGCTCAGCAGTTCTGTGGCCCAGCACAGTAATTTATTTACTTGCTAAAATTTAGATCCAAAACCTCAAAAGCATAAAAAAATACCAAGCAATACTCAAACAAAACGTGGTGGGAGGGATGGTAAGAACGTGTCCCTTTGCCATCTCCTTGGAAGAGCCTGTGTTTCCTGAATTCCACTGTGGTGCCAGAAAACAAGCTAAAATCCAAAAGCATTAATGTACTGATGTCAGTAGGTGGTGGATTGGTTCTTAAGTCCTTCTCCTTCACATTATGAGCTCTCCAGGTTCCAGGAGTACCAGTCAAACCAAGTTTGACAATTAGCTCAAGGCTTAAGTTTGATGAGCCTGAAATCCCTGTTCCAACATTAATAACCCTCGTTCATAGAGTTCTATCTCCTCCAAGTGAATCTCCAAAAAGAATTCTGTGTGTTTGTCCTCACTGAAATGTAACTTGAGCTCATGGTTCAACAGTCATTAGTACCAGGTTTGAGCAGTGCTGAATTACAAAGAACTACAAGCTGCCTCTTGATCAAGTGCAGACAAAACATCTGTAAAACTATCCAGTGTGTCCAAAGTAAAAAACATACCAAACTTCATGGTTTTGCACCAATTATCAGAGAACAGAAAATACTTGATCTGATGTCAAGTGATGACAATGACACTTTGTTACTCATTAAAACTTTCCGAATAAAAGAACAAAGAGAATGACTTTATACCAAGCCAATGTGTTTTGCTTCGTCTGTCTGCAGCATTTTGATTCAGTATTAGGATCAAGAAGTTTGAGGTTGGGTGCTCTTGAAACACGTCCTGGATCAGAAGCGGGTTCTTACTTTTGCATGAAACTGTTAAGTCAAGAGCGCACCAGTGCGCTGAACAACCGAGTTGGTCATCAGACATATGGTCACAGCACAGTGTATCAGCGAGTAGCAGTCAGGCTGAAAATACAGTCAGTGCTTCTAACCAAAGAGTTACTTGACTTAAACAGAATCTTTGGTCAAGTCAAAGGCAACGCTTTTCACTCAGAGATAATATAACTGCGTAATTCTAATGACTCACTGAGAATTTACAGGCTGTTTATCTTTCGAGTTTCGTTAAACAAATGTTGCTAATGAGCAAGAGGAACATTATTTGAATGACCATTTTGAGGCATTTTGCTTGCTTTTTTTTTCTTTTTTTTTTTCATTTCTCTTAGCAATAGAGGAAACAAACATACAGAATACTTGAGATAACTACACATCTCAGGCTTTATGTCTTGTTCAATCTACACAGCTAATATCACCTCTAAACAGATAAAAATGATGTACGAAATACCTAGAAAAGCAAAGCTGGAATCTTGAAATGGAGAGTATTCAGGGAGAATAATAACATATCCTTTAAAGGCTCCCTTGAGGGTTTCTAATTAAATCAGAATGAGAACCTTAACAGTGACATAATGTACATTAAATACATATTTCAATACTTTGAATTAGCGTATCTGGGATAATTTTGACCATAATGCTTATGGATACTGCTTGTTTCCCAAAATAAAAAATAATACATTGTTTCACTTTCAGGATCTTATTGATGACTGCAATAATGCAATGAGTGTCATGGTGGTTTTTTAGAGTTTTTCTGAGTTTCCTCAAAATTTAAGTTATTAGCTATGTCTGAGACAATGCTGTACATTTTATCAGTATTTGATGCAATTATATTCTAAAGCAACAGTTTCTAGTTAAAGTATTTTAAAGCTTTGCCAAACTCTTTTTTTTTTTTTTTTAATTAGGAAAATGTGGTCCTGTAAATACAGAGATCAGGCTTCTGAACAAAGCAAAGCAACTGTGCAAGATTTTTCCTAGTCTGTGTGACTATTCTCACTTTGTGAGTGCATTTTATCTCAGCTATGCAGGAATACTGAAAAACATGCTTTTCTTCCCTTCACCTAACTTTCAACCTGTTTAACTCTGTTTCAATATTTATGTTACATATCCAGTGGAACAATGTCTGGATGCCTGTAGCTAAATTTCCTAAGAAAATGCTTCCTAATTGAATGCCCTGGTGTTCACAAATATCTTTAAAACACATCTTTTCATGTGTGTTCGTATATACCTGTACAATTTCACGTTGCTCTTTTTGAAGATGCTGTTTGTTCCTCAGATTCAAATTAAAGCAAGATAAATCGAAAATTCTTGCC
>VZRE01012409.1:70288-95613 GCA_013396775.1 Cephalopterus ornatus | reverse complement strand
GGTTTTTTTTTTTTTTTTTTTTAAATATTCCATCTTTGGCATTTGGGAACGTCTGAGGATTTCAAGTAATACCAATAATATTTACTGTCTTCTGTACAGCTGTAGAAGAGAAGACTGTAAAAGAGGGATAACTGGCAAGGGCTTTGCCAGTGTTTCATAGCAGAAAACTCAGAATTCAAGAAGAAAGAGCTTCTATGGAATAGAAAAGGTTATAAAAGTTTAAGAGTGCATTACTTCCCCGTTCACAAGCACCAACACAGAATCTATAAATAACTTATATAAATTAAAACAAGTTTCATGCTAAGATATCAGAAACTGTGATTTATTTTCTCAAAGACTTTATACTCACAATCTCATCTCCTGGCAACCAATATCCTTCTTGTTCAATACCAGCTTTTGACCCTTTACACCCCACCGTCAGGGTTTCCACAATTAGACCATCCTTGACTGCTAAACTCAGCTGACGTGTGGTCTCTTTTGGATGCATACCATGGACTCTAGACATATACCTGCACACAAAGCACAAAAGTCTTTAAGTGTTAGGGTTAAATCACAAAATGCGTCAGCAAAATATACAAATGATTTTTCAATTTTTCAAATTATTTAAAATAATACACAGTCCAAGTTTTAGATGGTTTTTAAACATTCAAAATTAATACAATTTGCCCCTTTATTTCAAATCATCTTCCTCTTGCAGCTATCATGTGCACACTTAGACAAGTAGTAGCACAGTAATCTTCTACCAAACACTCCCCAAATTAATGAGCACACTGCTTGGGCTTGTCTCTGCCACATCCATTTGTGCCCTTTAAATTAACTGAAACTTGCATTTCTCTAACACTTCCTATGGCATACATACTATAGAATGAGTCTGGAGAGCTACCAATGAATCTGTGTGTGTGTACAGCACATTTATAAAAAATGTGAAATTTATGCATCACATACGGAAATCTAACAGTTAGATTTACTGTACTAAGTGGTTTTTCTCCTTTTCTTGAGACAACCACAATGATCACACTGTGATGAACTGCCTAGGTAAGAACAAAACATATGCAGCCTAAACTGTGTATTGACCTTTAATCAGTATAATTTACTCCTAGGCCAGCATCAAATATTAACTTGGAGTAACCAACATAAAATGATCTCTCAAAATAAAGATGACCTCCCTGTTTTAAGTTTATTACACTTCAGATTTTTTAGCAAAATTCCAAGAACGTATCTACGACTTAATGCACATGGAGAAGGAAAGAGAGCTGCAATCACATGCAATAAGTGAACTGATTTGGAACCAAATATTTTGTGGACATATTTTCCTAGTTATAGATCTCTTACAGTTGCAGAGCTAACTCTTTTGCAGGAACTGGTTTACACTAATTTAATCTTTTTGTTTTGCTCTATAGCAAATTAAATGCATATAATTATACAGTAGATTTGTGATTGAGTAGAAGTATATATTTGTGTAGCAGATTATAAAATAATTTGTACATTTCTGCTTGGTATCAGAGGCATTTACATAAAAGCAGCATGTTTGCAGGATCTTGGGGGTTACTTTTTTAGGATAAAATCTCTTAGAGACAGATGCTGCCACTAACTCTATTTACTATATTTTACAATATCTACCACAACATGGTCCAAGTCTGGTTGGTTTGTGCAACCTACCACTGCATAATAAGAAATAGGAAATATAATTAATATAGAAAGAAAAAATTCTGTGCAAGTTTGTGATCCAAGCTAATATAGATGAATCTGATGCTGGCTAGCAAAAAGTAGATAAGGCACTTCAGTTCTGTACCACACCAGGTGGATGCTCATATGCCCAACCTCATCCTTCTCTGGTGCTGCAGAAACCAAAACCCAACATGAGAACCTGTTCAAGTGATATTAAACACCACAAAGGAGTTTTCTAAGTTCTCCAAATTCCAAGGAGGCAGAGACTCAGACTCATTTCATTCACTTTCAAAGAGAGTGCAAGTCAACACCACTAGTTTGTGGAAGTATAAAGTGCTGAAGCTTTAAAACTGTATCAATACAACTAGTGTTGTAACTAGTATGACATATTTCACGCGTGCGTGCACATACATACATATTTATGCAAACACAATGAGCTTTTTTAAGTGCAAATTATCTTTGCCAGCATTTGCAACGTTACTGTGTTTTCATCAGATTTCCATTTTTAACTCTGTACTAACAACCTCCCTGACTGGGCCACAGCATTCATGTTGTCTGCAATTTCTTCAAGTCCTTAATAGGTCTCAAAATACAGAGCATTCTTCACCTTTTACTGACAGAACAAATCAGACACTGAGCAAGGAAGTGATTTCCCTACAGTTACACAGTGGGCTGCTACAAGTCTGAGAACAGAAATCAAGTATTAACCCAGTGCCATAAGCCTTAGTGCGTCCTGCTGAAGAAACCATGCATTTTGCATTGCATCATCCCCAGTTGCACAAACACTGCCCAACAAAATTCTTAAATGTAAGCTCCAGGTTCTGTGATTTCTCAGTCACGTTTCTGAACAGAATAGATATGCAATAGAAGTCAAAAAACCTTAAAGCAACCCTAATCAGCTAAGAGGTTTAATCTGTGTATTTTCAGTGGCAGGGTGTGTACTAGTGAAAAAGAGCACAAGGCTCAGAATCACCCATTTCTCAAATCCAGTCTGTGTTCTCAACCAGAGTGAAAGTACTGCCACTGACTAAACTATCTCCTCATTTTCTCCAGCTGTAAATTGTGAGTAATAAATCCCCAGTGGCTTTTTGAAGAATACTTTAGTCAATGTTCAGACTGTGCAGTCTGCAGATCCACAGGGGCTATGTTTTCCATTTTTAAAATAAAATGTTATCAGCTTTCATAGGAAAGCACACACATGTAGGAGAATGTTTTTACTTCAAAGAGTAGAACTCTGTTAGAAAAGTGCCCCCTCCCCCCAAGCTTTTACTCCTATCTTGTTTCTTTTCAGCCAGAAGGACATCAGCTAAAGGAAGGAACAGGATTTGAATCAGAAAAGACAGTTAATGTTCTTTAACAATGAAATGTGAAAAACTGTCACAGCATGGGAAAGACGCACAAAATAAGTTAAACCCCAGCCTAGATACAGAAAGCATGATGTTTGGAGTCCTAACTACTATGCCAGCCTCGTTACTGGATCAGGGAAAAACAATATTGAAACGTCTTTGTGCGGAAGTGACACCACTAATCCAGCGAGCACAAGTCTTTTCCTGGCACTGCATCCACTGAGGCATCTGGCACCAACAAGTTAAAAAAACAAGTCAGAGAGATAAAGCAATCCCCAATTGCTGTTTTCAATAAAAGCTGATTAGCTGTACCTTGGAGACAGGGAGTTGAAGGAATACGGGTTTGTTATGCTCTTGCCCAGTCCTCCCTATCAACAGACTAGGAAGTGTAACACAACCCTTATACTGCTGTTACTAGCCAGCCTCAAGAAGTACAGCAAATACACTCAGATGAGTGAGAACAAGTCATGGAGACAAAGTAAAATCCCCTAAACCAGCAAACCAGCCCTCATCAGATAGGGGGCTGGAACAACCATTTCAAAATACAATTTAATTGTGCTAATCCCTACAATATAAAACGAGAGTCTTTCTGATGAAAAGTGGAGGTTTGGCCTGATAATCTGCATTTTACATTCCAAATCTCACCAAATGAGGCTGCCTGTCTGCAGGATACAGAAGCAACTGAACTGCTGATGAATATTAGAATATTTATAGGTCAGTCTTTTCTCCATTTATACTCTGGCAGCACCTCCTTGACATTAGCATAGAAGAATCTAGCAAACCTAGCAAAATTACAGGTTTTGTAATCAAATTCTAAGAGCCTAGTAATGCATGTTTTCAATTATTATCAAGCAAATGGTAAGGATCTTTAGCATGCAGTTTGTTCATTACCACCCTTAAGCAAACCTCACTGCCATACCATCAACCGTATATGCAAATGTGCTGACCTTCAGAAACAATATACTACCAACACAATCTGGTAGATGACATGTGCACATACCTAATATATGTGCACATCTGTCTGATGGCAAAAGAAAAACTTTAGATGAGAATGATAGAGGATAACCAATAGATTCGTACATTTGTATATGTATGTGCATGCTCATCTGTATTTAGTACACAAAATACCAATCAGAGAAACGTGAAACAACAATTTCAAACTTATTTGGAAATGCAGATGAGCAGTAGTCACGTATTTTCAAATTTAGTAACAATTAAATATCATCACATTCTTCTGTTCCTATACCTTATTTTTGTTACCCATCCTGAAACCTTGACCGGCTCTATAGACACCACAGGGACAGTCCAAGGGGTCAGCACAGCTGGAGGAGAGGACTCCAGCAGTTCTCACAGGCCTCACAGCACCCAGGGGCCACAGAACCACCTGCTGCACAGCCCACCTGAGCCACGTTGAATGATGGGGGAGGAAACCTGGTGTGTGCCCTTCCAGACCCTCTCTCCTTCACAGCAACAAACCACAGGAACTCCTGTAACTCACGACACTTCCAACTGACAACTGGATCTTGCCACCTCCTTTGCTAAACTAAAGTGGACCACAGGAGTACCCTAACCCACCTCTGAACCACTTACCTGCCCAATATAAAGGAGACATTAGAGAAGTACCAAAGTCTGTCAGCATATGACTAATTCACCCATAAATCTTCAAAATAATTTTCTCAAAGTAGCCAGTGTTCATTATGTCTTTCTATTCAAAACCTACATCTAACACACGTGCCTCATGGAATAGAGTCTGGTTTGATCTAAGGGGTGTGGAGGAAGCAAACTCTAAAGCTGCAGTCACCATGGGAGCAAAACAGATACAGAAGTAGCTGGCACTTGCAGGGGATCAGATGGTGAACTTTTCACCTACAGCTGTCACACAGCTCACAACTTTTGCTTGGTGCTGTGCAAGACACAACATGAAGCCAAACCCTGTCCCAAAGAGCTTAATCTATGCGGCCACAAAACAATGCATGTGAATATCTAACTCAGCTCCCAGAGTCCTCTTGAAGGCAACAGTGCTCTACTGAAAGGCAGCAAACTCTACTGAAAGCTCAGCTGTATTGTGGCCCAAAAAGGAAAGCTGTCCAAGGAAAGAAGGTTAATTAAGGTGGAAATTGGAAGCAGGTATTTAAAAAAAAAAAATCCCAGTTTTTCTGGACTCATAAGGAATTGCATTTTCAGCCATCTGAACTCATCAAAAGGAAAATACTCAAAAAAATGCTACAGAAGCATCTCTGTACAAGACTGAAGTAAAATATATATAGCAAAATAGCTGCCTTATATAAAATACAACAGTGTGACAAGTGTAGGTAGATGCTAATTTTAGTGGCAAACACTGTAATCTTGGTCTGATCAATTATCTCTCTCTATGCTGGATGCCTCTGCCCCTCCACGATGGGAAGGGAAGTAGTAGTCTGCTGGCAGCAGCAGATTATCTGCTGAGCAACTCGTCTAGGGATGAGTGGAGATCTGATAAATCTGAGATCTAATAAACTGAGATCTGATAAAACTGAGATCCGATAAAATGCAGCAGATCCCATTAAACTCAACTGAAAGCCTGCCATTAATTTTAAATGTTACCTACAGGTATGTAAAAATGTCCTAGATTGAGGGACAGACCTTACAGAATTACACATAAAATAGAAGAAAAGTAGCCAAAAATCTATTCTGAGTTTTATATTTTGTTCCTGCATCTAGTGAGAAATGCCTTTTGCTTTAGTTTCAGGGTATGACAGCAGTTTTATAGAAGGCCCACACATGTCTTTTAAGACCTTTTTTTTTTTAATTTGAAAAGATTAGGCCACTTGGTCATACTGAAAGTGCAAATGCAAGAGATGGCTGTGATAGATATTTTATTTTTTTAAAAAATAGATCTACATGGCACAAAAACTTAAAATACACACGCTCACATCTCAGGAATCCATTAGCTGTCCTTGTGGAAAATCAGGTGAAGATTTGTGCTCACAGCTGTATCTCAAGGTCTCACTCTGAAGCTCAGGTTGCCTGCTCCCACCAGATGTAGCACTGTGGTACCAATCAACTTTCATAAAACACGGGCTAAACATTATGGGTATTTGCCATACATATTCCCTGCTTGCCAGAAACTGAGAGCTGGTCTGAGAGCTCAAGACAACACATACACACAGAAAAAAGTAGAACCGTCTACAGTGGGGATGTAGCAGCTCACTTTTGTTTTCTAAGATACCTTTTGATATGTTTACACTTTCTGAAGTTTCAATTATGGATTAAATTCAGTAAGATAAACACAACCAAATCACCGTGTTATTCCTCTGTATTTATACTCCACAAAGACATGCAGGTATATGAACAGGCTGCATTTGATTTCCACTGCAGTCCACATACCAACAACACACTGCACAGACCACACAGGCACTTTCAGTGTTGTTGCCTCTGCAACAAAATGTTTCTTATATGATCTACATTTTATGCAGTCCAAAATTCCAGAAATTACAGAGAAACGATGAATTTACTTTTCCCTCTGACATCAGTATCTGCAACATTCATTTTGAAGACACATACACTATCAAAGCAGGAAATGTCTTTAAAATTTGTTTTATCTCTCCTTCATAGTCTAGAAATGCAGCATTTGGATGAATATGGAGTCTAATTTTGTGCAGTGTTTTTATAAAACAAAAAGAATGCATAAACTTGATAAGTGAAACAGTGCAATCCAGCAGGTCAATGAAAGATCTGCCTGATGTTTGTGCTGCTGCTGTTAAAAGACAGCTAAGGAGTAATCTTGTTTGTGCATGCTTTAGGCACCACAGTTTCCTATAATGTTAATCACCTGGGTCATTTCTGTAGAAAGCACAGTAATGTTAACTCAGGTAATTCCCTGATTCAGTAATTTAAGGTGTCACTCATACACTGCACTACACATTTTAGATTGTGTAACCCACCAATATGACCAGGAAAAGCAAGTAATTAAGGTATCAAGCTATTCAGTCCTTATCCACAAAAATCTCCCTTTCAGAACTACTACCACCTTCTTGAGGAGGAACGTATCTAAAAAAGGACTCTACTCTCATTTTTTCCGACCTGAAAACTTGTACGTGGTGCTGTCAGTGATGTCCAGGTGTGTGCACTGAGCACGACTGGCCAACGGGCACTAATTGTTCAGGGGCACTGCACACATAGGTACAACTGCTCCTGTATGTGCAGGGCCACTGTTCCGTACACCTCTTTTCTCTGGATGTGCTGAAGTACATCCAAACAAGTATTACATGACTCAGAATGTAACATCCTTGATAATACCTTGCAAATGAAATATTTAGTCAGCTCATACCGAGCATCTCAATCCAAAACATGTTTAAAAAATAAACATTCAAGTGCTTTCACAATTCATTTTTTTTTGAGTTTTCCATCTGATTTAATTTCAATTCTTATCTGCGTTAAAATCTTTTTCTTTTTTTTCTGTTTCTTTTTTTTTTTGTGTGTGTGTGTCTGTGGGTGTTTTGGTTTTTTTGTTAGATTAGTTTTAGTCTAGCTGAGTTTCAAAATCATCACACTGTCACACAAATGTACACCTTATTACCATCTAGGGAACAGCATAACGGCTGGAAAAGCCATCAGGGCAGGGCTGCTGCTTTTGGTGGTGATATTGTTTATATGAATGGGAATATGAAACCACAGCCTAAAATAGATGGTATGAGTAGTGCTTTGGAGATCATTCTCTCTCCACTGATTACAGAGAAAGCCTTGATGAGCACTTCAGGCCAGATAACAAGATATTAAATGGCCATGTCCCACTCATTTTTACCTTTTACTTCTAATAGAAAATCACATTTATTTACAGCAAAGAAACCGAAGATAAGCTAGAAGGTTTACTTTCAAATATTATAAAGATGTTATGATTCAAGCAAAAAAAACCCCTATACGGGTTGTGACATGAAAATTGATTTACTTTTAGTAATTAGAAATAAAGTTAGCCTGTTACCTATTTTTCTGAGTAAACTTACACAACTTCAATACAAATACTAATAGAAGTATGGAGTACATGAAAATGGGGACAGTGATTTTTCAAGCCAGTTACGCTTCCACCCCTTTCCTTCTCAATAGTTCTACTGGAGCTCATAGTTTGCATGCACTATATGGAACAGTGAATGTTACAGTTTTAATAGTAACTCACAATAAGGAGAGTTTAGATGAGTATGCTCTTATCAGCAAACGTCTAACAAGGAGTATGGCTGTTGTTAATAACAACGTGCTTGTGCTTTTAGTGTGAATCATTTTATTTACCAGACATACTCAGGCTCAGCCCAGAGATGACTTCACCTACTGAATCAATGAAGAACATTGACCTTGGAGATAGAAAAAGAAAACTGCTATACTAGCAATACCACATAAGAGCATTCTTAAGAGAGGAGTTATTAGGTAAGGAAAACCGATCAAGCAAAATTTGTCAGAACATTTGAACACCTATCTATTTATTTTCTCGCAGAACAAAGTGTAGGAACTAGATGTGTATGCAATAATATTTCTGATCAAAGCAAATACACAAAAAGCTTCACCTCACCTCAAGCTCTAGTCCTCAACAAAACAGCCTTCTGTGCCAAACCCTTACGGTCGTAAGAGTTGCCCAGCCAGCTACAGCAAGGCTGGAGGAACCTCTGT
Organism: Cephalopterus ornatus; assembly: GCA_013396775.1. NCBI lineage: Eukaryota > Metazoa > Chordata > Aves > Passeriformes > Cotingidae > Cephalopterus > Cephalopterus ornatus. Next base: position 86,962 of record VZRE01012409.1, on the reverse strand, counting down.
CAGTCCCACGGTGAAGAGTTTTCTACACCAGGCACTGAAATAGTCTTACGGCAGCCAGCACTGAAAAGCAGACCCAGCAATTCAGGTAGCAACATTCTTTATCACGTGGTGGGACAGTGTCTCAGAAAATACACGAAGGAACAATTATCCCTAAGAGATCACAAACAGCACTGTTTAATACACGTGGACTTCTTTTTATGTATTCATTTAACCAGTTTAATTAATGTGATTAAATAGAATTGTTACACAAATTGAGGAAATAATCTACATCAACAAAAGAGCTCAATGGGAAAAAGAGTAACTATTAATATACGTTATAAACTCAAGATAACACTTTAACCAAATCTACTAATTTAGAAATTTTAATTCCTCTACTACTCAGAGCAAATGCAGCTAGGTTCTTTATAGATTTTTTCCAAGAAAAAATTACATTTTTTCCTGTAATCCCTGTTTCCACTCTCTTTAATCAAAAGTGTCTAAAACAAGCTCTTACAATGGACCATTAATACCAGCAATATTAAAATTAACTAAATATCTAAACCCGAAAATCATTATGAGCTCATAAACAAAATTAAGATTCAACAGCTTATAAACAAATAGGTAAAAGCTGTATGACAAATGTATCTACCTACAGGTAACACAGGTGAAATTTAATGAACATATGCCATTGTGAACACTCCTTGTGCAATAAAATCACAATCTGTTGTTCTTTCTAAAGGATCTTATAAAATATGAATATTTAGCTTAGTTTCTCACTTCTATTTCAACATTTTTCTGAATCTGGATATTAAAAATTGTTATTAGCTTGTTGAATATTACCTCACTGGTCAGTCTCAGTATGAATTCGCAAAAAAAAATTTTTATCAGTTTTGATTCAAAAGCTGGTGAGAATCCCTGTACTTTCCCTCACATATACAGTTCTCAGTGTTCCTTTTGTTACTTCATAGCATATAACTGAGCCTTTGAAGATAAAAAATGTTAACCTGAATCCATCATTTAACCTCACTGTGAAACCATCAGTATAAAAAATTAACGTATCAAACAAGTCAAGCATTTTGGTGTCCAGCATAATTCTGTGCAATGTATTGATTGCCATGCTTGTAACTGCTAGTTGTGCACACCTAATGCAATTTTTACATATGACCAAAGTAGTGCTTTTACTAAAAATTTCATTATTAGGGAGTCAAATGATCATTTTTAGACTGCTTTGTGTTTTATCAATGTAATGGTTTTTAGCCAAATCGATCAAAAAATTGCTGAAAAAGCACAGGAGACTTTTTTCCCCCAGGATGATCTATGACAAAGGATTTAAAAGTTTTAAAACTCTAGACTCAGTTAATTCTCTTGTTTTAACATAAAAATAGTGTTCTGAAAACAGAAAAAAACCACACTGGTTTGCAACTAAAAGAAGCAAGTGAAGTTTATTATGGGAAATGGAGAAGGAAAGTAAAAGAAATTAAAAAGGTGGTTGACTTAGTAGAGTCAGACAGAAAGAGGTACCTTGTCCCTGGCTATAAAAAAAAATACATAAGCAGGTATTGAAAACTAAGGGTTTTCTACCCTGTCACCACCTCGTGATGTGTTTCTGTGCTTGTTGTGAGCACTCAGTAGACAGGCTGCCGCTGGAAGCAGCTTTATGGACTGCTGGGGAAGTAGTATCTTGCCTTTTATTGTAGCACCTTGTGCTTCACACTTTTGCTTACCCTTGCATAAATAGGAACAACTATTACACTGCATGGCATGGAATAAAACTTCACTGTACTGTTCTTCCTCAACCTTTCCCAAATAAAAAGTAAAACGTGAACTTCCTGAGCACCTCTTTCAATATTGACCTGTTCCACCACAACACAACTGACCAGGGTTCCAATAACACTATTTGCTTCACATATTCACATTTTAAACATACATGAGAATGATCTGCAGATGTGGACAAGGGCACAATAACACTGGTTAAAAGTGAACTCAAGTAACCACTGCGTTTTCTCGCATAACAGGAGGATGTTCTACTTCAAACAGTTGCTTTCAGATAAACCTGCTCTCCGACAACAAAAAGACAGGTATTTTAGGGGAATGGCTTGACAAAGGATAAGAAACCAACAAAGCAAAAAAACATTTCTAAGCTTTTATTTCAGTCAAAGAAATATCAGGTGCTACAATACTTCTTTCTGTTCATGTAAAGTTAAACAACAGGATTATCTAGTTATAAATCCAGTGTCATCTGCTCTTCTAATCTTTCCTGTGGCTTACTATTTTTGTTTATGTGCCACTATTTAGTTGCAAGATGCAAAATACTAGGAAGATTTAAATTTTCATCAAATAGTAACCAATTCATTTTCTAACAAGTTTCCAAGCTTCAAATAAGTAATATTGTAAGAAACTCGTTCTTTCAATTTTTTTTCTTGCCACTGCATCACATATTCTTATTTATAGACTGACATGATTATTCCCTATCAGTTCAAATTGCTCATTTTCTTATTTATACTCTCTTGTCATTATTCTCTACCTGAGAAAAAATTGCTCATTCTCAACTTTCCTTTAATCAGTACTTCTAGAAATTGTTTTCTGTTAGAGAGCCTAGAAGGAGAACAGCAAAAGAAGTAAGGAACAAAAACAGATATATGAACTTCAACTATTCTCAGACATTGACTAGAGAAATTTCAGGTCGATATTTGAAGAAGAAACCCGCCTCCTAGGCCTAAATGTCAAATGGAAAGCGTCGCATACTCAATCTACAACTGCAGGTGAGTCCATCTCAACTGTGGGACCAGAAAATCTCATCATTTTACAGTAATCTTTCATACTGAGTAATTCTCTTCTGGCATGCTATCCTATCAATGCTGATTAATGTCAGTCTGCACAGAGATAACAAGAGACTGACAGAGCCTACCCTGTACTGGCTTGGGATCTGCTCATTTCTGTCAGATGTTCTGACTTATCTGCACCTACGTTAAATTACAATATAGCAAAAACGAGTCCACAGAACAAACACGGGAAAAACGTCTATGACCATTTAGGGTCATAGTCCTGGACCATCCTATTTGCAACACAGTTAAAAAGGATGAGAGTCTTTGTACCTATTAATGAAAAAACAATATTTTCCTGTATCACCATTGCGGTAAAACTTCAACGTGGTAAAAGCTTTCTGATTGATGAAACAGATAGTTTCAGTATTGCTTTATTTGAAAATAACACAAAGCAGCCAGTTACAGCATTACCAGTTTTATCCTAGCTAATGGTCTATCCATCAGCATCATCCCTCCCAAAGTTGTGATACCTCTACCCTGTATACTACGGCCACCCTTGGTTTCATTCTCAAACTAACTCATTCTCAGGCTCCATTCTGGAGAAAGCCAACTTCTTCCTGTTGGGAAAGAGGCAAAGCATGGCCAAGGGGTTAGCTCACAGAGAACACATATGTAAACCATGCCAAGGCTGGTTCCTGCTGCCAAGGGCACTCCAACACTGTTCCAGCACGCTATGTGTCCTCAGATGCCTTCACATGATGCCCAACGGCAAACGATCATGTCTCTATCTCAGGGTTTCAAGAATAGCATTGCTGTGGGCTGTATTATTTTTGGCCCTGAGAACTGAGGAACCACACACACATATAAAACAAACAAACAATAAGTCAGGGCCAAAGAAATGCACGGTGAGCCAAAGGCAGTGTGGTGTAGTCCCAGCATATCTGCTCCAGAGGGTGCCAGGGCATTCCCTGTCACGGTACACAAAGACACAGCCTTTATAAGAGACAGAGAGAGAAGCCATCAACTAAATTAATCATGAAACACACCAAAGGGAGAGAGAAAAAGTCATGAGGAAGGAAATACGGAAGGAAAGAATTATGTTTTGTTCTTCACATTAGTCTTCATGGAATAGTTCAGAAACCAGAATAATTCTCTATTTACAATGACAAAATCTTGAAAATGGCCAATAATAGTTCTAGAATAGCCTATTTGCCAATTGGGTATTTTAATAACATTAACTTAATAGATAATGAACTATGAACTAATCATAAAGGTTATGAAATGTTCATATATTGCCACTGAGGAAACCCAATACCTTGTGAGAAAAGGGGTAAATATTTAATTAATAGTTAATTAAATCTTAGGAGTCCAATTACCTGCAAGGGAATTATAAAGAAAACACTACAAAAGAAACTGGAAGATTGGAATAGCCAAACAAAGAGAACTTTAAAAATGTGTCTGTACAGAAATACTTCCTAATCTGCTATGCAACTCAGTAATTTATCCTACTCATTTAAATATGTATGCCTTTTTTCCAGTGTATTTTAAGGCATTTTATTCCATAGAATCAATTTTTGACATTACCCCAAATCCAAAACAGATGGAAGATAATGAGGAAAAAACAGAAAGTCAAAGCATATTTATAAATTTTAACACACTTTTAGGGAGGAACAATTTGTCAAGCCATGCTTTTGATAGAGAATTCACAGGATATGGGAAGCCATTTCGTCACTAGTGCCTACAGCATAACTAATACCAATAATATTCATCTAAATAATTGATATATAGAGGTCAAATTATCCCAATATCATGTCTGGACAGAAAAAGAAGTAATATTTCTTTATAAATACCTCTTTGAAATATAATCTTGTTAATAAGAAATGTTGTAGTTTAGAAATATTAGCTATTTCTTGTAGTCAAATTTTAAGCTACTGTAATTAACTGACTTGAGATATGCTATGACAATATAAGTCAGGTGACAATATTTATTTTCCACACCTTTACAGAAATTCTACCACTGCCTTCAAATGAGCTTTACCATTAAATAAAAATGCATTGAATATACTGAAGCTTATGTACAAAGTTAGGAACTTATATATATATTCTAAGTTCTCTTCCAAAAGTCGTTTGCACTTTCAGTACTAAGTCCTTTAAATTCACTACACTCTTTCTTCTCATTATTATTGGTTTTCAGTCCTTCATTTCGTCTTCAACCTACTGATGAATGCTTCTCTCCGATCCACTGAAACTCCAGTGTACCCCCATAGGGAATCACTAAAACTGCAGAATCCCTTTAATACAGTGATTTTGTTGATTTTTAATTGTTTTTTGGAGACACTGAGCTTCTGCAGTGTGGTCTCTTCCCTACCAATGCTTTTATTTAAGTATTTATATAATACTCCAATTAACGGTGTCATATTCTTGCCATTTTCACACCCACATATTTTAATTCCTTAACACACAGATACCTTTTTTGTGTTTCTTAATACTTCTCTACATGCAATGACTTTTCTAAAAAAACTGCCAATAGTAAGCTTACTAACCAATTTATTAAAGGCTCTAACTTAGGTATTCAAATTTTCCAAGTGACTCTTTCCCTGATATGACAGTTTTCAATCACTTTTAATCACGCATTTTTCTGTTCTTGCCTTTGCCCCTCAACAATTTAAAAAACAAAGTATACTTAATTTAGCCTACTTTTAATTAAAGGGCCTCTTTCCTTATAGGTTTTTCCTGATAATATTAGAAGTACCTTCTAGTGCTCTTGGCTCCTCCTACACTATCCTCCTACTCTGATGTTCTCTACAGAAAATGCGTGCCCAGTTCTGTAGATTTTTCTTACACACTTTCCATTGCCAGCATCTTTTGCAAGTCTTTCTTTACTCCACATATTTTCTAACAATTGCACTTAAAGTGTGCAGGTTATATTTTACAAATTTCCATATTTTAATATGTTATATAAGCGTGTCTTTTTAAAATTTACATATTGAGCTAAAACAGCTCATAATCTATAAACAATGAATCCTCTTTTTATATCACCAACATTTCCTCCCTGGTCATACAAAATAAATATTCCTTAATGTCTTCTACTTGGCACCAGAAGACTAACAAAAACAAGAAGTAAATGAAATTACCAGGAATATGTTAAGAAGAGGGAGACAACTATGCTGAGCTACATATTAGGAGAAAAGCCAACAAACAGATTTGCTTAAACAGAGCAAACAATCTGATGAAGAACACAGCAATTCTTCAGAGCAATTCTGCTTTGAAGGTGTTTGGACTAACAGGTCACAAAATACACAGGACATGTTTGTTGTCTCTGGCAACAAACAAATGCTCAAACTATAGGAAAAGAAAATCCAATCAAAATCAAATAATGAATCATCTTTCCAATGTGAGATGTTCTCTGAAAGTACCCATTTGTCATCCACTACATAACACAGTAGGAAGACTATTGCTTACCTTAAACAGGAATTCATAAAAAAAAAAAAAAAAAAAGTCTTGCAGTTTTTCTGTATCCTTACTCAGGAAGATGACTTGCTTCCATAAATGTAATTGTCATTATTACTTGCAATGACTTTTAATATGAAAAGACACTCTTTCAGTCAATCCCAAGGGGTATTAACACTTCTAAAAAATGTTACTAATCGAAGCATTAGAATCTTCCATTTAGCTCCAGCTATGTCCATATGCCAATAATTTTGACCACTGTTTGGTTTTGAACTTTCTTACTTATTCATACTTCTACCTATGTGCCCAGACACCAACTGATCTTTCAAGGAACTGCAGTTGACCTGACCAAATAATTTTTGAGCCTGGAAGAATACATCAGCTGCTCAGTTTTCATCACAAGAGATATTCTGATGCCCAGCTAATTTCAGAACTTCATTTCGAATATTACATCTTATGCACACTCATTTACTGCGTCATCTGTGTTTCTTCATGAATGAATAGTACTGTACAGCAACTCAAAGGCCTTTATTTTTCCCTTGTCAAAAATTATTTCCTTAAAATATCATCTAATAAAAAACCTAGATCAGTGCTCATCACTGTTGTCACTGATGTGCATGTGGAGCATTTACAGTGTCCAAGCACTTTTTAGGTTGCTCTTCACTGCTAACACCTAGCACATCTTTCTCAAAGTACTAAGGTTGCTTGCATTTCTGTTTAGTCACTTATTTTCCTTCTGAAATGAGTCATACAATCTGGATCAAGACTGAAAATTCAAACTACCCGTCAGTTACCAAGAGCAGTACTTCTTTTGCTAGTATCTAATTACTTGTTTTCTCAACCTTGTTTGTAATGATTTGTCTGACCCAACTTTACCCAGCTAAATGTTATTCGCACTATCTTAAACTAAGCATCTCTCATAAGAGTGGGATGAATTCCCAGCTAGACATGCCTGTCTCCCTTTATTACCTCTAAAAAGAGCACAAACAGCTAACAAACTCAGCTAATATATAGCCTGGAGCAAGTAATTTGAAATGTTAAAATGGAAAGTGTATAGCATTAGTTTACCCACTTGTCTCCTTGGAGACATGATGAAAATATATATATGCTTTAATGCATTATGAAACTCCAGTACAATCTCAAAAATGAAATTCCCTAAAATACAATCTCCTTCTCAAGCCCTCTTGGAACTCCCTGTCACTGGGAAGGTGCTTTTCAGTTTAATGGTGCACTTTTCTTGTTGTAGAAGCCAGGCACACTCATTTGGAACATCACCTCTTTTCTTTCTCCTGTTCATTGTTCATTATGTTTGGAGAACCTGAACTGTCGCATTACTTCTATTTCTGAAACCAGTTTTGCCTGTCACTTCCATTCCAGAGCTTCCAAACTCTGTCAGTGGACCCTGTCATGGACCATGTTACAATGATTTTCACTTCGTTAGTCACCCGCATTTTTTATAACTCTCCCCTTTAGTGGTCTCTGGCCTCATTATCAGTTCACATTGGTTCTGGCAACTGAAGAGTTGCCAAATGGTTACTTTTGCTCTTTTAAATTATTCATATTGATTACTTTGACAAATGTGACGTACATGTTGGCCTGGAAATGCAAACAAAGCAGAGAGAGGCACAAAACCTCCCTCAGTTTTTATTACAGTGGCTGCTAAAAGTTATATTGTAGACCTTTTTACACACTGCAAGCTACACAGAACAAAGAATATGTATTTCTTTGTGTATACAGCACCTAATACACCTTGAAGAATATTTTAATAGTATTAATCATAGGTGGTAATTGTGCCATATCTTCTTTAATAGCAACTTATGCACATCTCAGCAAATATGGCTTATTTACTTGAGCAACCTGACACTTCAGGTTTCTCTTTACCTTCTAGAAAAGAGTTGTCCATTGGCCTATCACATTTTCCTAAAGAAATAGATTATTTACAGATTTTATTGCCCTTTTGTCCTTAACTGTTATATCTAGTTCCAGTATTTTTAACCAAGCTATCAAGTGAGATAGCTTGAGCCATCTGAAAGAGAGCTCTGAGATGCTAAACGCAGTTAAAGAACTATAAATGTCACATATTTCCTGAAGATGCTTACGCTAAACAAATACAGGGTAAGATCTCAATTCAACATATTAAACCTCACTTTGAGATCTTCAGGTGCTCAGTTCGGTGTTTGTTTTTTTAACAATTAAATAATTAGTAACACAGAAGTACACGCAACTGTTGCAAGGTCTTTAACGATGTTTACTATTTCTGTTTCTAAGGGCTTTTAATAGCATCAACCTTCCCCCTCATTAAGACTTTTTTTTGGAACAGGTCACTTACTTTGTAATACGGTCAATGTTAGCAATTTGCTTCTGGTTCCGGATTATTTCTATAGCTGCCCAAAGATGCTGGATAGCCTTTGTATCTGCCTGTCGTCTCTTCGTTAAGCGTGCCATGACCTGTTTACTTGGTCAGCTGCAGCCAATAAATAAAAAAAAATATACAACAAAAAGTTAATCATGAATTATGAAGTGCATTACATGATGATTATATTGCAATAAATATGATTACAAGGAAAAATTTATTGTCATATAGCAATTCAATTTGTATACAACAGCATGTTTCCTTGTGTTTAAAGCAAAAAAAAAAAAAAGTAGTTTACAAGAACCCCTTTCACAGCATGTAATCTACACAGAAGACAAAGGGCAAGCAGTAAAAAGTATCAAACCAATAGCAAACAACTCAACTTACGAAACTGGTCAAGAAAAGTTACTTAGTTTGCACCTCAGTTTCCTAATATTTGTTAAAAATGCAAAGCTACCTGACTTGAAACTGCCACAGCCTCCTGCATTGCCCGAAATCCTTAAAAAGGGTGACCGGTGCTTGACTACATCACACAGTGTAAGTATGAACTCTGACACAGAGAAAAAGCTGGACCCACACTTAAGCACACAACGCAGTTCTCAGACTATTACTTTCACATTTTTATAATTTACAACTATTTAAAAAAATCCATTCTATGAGCAGAAACTAGAAGTATATTTTCATGGATGACAAACATTTAAAAAAATATTTTGGAACAATTCCATTTTCTGTAACATGCTAAAACCCAAAAGGACCAAAGTGCTTCTGATGGCATTTACCCATCCAACCAACCCTGAACAGGAACATAATGAGCATCTGGCTTTGTTTACAAATTTTCCAAAAGCTCGAGGCAATGAGTACAGATAAGCCATAAATCGCCTACAGCTCTACTACAGGCACTGAATCCCTTTTTAAAAGCTTAACGATGCATTTTGATCACTAAATAACTTTCTTCCAGTGCCACCACTTTCTCAATGAAAAAAAATGACTGATTTACGAGTGCTACCAAGGTCTATAATTTATTTTAGAGCTCTGTCCTCAGAATGAACTCTGTGGTACGCACGCGGATATTTGTAGCTAGCAGAATATTAACTTCAGTAACCTAAAATAATATAAAAAATGCAAAAACATTTCACCATCTGTGCAATGTTAAAGATGGGAATTTAAGTATTAAAAGTGTCCCTGCTCTCAAATTCAAAAAAATGAAACAGATTTGAGTATTCCATCAGTTGTAGCAATGTAAATTTTGAGTCAATGGGACCTACAGGCACTTGTCAAAGAGGGCTGTCAAGTTTTAGTTCTGATATTAGCTCAGCAACGCTCACTAACTCTACAGGTGTAATGAAATGAATGGCAACGTTCCATTATTAAGGATAAGAAATGATTTAACAACATTATACTTCATGTTACGTAGCCCATTGAAAGAAAAAAAAATAAGGAAAAAAAAAGATGATGTGAAGTGGTATGTAAATGTCCAGGTCCGTGAGGCACCTCTGGCTGCAGGAGATAGCAGGGAAGGGCAGAGCAGAGCAGCACACAAGAAGATGTGGGCTGGTGACACATCGATCCCACACTTCTGCTTTAGAAATCTTTTCCTGCTGGGATTTAAAGCAAGGGCAACTGGATGGATCTCCCAGGAAAAAAAAAAAAAAGGCCAAGTATACACTTTTGAGGGAAGGATAAGAGGAAGTGTGACAGACGTACAGCTAAGAGTGACAGCAATAGATAGCATCGCCTGAGAATGGTTCAGAGAAAGAAAGTCTCTGTTGGGAATAGTGGGAGAAGACACTGCATCTCTGTGAGCTCCTCTGCATTCATTTCACAGAACACAAACTTTTACAAGTAAAAAAAAACCTCTCCTAGTTTGTAAGAGAAACATATAATTATTTGTAGAATTTAATTTTTAAAGGAAATAGAACTGTAAAATACAAAAATGGTTAGACCCTAACACGAAAACGGGCAATCTTTACAGCCCTATTATCTTAGCATAAAACTTCTTTTCTAATACAGAACTGACTGAAAGTGGGATCATTCTTTTTATCCCAGCTCTCTACAAACTCTCTGCTGTAAAAGCTGTCAGATGATACGGCAGCCAACAAGCTGGACACGGGATCTCCTGCACAGCATCGCATCCACGTACGAGGACTGAGGAGGAAACACTCGCCCTTCTTGACCCTGATATCAGCATGAAACAACAGACCAGTTCTCAGTTTATTCTGTAATAAACGAAGCAGGTCATGTTATCCCAACTCCTTTAAAAATAGCCGTTATTTTTGGCAGCCCGGCATATGGCTGCCCGTGAGAGTGTCGCGCTCGGCGCGCCTGGCAAACGGGATGAGGGGCTTTTCTCTCACACCCCCGCGACGCCTGAGCCCCAGAGCCTCGGCACAGGGCAGGGTCCCACCTGCCAGCTCTGCATGGCCCCATCACCCCACTGTGCAGCCAAGGAAAGGCTGACCTTTGGAGACAAGGGATTTCCCCTTGTGCCTCTGGGGCGGGAGAAGCCCGTGTCCGAGGCAGAGAAAGGGAGAGTAAGGAATGCTGTAATCATGAGTTCCTGAAGCCCTGTGGCTGCACAGTGGCACCTCAGACAGCAGCCGGTGGGCACAGGGATGCCTCTCCCTGCAAAGGCCCTATAGGCTTCCCTTGCTTCCTTTGGAACGTGCTTTTGGAACAAATTCCCCAACCAGCCCCCTGCCCCATCCTTATCGTGCTTCGTTGGCCTGAAGCACACACACGCCCTGTGCCACGACCAGCTCCAACCCTCAGTACGCACATGCGCTTCTCAGGCTCCAAACACTGCAGGGAGGTCATGTCACGGGACCAGCAGTTACCCCAAAACACAACTGGGAGGTCACGTCACGGGACTGGCAGCTACCCCAAAACACAACCGGTGTGGGTGGCTCCCCAAATGGTTCCCTCCTGGCTGGCTCCCTGCTCCCACTGCTGCACGCGCTCTTCTCCCTTGTTTGTCTGGAAATAATAGCAGTAAGGATTCTGACACATGGGACGCAGCAATCACACCTGTTCTGTTCCTTTTTTTCCTTTTTTTTTTTCCTTTGTAAGATACAATAATTTTAGCAGGTGTTCTGCCTTCAAAGAATATAGGTTTAATTTTCATAACTCTGGTTTACTATTTAAGGGCACTTTTGCTAAACTCAAGAGTTGACACTACTGAAATAGAAGTTCTTGCATACCATACTGCCAAAAATACAAAAATAACTTGTTTTTTTTTCCAAAAGCCCAGACTACTTTAGTGTTATTTTAATCTTTTAATTGCATGGTATAGAAAAAAATATAGTCTTTTTGCATTACAGAAAAAGATTAAAAGATTGCAGCACATTTCTTGCTGTTCATTGCAGTCACTTTTCCTCCATGGTAAAACTAACCACAACAGTCTACTCCCTGCACTCGTGCAAAAACATAAGCAGTTTTCTGAATTACTACAAAATCTATTACAGAATCTTAAAAATAACTTGTATCAGACTGTTAATAGTTCATACAATGCTTTGGAGTGCTACTTCCAAGCAACAGAAGATGTTCCCAGTGCTTCCACATGCACAACCTATTCATGCAAATAACAGTTTAGAGTTTAACAGGACACACTTTAGATTCCTGAGTCTATATTTATCACTCCTGATTATTTGCTTACGTGTGGGTTCACACGAGCATAAACATGCAGTTTGTACAAGTATGTGTAAGAATCTATGGCTCAGAGGTTAAATATCCAAAGAGGCTGATTCACCCATGCAGTGTTCTAAAGAAGCTTGAACTTCAGAGTTTAAAGAGTCCAGAGACTATTTAAAACCACAGTATTGAGATGTACATTTGCATATAAATGCTTGAAGATGTTTTTCATCCTCCTCTTTTGTTATAGCATTCATTTTGAAATCCTGGAAATGAAAACTAAAACCTGAAGTGAACATTAATTTCCCATGTGTGCTTTGCTGAGCATCATGCTCATTTAGCTGTGGTATCCCCTGTCCACATAAAATTATTTGCTTCATGCCATTTCTGTCACATTCTGCTTGGAAGTTTATAGTAGGATGCACCTTCTTGGAGAAAGGTTGACAAACATAGATGGCTGGAAATCTAGGAATTTATATCAGTAGGATGTGTATTAGGTTTTGTAGGCATCCACGGGACCTGCAGAATGTAAGAAATATTCTCCTAACAGAGAGAGTTTTGTGTGGCTGATGTGCCAGCTCGCACACTTCCATCACATCCTCAGTCGCTCAGGGTCCAAAGCAAACAATTTATCTTCTCAGTTTTCAACTCTCTAACTGTTCCTCAGTGCAACCCGAGCACGGTTTTACTGTACCTTATATTTTGAATCCCTCTTTAATGTCCTAAGTACACTTCGAAAAGCGTAACACTTTATGGTGCACAACTTTCCTCAAGAGCTCAGGGTGGGTAACACTTCTCACAGGCAGCTCAACACCCTATGCTCTACCTTGTGAATACACACAGCACGGCTTCACTTCTCCAAGCCCCCAGCAAAGTGTGCGTTTGCCGCGAGGCTGCAATGTCACAGCAGTGGCAAACGAACAACAAGGCTACTGGTCATTAGCACACGCTTGGTCGAATCAAATGCTGTACAGCTGTCTCTTGCAATAGCTGTGGATATGGAAATCTGCACTGCAAGTCAAAATAAACAAAAATCACCTTGCAGCATTCAAGGGATGTAGCTCAAGGAACCTCCTGACCTGCTGCTTGCATCCAATTTAGCAGATAATATCGGCGCTCAGTTTAGCTAGAAACTCTCCTTAAGTACAGAAAAAAATGAGAGGTAGTCAAATCTTGCCATGTTTCAGCTGTTAAATACCATCGTCCAAGCACGATATGATGATTCTGGAAACTTAACTAATGAATTGGACTTTGCACTGAAGCAGACGGTGCTGCAGTTGGGTGCTACTGTTCTGATGGGAGCTGCTAATTAAGAGCTGACAAGTAGTAGCTTGTTAAATCTTCTGTTCGTACTTCACTTTAAGTGAGGCTACCTGTGGCGCTCGTCCCTTCCAGTGCAAAGTCAAACAGGTTAAACTTCATCCCTGCTATTAGCCACCATTTGGTTGAGATTCGGTATGCAGTTAATTGCAATGGAAAGAAGGTTTAAGAAGTTGATCCTTGCCACTGCTCAGCTGCTACTTTCTGCCCTTCAGCCCTGCATCCCTGGGGCTTGCTATTATTTCTTCCACACTACACAGTGAAAAGCTTTCAGGCTCAACAGGAGGAAGAAGCTAGGCTCAGTCCTAGTTTTTGTGGCTTTCATGCTGTGAGACTGGCAGAGTTTGGGTGGTTAGGAAACTTGAGCACAAAATTAGCTTCATATTTATATGTACATTATATTATGGGTTCTAGTATTTCTTAAAATATAACCTTTTGTAGTCAGCATAAAACTGTATATATCAGCAGTACAAGTAGTTCCAAATGTTTTGCTTTGTTCTTGTATTAAATAGGAGCCTCCTATTAAAATCCAGATTGCAAATTTGCAAGCTGATGCAGAGTTTGGGTCCCTGGACTTTATGCAAGTCTTTGTTGTGCTATGAACTTCTGTAAGCTTACAATTTAGTTTACAATTTAAACTGCTGTTAAAACATATCTTTCGTCACCAGTTTAGTGGGAGCATAACTCTTTAGTCTCCCCCTCCTAAAATAACTGTGAGTAAAAATAGTAATTATTCTATTTTTACATAAGAAAGGTGCAGGTGAAAATGTCTTAACTGAGCAGCAGCATGGGAGGAAAACAAGAGGAGGTTTAACTTCAGGTCTGCCTTTCATACTGGGTGATCGAAAAGTGGGGGAGTAGCTGCTAGTGTGAGAACAAAGCTTTTGGCAGGAGTAATAATCCCATATTTTGTTTAGCAACCACTTGTCTTCACGAGCATGCAAGATTACAAGCATAACAAGGATCGGCTGGGCACCCAGTAGCAGGAGACTCTTTTGTGAGTGAAGGTTATCAGAAATAAAGATTTTGCATACAAAGTCATTTTCAGATGTTTAAGAATAAGCAAGTGTTTTGGTATCATTAGATATTTATTGTGGACTTAATCCCAATCCACTAAAATCAACAAATGCCTTTCTGCTGACTTTTCAGGGTTTTGGAGTAAACTTTCAACTGGTGACTGACTTCTACAGCCTCACAATGAAAAACTTAGGGAAGTGTTGAATGATGATAGTGAAGCTGAAAGATGTAACAAAGGACTGTGGCTGAAATAGGTAAAATTTCTCTGTTAATTAAACTAAACTCAGAAAATGAGACTATAAAATAATAAAAGTTACTGAATTCTTCAGTGTGCTTTTTTGTATTAGAAGATTAGTTCAGGCTGTAATGCTGTCATTTTGGAAGTTATTAAACTAGAGAAAATTTTTGTATGTTGAATATGTGTCATTGCTAATGAAAATCTTTTCATTTCACTGTTAGATTACGGTCTACACAGTCTATTCAAACGAGAAGTTTATTAACATAATTATCCTAAATACTTCCCATGTGCAATCGCAATACCCCTACTGTTCTGCGCAGCCCCACCTTTTGCTTTTCCCAACTGCAAGGTTTGATGTCATACAACTTCTTGAGTGAGATTTTACACGGCCCCATAGCCCCATGAAGTGCAGTACAGAGAGAAAACATGACTGCATGAATACAAAACTGCAGTGTTTTGCTTCTTTCTCTCTGCAATTTAATTTTTTTCCAACTCCTGCACACAGAATACAAGAAAGCTTTTGCTGCTACCTTGTGCCGTTTCAAGATGGCAGCGAGCCACTGTAGAAATCTGAGCCAAGGACAGTACAGAATTAAAGGCCCCAAGAATACTTTTACTACACATATGTGCAAACTCTATTTTAATCCCTGATACTGCATTTACTTCATTTGTATTGTATTCAATTCAGAGTGATTAAGTAAGTGTCCTTCACTGGGGGTAAGGCATACAGCGCTTGAATTTTAAGCTCAGACATTCTGAATCATTAGTATATATATGGTAGAAATCTTTTTATTTTTCTTTTGAAACCAAACCTAGACTTTCTTGTTTAATTAGCTAACCCCATTAGAGAAAACTTGACACAAATGTTGAGGTGCCATTCCAGAAGAGAATTTCTGAAAAGTGGAAGTGTAAACAGACTTTAACAAAACCTGATATGAGCACCAACACCCGCTGCTGAGAAAGACAGAATAACAGCCATATATCCCAAACAAAGGTTGTCAAACAAAGTGGGTTTGTTTGCTAACAAACACAAATATATGTACAGGGCTAAAATGTAATCCTGCATTCTGCTGCCCCTCCAGCCAACCCCAGTCTGGAATTTCACAGACAATAGCAAATATCGTCCTAAAAATTGGAAGGAAACTATCATTTGTTCCTCTCTGGCAGAAATCACTGAATAAAACTTTATGTAGCAATGTAAGTTTGGAAAAGAGAACACAGCTGCCAAAGAAAGGAATACAGTTGAAAGGGATGAAAGCAAAGAGCCAAATCTGTTACTAGCAATGTAGCTACACCAGCTTTTTTCAGTTGACTTTTTTTTTGTAATGGTCATCATGTTTTACTCCAGATACAGTGCCTAGGTAAGCTGAAGCACATAACATATTTTCTGCTAAGAATCTGTCTTAATACAAGGTTCTACATTGATCTTTTAAAATAAGCAGTATTTTCCTTAATATTTCAACTTTTAATAGGTATTAAACACATAGAGAGTATTTTTTTATACCTAGTAACAAAACTAACAGTTAAAAAGGAACATCAAAAACCACACAAGTTTTTGTTTTACTAGGAAAATAATGTTTCAAAGCAGTGCTGGGGGGGATTAGACTGGACATTAGGAGTATAAATTTACCCACAGGGTGGTTAAACACTGGAACAGCCTTCCTAGAGAGGTGGTCCATGCCCCAAGCCTACCAGTGTTTAAGAGGTATTTGGCATTTGCCCTTAATAACATGCTTTAACTTTTGGTCAGCCCTGAAATGGTCATGCAGTTGGACTAGATGATTACAGTAGTACCCTTGCAACTGAAATTTTCTTTTCTTCTTTTTTTTTCTTTTTCCTTTTCTTCTTTCTTTTTTCTTTTCTTTTCTTTTCTTTTCTTTTCTTTTCTTTTCTTTTCTTTTCTTTTCTTTTCTTTTCTTTTCTTT
>VZRE01012409.1:33959-57557 GCA_013396775.1 Cephalopterus ornatus | reverse complement strand
CAGCATCTTCCTTAAAGAAATAAAGTATTTAAATATTCTTTCAAAATGCTTTCAGATGCACATGGTGATAATATCAATAAAAGTTAATGAATATCACCAAAAAATCTCTAGTTGATTCCTTTCAAAAGAAAATTTTTCTCAATTTTATAGAGTTTCTGCACACATTTGAGACAAGTCCAAGAATCTACCAACACATTTAATTCTTTCTAATGCAGAAATGTTTAGACAGCATGCCTGTATCTGTGAGGATAAGGGAACAGCCCTCCTTGTTTTTACAGGAAAATTATGCAATATATGAGCCATAAATTAGCATGATACTTTGAGTAGTAACCATGAAAAATCAACCTTGATACAAAATTCAAATTATTCCGAAATACATTAATTTTAGATCCTGACCTTCTGGCTACCACTGCAGCAGAATACAATTAACACTTTTCTGAGGCTCTCACAATGTATATTCAAAGAGTTTTTACGACTAAGTGATACATGAAATGATACAAGGGACTCTTTGAAGTACTGCAGACTAAAAAGAACATTGAAAAACAGTATCTGCCATGTTTGCACACAAATAATTTTTCATAAGCAAAGCCGAGCTAAACACATCACCAGGATAGAGTTTCTTTAAAGGTGGTGAATTTGGACAAATATTATTGGTTTTATATTAAAAAATATGACAGAATGGCAGAAGTCTGTTAACAAGCTAATGTTTTAGAACAAGAAAGTGAGGACAGAGTGTATTTTAAAGACTCATTAAAAAGGTAGTGTCAGAAAGGTCAGTGGAGTTTTCATAATTATCCACTACTTGGGGTGCAGACTGGAAGACTGAGAGTTGAGACCACATTTCAGGGGTAGGTAGGTGTGTACCAGTGCTGCTAAATATGCTGAGATATTTTCATTTTTTAAAAAATCCAAGTAATCTTAATTTTAATATCTGAATTATCCTACTGCCAAAAACCAACACAAAGTGATTAACAATTGCAAATGTGCACCTAGGTTCTATACAATCATTTACAGACCGCTGCAGGATAACCAACAGATGTGCAACTCAAACCAAATATTTGTGATGTCCCTGGCTCAGTACTCGCAGTCATTTCCACAAGTTAAAATAGGATCTTTCAATATCTGGGCTATAAAGGTGTGACTCATCAGGGCTCTTGACTACAACATGATTTACCTGGGACTGGGAGAACCCTCAGCAGCACCCTGCAAAGCAAGGAGCCGTTCTCCACCAGCACTGGAGCAGCTGACAGACAGCCCAGGCTGGAAGTGCTCAGCTGCCCTGTTGGAGTGCAGCCACTTCAGTATTTATTCTAACGTGGTTCCAACCCTCAAATCCTAGATAGCTGCACACTCCCTAAGGTTAGAAACACAATGTTCATGTGCCTCACTTATCCACTAAAGGTAAAAGGTTAACATCATACTAGGCAGGAGAAACCAACTCTCCTGTACATTATAACAACCTCCAGTGAATGAACATTCATCACTGTGATACTGTCTATTGGTTTGTACCTGGAATTTAATTTTTTCTCATCCCTAAAGAAGGAAGAATTAAAATCAAGTGCTTTTTTAAAAAAATTTATTTTTACCAAGAATAGAGAGCAAAACTCTTATTAAAAACAGGTACTTGTCAAAACCATACCTATTTCAATTTTCACAAAAGAATATGAAGAAGGGAAATTACTACATTTTCTTAATACATTTTGCCTCCAGTGACCTTCAGCTCTGATGAAAATTGGCACCATTCATTTTTTTAATTACTGACACAAAGCTCTGGATTAGTTAAAGAGCTTATGAACTCTTCAATACTTCAAATACGTCGTTAAAGGCAAAAATGTAAATGGCCTTCATTCATAACATTTTTAACGCAGAAGGTGACAATTCTCGCGATGTCACTGTAAGAAAGCACTGGTAATAACACACAGTGGGTTTGAATGACACTAGAACATAAGCAGGCATGTCCAGGCCAGTGAGAAAGGGAACGAGATGGTTGGGACATGCCCATCCATCACCACCACACAAGAGCATAAAGACAAACAGAAAAAGCAAGGCTCTTGTTCACATGTGCCTGGCAAAGAAGAGACCTCACAAGGTCAGGGATGAAATGGAGAGCACTCCGTGGGCAGGTCCCCACAAGAGCAGGAGTGCAAAATGCTTTCATTGCAGGCAGCATGGCACCACCGTCCTCAGAAACCAGCACGATGATGGGATGGCATCAGAGGCTGCACACAGGTAGAAATGGGCAAAAGAAAAATTCTATAGGATGACTCAGGCTAACTCCATAACAAAACATTATTCTCCACCAGCTCATGTCAACAAGCCAATTCCACTGCAAAATCCCACAGTTCAAACCATAAATGGATGTGTTTGGTCAGTATGTTCCGTACTGGACCTGCCATAGGATAGAGTGCTCTACGGTACTAAGTATTATCCAAGCTCCAGAAAAACATGTAATTTCCAAAGCTCATAGATAACCCTTCAAGAAAAGACACTGTGGCTGGGTAACTAAATAATTCATTTTCTCTAGTGTAATTCCTAAATTACACTAGATCCTAAAGAAGTATCCTAAAGAAGCTGGTTTGTTTTTTGGTTTTGTTTTTGTTTTTCTTTTGTTTTGGTCTTTTGTGGTTTTGTTTGTTTGTTTGTTTTTGGGGGGTTTTTTGTTTGTTTGGGTTTTTTTGTTTTGTTTGATTTTTTTGTTAGATCTTCCAAAGAACTTCAAAACCCTGCCCACAATCTAAAGCAGGGGGAGTTGAGTCTCTGAAAGGTTAAAGAGCTTGCCCAAGATCTGTAAATAGCAGAGGCAAATCTCCAAGCTCCATCTCCCCTCCCTTACTCCACTGTCATGAATCAGAAATAATCCTGCACCAAAGCTTTATCCCAGGGATTACAGAAATTATTTTAAAAGACTGCATAAGGGGAAAAATGCATAAATCAAAAGTTCTGACATGAATTCTAAATAATTTGATTTTAAGAGAAGTAGAGATTCAGTTCAATTCTCTGCTCCAGTTATAGTCTCTCTTCTAAAAATCAAGAAACTCATTTCAAAATAACCAAGATGAATAAACCCTCTTTTCAGTAGAGCAGCAAATCAGGTAGATGGATGTCTTAAAGATACGTGTTCGAAGTTTCCCATCTCATTAGTGCCTACAGCCCTCCAGTCTCAATCCTGACAACAGTCCATAGGTTTTATGAACAAGAATGTTCTGGAAGAGACGCTGGACTATATGGCTGATAAACAGACAGATAGGATGGTACAGAAATACAAAATGTCAAACATCCATTTACCACAGATATCAGCCCGGGAGCTTGCAGTAATGTTTATGCAGATAAGGAAAAAAAAAATTATCAAAAGGAAAGCTATGCAAGTAGTTTGGTTCTATTATTTATTATAAGATTTTGGCTTCGTAAATATAAATCAAATACAAATGTACAGCACTGCCAAGGAAATAAATTATATTAGATATCTATATATTAATACATTCCAGTAAACCAGTCTAAGGAACAAATCTAGCCATAATTCAGTCAAGACTCTGTACAGAACCATACTATCAAATTTCTATGGTATGTGAAGAATAAAACAAGTTTAAGCAATACAGTTCTTCAAATCATATCAAAAGCAAAATGACTGCAAACTCCTAAAGCAATGTTACTAATTTATCATTGTTACAGCTTAAGAATGTAGCCACATCACATAAATTGCTTCTCCCTCATGTAGTATCTTTGAATCGCTCAATTTGAAAAAACAAAAAGAAAAAAATCCAAAGTGTATTACAAAGAGACTGCACTTTTATAGCACAGGAGGTAGCAGACGGTGAAACAAGAAACAATATAACAGCATGAAGAATTATATGCATTTTGCATTGGACTTATCATTTATATGATAAACACACAAGTGCACAAAAAAATTGAGACACTTGATTGTTTGCCTTGAAGGAAAAAAATCTATTTGGTATAGAGCAGATAGTTGGAAGACACATAGATTTTTCAGTAATTCTGAAGGGAAAGTAGTCAATAACAGCTAAAATATAACTCATACTACAAAATGCCTTCCTAACAATTTTGGGATGTTACAAAGTGTACATCTACTTTAATTAAAAATAGGGTAAAGATATTCAGAATCCTACACAACAGCTTTGCCTTTCCTGGATCTCATCCAGGAGGAGTACTAGACTTCATCATTTTTTCTCTTGTAATTAAAAAAAATTGGATTTCTCTTCCAGTCAATTATATATTTTTCTGCAAATCTTTATTAAAAAAAAAAAAGACCAAGGGGACTTCATTTCCTTCAGGTAATTCAACACATTGTTACCATTCTTGTACTCTTAATTCTACGTCTCCTTTATTCATGACCTACTGTCTCCTATATTCATGACCTGCTTGCTGCTCTTCTACTTAGGCATAGTATCTGAGTACTTCTCTGCTGACTTCAGTTATTTTAGTCATTTTCCCACACCAAGAGCCTCCTCAGTTGTCTGATTTGCTATAAATTTTCATGGATTATAAGCCACCTCCCTGACATCCTCCCGTTTCCTTGTTGTATCTTGTTTCCTGCAATCGTGGGAAAGGGATACGGGACATTTCATCTGTGCTCTGCCTGATTTTCTTGGTGGTCCTTACTGCCTTTTATTTCCCATTTGCCAGCATCTCAAAAAGCCCAAAGGTTTTGTAAAAAGGAATACCAATCAATAAATTACAAATATTTTTTTAAATCCTCCCAAAACTGCTTTGAAAGTTTAGTGCACCCAGTGAACACGAAAATGCTAATTACAAGGAATAAAAAATAAACTGGCTTATGTTTTTAATTGGCCACAGCTAAGAGCTAGAAGAAAGAAAGCAACAGAAGTACACATTGGAAAGCCAATCTCATTATTTAAAAATGCAATGCTTCTTTTTATTGGGAGTGTTTTAGCTGCTGTTTCAAGCAAGCTTCATGAGGAAAAGTGAAAAGTAATTATATTGTCTCCATTTCTTCATTTTTTTTATCACTATTTTTAATAATTCATAATCTCAGACAAGAAAGTTTTCTTCTCAGTCTACTTTTTCTTGTTTTTCTTTAGAAAAGGAAAAGCTTGCGTAAAATCTGTGCAACTATATTTTCAGAAAGAATTAAAACAGACTGCCTGACCTGATAAGCCCTCTGGAAGACTCAACTAAAAGTCTAAGAAATAGAAAAGCTGAGCTGCGGGAAGATTGCACTGACTATTTTGT
This sequence comes from Cephalopterus ornatus, assembly GCA_013396775.1. Taxonomy (NCBI): domain Eukaryota; kingdom Metazoa; phylum Chordata; class Aves; order Passeriformes; family Cotingidae; genus Cephalopterus; species Cephalopterus ornatus. The sequence continues at coordinate 52,349 of VZRE01012409.1, read as the reverse complement.
ACTAAGTCTCCCATCTCATGTGCCACTCCTATCTTTTTTAAGCAGAAATGACAATACATGGCCAGTTGCTGACAGCCACCTTCAACAGTACAGCAGATAAATTTGTTTAAGAAGTCTGTCCAGCAGGTATGTCTAAGTTCAGTTTCTGGCAGTGCTTCTGGCTTCCTGTTACACCAGGAAAGTTTCTTAACTTTAGTTAAAAAAATATGTAATATCTATATTCTTTTGATTTCATGAATTTTCTTCATTTTTTGTAAAATGGACCTCCCCCACACACAGACATTCTGATTACTGAACTCTCTAGTAATTCTTGAATGATGGCTACTCAGATTCAATGAGTGAACACTGAAGAAGCCATTCCTGTTTAATTACACTCAAGAAAGGAATCCAAGAGGGTGTTTCCAATGTAGGGCTCATATTCTACAGCACAAGCACCCTCTGTGCTGAAGTCTGAAACCAGACAATTTCTGTAAGAACAATATTCAGTTCTCTGGAAAGCTCTGAGGGCAGCTCCAGATTTTATCACAGTGAATGCCTCAGCTCACTGATGACACCAGAACTTGTGATGTCATGGCAAAAAGTGAAGAATGGGCTCTGAGCAAATGTAAACTGAAATACATTTTGCTCTTCCCAGAGAAGAGACATTCACTCTGAACAAAGAAATAGCAGTACAGCGCTGGTAAGAGAATTGCTAGCAAGATTTGTTGTCTCTTGGTGAAGATTTTAAGGCAGATATTTCTCTGGAGGAAGATGATGCGACTGCTCATGATATTCTTTCCCAAGTTATTAGCAGTTTCTCAATTTCAAAATAACATTCACTTAGTTACTACGTACAAAATTTGCTAGTTTTATTGTAGCATTTTCTTTAAAACTAATCCAAAAATCATAGTAGAAACTGTTTTTCACTATTTCTGTGGTGTAGGCACAATTCCATTTCCTGCTACTATGGGGGTACCAGCAACTTGGAGTTCTAGCCATTTTTACAGAGCTATTAAACAATTTAGCATATTAAATCCGCTTGCCTTTTGCTTTTGCGCTTGCCTTCATTTTTATCAAAACCACTTTCTCTCCATCTCTTCTTACTTCTAATTTTCTGTTCTTCTAGCACTAAAAGTATTGGCATATTATCTTTATCTGCTTCTGCCTTAGAAGCAGACCTGTTCTCAGAATAACATGGAATTGTATGCCTTAGCAACTGTTCCTCTCTAATTTATACTCCAAATGCCTCGTAATACAGCAAAGTGCTGATACTGCTACTTTACAGGGAAGAAATCATGCCATAGAGGAGTATATTCAAAATCTGTTACAAGCACAAAAATGAGGCAGCATGACTGGTAAATCATTTCAGAAACGTGATGAGTTATTCTCATCTGCTCCATACTGAGCCCATGGTGGCCAGTGCACAGCTCCTGAACCACTCCTGGCTCACAGCATTTCAGACACAGTTCCCATGAGGCTGCCAATCCGGTACCTGATGCAGCAATGGCTGAATAAATTCAAATTATTGGATTTGGAAGAAATAAGTCAAAAAGGGTTGCCAAAGCAAACATCACCCTAGCACTAAATACTAGACAAGTCTCAACCTCCACTTCAGGAGCCCTCAGCTATCCAAAGCACATGGTAGGGGGGTTTTGGCTCATATTCATATAGGAATATTAGTGTGTAATCCATAGGGTGAGTAAGGGTGGCCATATTTGCCCTGTTCAGTAAACACTGAAAAGCAGTCACAACACGACAGGTCTGATACAGACACCATGACAGGTTCCTCCATCTGAAACACTCATGCTCAGACTCTACAGCCCAGCTTCCAACCCACACTTACTCAGATTGATTGTGTGTTGTCGCCTTGACGCCAGTGCTGTGGCTTAAGTGGCTTTTTACTCTCTTCCATAGTCACCTCCTTCTAGATATATTTGTAGAGATCATAAGAACCATAGGGATTAATGAAAGACACATTTACTGAATTTCTTGGGTGTGACATGAAGCTACTCAAATACATGGGATACTCAAGGGCTGAAGATGAAGAAGGTAACATAGGTAATGGTTTCAGCCTCTCTGTTGGAACACTAGAGTAATGCCAACATCTAATTCACAATAAATCTAAATCCTAGCTTATTAATGTAAGCAGGCTGTAAATAAGAGTAACATTAGATATTTCTACTGACTCAGCAAAACAGATGCCTTCCCACCTAACACACCTGTAAAGCCTACAGATATCAGTTCTTTTCCTGAATCAAAATCTGACTAGAGGGACCGACACTGCTATGAGGAACCTGGAGAATCGGGCAATTTGAAGACAATGTGAAGTATCCTGGGTCTTCCTGGGGGAGCCTTTTTGTTGTGCTAAATAGAAGGAATCCTAAGGAGAATTGTGTCCTAAGCTTGTGGCCTCTAAAGTTAGGTACTGGCTAATTGAATGCTTGGAGAAAAGGGTCTGTAGTCTTTGGGATCTGGAACAAAGCTCAGGTGATGAAATTACAGGAAAATTTAAAGAAGACAGACCACATGTCTTTTCTACTGTCTTAAAAGTTTACTGTAATTCACTTTAGTTGATGCAGAAGAGAAAAGCAAACAAGCCGGGCCGAGAGTTCCCATAGTACCTACAGCACACATTCCTCTACACTCAGTTTTTGAGAAGAGTGGAAAGTACTCCCTGGTGAGTAGCAACTGGATAAGGTTATTCGTGTTTTTTCCACAAACCATCTTGGCTGAGGATCTTGTAGCCTTGAACCTTTTTATGCTCACGGCACTTTGTAAGATTGTTTTTCATTTTTTTTTCATTTTACAGTTTCAGAACAAAATCTGTGTTTGGAAGGCCTAGCAAAGGTACCCATCTCAGCATCACAATTAACAGGGTGTGCAATTTCAGAAGTCTGATAAGTGGTTTTTAGTCTTTGCTCACAGTGAGATCAAAATAATTACACCCAACAACTAACACTATCCAGGCTATTCTGCTGGGAACAGTCCTGGGTATCTCCAGTTAGCTTATAGCTCAGTGCATTATTTTGGTGACTTTATGCAAAATAGAAACAGTCCCCATCACAAATTTCTACTATAGACAAAAATAACATGAGCACATTAAGCTGCTTTCGCTTGTCACCCCTGATGAACTTCATATGGCAACCAGACCAAAAGCCCCTGCTGAGCCCCCGAAGCTGAATGTGAAACGGAAATATCACAAAAAAACACTGCCAGCATCCCAGAACATGACTCACACTGCACAAGTACCAAATCACTACATTTAGAAGATTCTCGTCTGTTTATTCTGTATGGATAGATCAAGCACTCTGAAACTCCATTTGCTGAAGGAAGCAGACTAAGCACCAGGGCTCCTAACTTGGTAGTCTCCTCCTGTGCCAGTTAACTTCAGGCAAGTCACTGCATATCTCTGTAGTACTATTTCCAAATGCAAAACTAATTATACTAATCCCCTTTGTGCAGCATTTAAACATCTATGGATGAAAAGAATGATCCGAAGAACTATTTATGTTATTAGAGCGAAAAAGTAAAATACTGAGTGGAAAGCCAGGGCCAAGTCTCTTCTGTCAGTCTGTCCTTCTTTATAGCTATAAACTCTTAGGTTCAGAAATTATTACAAAATGCTCTTTAAAATTAATGTGCCTTCCTGAGCAGAGTGAAATAGGGAACTTATAAGGGAAAACCATTGAAACAAGAGAAGGAAAGCAGTAAACTGTCCTAAGGGCCAGATTTTCAAAGATATCTGAAGATTGATATCAGGTCCATATGTGGTGGGATTTTCAGAACAAACATTTATTCAGAGTCCCACTAAAATCAATGGCCCCAGTAGCATAGCCTCTGCAGACAACTGCAACTTTAATCACTCTGACAATTGAATATCTCACCCCAAGTAAACAAAGTAAACCAAAATTGTTTAATGTTGCTTGTATGAGTATTCTGGAAATTTTTTTTAAACAGAAATGTGACTTTTAAATTGCAGTTTAGCAATCCATAAATGCTAATGAGATCCCGTGCTGTTTGCCTTGCGATAATTTTTTCCTATTAAAATCTTGTTCTTTTTTTAACCTAATAAGCACATCACTAGTCTAAGCACGTTCATTGTTCAAAGTTTAAATTTACAGCTAAAATAAAGAGAGAGTGCTTACCAGTAACAAGAATTCTTTGAGACATGAATTCTTATATTCAAACCAGTGAGCTACCTATATGTCCTTTCACTCCAGATTGGTCTTGTATCTTTGCAATTAATAACTATGTAAGGCACTCACTGTGCCACTTATGGGTTCCTCCCAACCACAGAGAAAGCTCAGGGAAATTCCAAAAATTCTTAGGGAGAGCAAAGTAATCAAAATAGAAAACATATATGTGAACTATACATATTAAAAAAGAAGTTACCTATCGGTAAATAACTTACTTTTCTATTTTTAAGTGTACAAGTACATTTTATCACGGTGAGTTAAACAGCTGCACCTGGCAAGTATCTATCTTGAGATTTTGGAGTCTTCTATACAAACCATTCCAGCACTAACAGCAGATAGGGATGGAGCTCCAGACAGCATCATCTCCAATATCTCAGCTGTTTCTTAACCATGTTGTGTGCTCTGGAGAAGTACTCTGTAATAACAGTGGGAGATTCATCTTTGCAGCCTGATAGCAAATTTTGACACAGTCTCCAATTGACTTCGACAGTCTGTGTGGAAATGGCTGAACTGTTAAACCCTCCAGAAAACATACAATGAATAGCCTGAAGCATTTGAATGTGTGAATATAGAAGTAGACGACCCATGACATAAAAGTATAAAAAAACAAATTCTGCTTTAGAGGAAGAACACCAGAAATAAAATTTTGAGATTAAATAAAACCTGCTGATTAAAAAGTATAATTCTATCATGATCTGAGGCAGAAAATGAGGAATGTTATTCATAAGAACATATGTGTCTCCCACAAAGGCCTCTGAGGAAGTGGTCTTGATGAAAGCAGAAGTAGTAAACACCAAGCCCGAGACCTTAATGAAGCTAAGTGAGAGTTCAAACTCTTTTAGCCTTAAGCAGATATTCCATAACAGCTTTAATAAATGATACAGAAGGATGGGGGGGGGGGGAAGGTAAGAAGCCACATGGATCTCATTCCCATAATGTGCAGCATGTGGATGGTGGACGGCTTTCCTCATTGAAGCATTCCTGATTCTTTCCATTAAAAAAAAGTCCACAGATGGCAAAAAAAAGAGCAAACTAGACAGTGGGGTACCTGTGGGTACCTGTCTACCCCAGAGCATTTAAAGATAGGGCTTCAACCCTTTCACTTACACATGACAGGCTGGCTGCTTTCACAAGGACTTGTGACAGCATTTTCAGTGGGTTTGATCCAGAGGAAATAGGTAAAATTATTTAAGCTGTGTTACACAGAAGCTAAAGGTCAGAATAAGAGATCAGTGTATTTCTGCTAGATGAGACCTTAAAGGTTTGGTACTACTGGGTATCTGTGACATGAAGTGAAAAACATTTTTGTTGAAAATCTTTCCAAAAACAAGGCCAAAACAGATAGTCCTAAAAATGTTAAACAGACCAAAATTAAAAAACAGCAGTTTTCAGAAGCATATACATTGTCCTAAATCTTCCTGTTGTGTAAGGACATACTACATTATTTACTGCCTTTATTAGGAAATGAAATTATGTAAAAATAACTACTAAAAATAAGAAACATGAATTTTAGTTAATATATAAATTCTAAGACATTTTCAAAACAATTTTTTTCATTTCTAGAAAAACAAAGAAAGCCCAGCCCTCTTTTTCTGAACAATCTTTTTGAGTTGAGCATGATTTCACTCACAAGTACTAGTCAAAAGCATTTTTCTTGAAAGCATTTTCAAAATGAAAATTGTTTTTCCATCTACTTCTGATATCTCTGTGAAATGGGATAAATCTGTACCGTGGATGAAGCATCTCTAAGCAGACTTAAGTTATTTTTGGAAGAACACTGGGACAATTCTTGTAAACACTAGACTGCTATGGTTATGCAGTATGGTCTAATACTGGATTATTCTGAACTCCTTAGGAAATCCATTCCAGCTTCATATTGATTATTAACATCAATCAGTTTTAAGAGTTAGCTTGGGTTCTTTTCCACCTACCTCTTACTCTACAGTAACAAACAGCAAGTTCTTCCTACTGTAATTTAAGCAGGATTCTGAGAGACTGACTGGTAAATGATAAAATGTCCCTTTGTATGTAGAACAGAAACATTTCTGTGCCAGCAGATGATTGCCACGTGCAGATCTGTGATTGCCTAAGTCCTAATGACATCACCACATAAATTGGCTCCCATTCCCTTTGTAAAATCCATGCCTGATAACCTTGTAAAAAACCAAAAATATATATAGTTTAACTACAATACAAACAAGCATTATTTCTCCCACCAGTGAAGTATATCCATTCCTGCTGCACAAAATAGCATATGTTTAATAGTGCACACTTTACCCAGGGTGTTCCTGCTTTTGCAGGAGGGTCTTCTACAAAGCACTCTTAAACGACACCTCATATTGGGATTTTTTTCTTCATCCCTCCTAGATCTACCTAGTTTTCTCACCTCTCTCCTTTGTCTCCATCACCTCTTTGCTGTCTTCTTTTACATTTGCACTCCATGGATTGCACTTTCTCTTCTATTTCATAAACCCTGAAAACCTACCTCTTCTATGAACGTTATTACTGAACATGCCACTTCATATTTTTTCTGCACTGTATCATGCCACACTACACTTATTCATGCATAAACACAAAATGTAATTTGGAGAAAGAATTTTTGTGATTTTTTTTTAATCCTGTCCTATTATTTTGTAAATTGCCAAGTACATATGCTTTACTATTTATATAAACAACAGTAACAAAATCCAGATGAAACCTTACAGAAATGTAGGTACGCAGAATGTAATTACCCAAAGAGGAAGTTGCCCAGGACAAGAGGGCTAACATCCTTTCTCTTGTGGAAAACACCAGCAGACCGTACAAATGGCTCGGATGAGTCAAAATAAATACATACTTCAAATGAAATTTCCAAACACAGTACACCATCGTCTATCAATTTTTGATTATCTAGAGAACCTATCAAAGGTGCTAGAGCCTCATTAGCAAACACCTTCTCCAGGCTGCCTCCCACTGCAGCTTGCTGCAGTCTCACACGCAGGAAGTGAAGGTCGTCATTTAAACTCAAGACAAAGCGATTGTGAAACAGCACATTTTGCCCGATGCGGGGCTCCTGCACCAACAGCTCGCCGGCACTTCTGTTCATTCCATTAGTTCAGCGCAACTCGGCAGAAATACTGGAAACTAGGGCTGTAATTTCAAACTGTCAAGAGCTCTTTTGTTTCTAAACTTCAGCAGCGTGGATATGAAAAGGTTTGGTGCCCACTGCAATATTGCACTTCATTTATTAGTTTGATAATCATCTGGAAACCACACCCAGCAACACAGAGTGAACTCAACAGACACTTGTTTGCTCTCCTGCAGGAGGGCCTCAGACTGCTTAAACACCACTCCTAAACTGCAATTCAGCTGCTCAAACCCTCGTTTAGGAGGCATCTTCAGGTCTTGAAGGAACATGCCTGCAACTATGTTCCTTTAACACTGACTTTTTGCTTTTACTAGCACTCAATTCTCATTTTCCTTTACCATGCAGCTGCTTTCAGCACCTTTTTTAAACCTGAGTTGCCTTCCCTGACTGAAGCCCCTATTTTCTGGTAAAGAAATACACAGCGAGGACACAGCACATTCGAGTTTGCAGCCTTTTCCATGTTCTTCCAAAGAAAGAGAGTAAAAGCATCAGATCTCTATTTAACCTGCCTTAATGCACTGAGGTCTTACTCAGCAGTGGGATGGCATTCATGAAACTTTCAGTCAAATTACTGTTCTATGGTCGGACTCCTCATGTACATATATCATGACTTATTACTTCAAAAAAGGAATCACATCCCAGAATGCCCAGTTGAAAGTATAACAAGAAGTTGTATCAAAATTGTGATAGACTAACATAATAAAGCAAAGGAGCTATTAAACATCAGAGAAAGAAACCACTGAAAAAATCACTTATTAAGAAAACATTGCAAATAAGATGAACAATTGACCCTCAAAGTCTCTCTGCTGAAGGTAGAGTAACACAGAGATACTTAACATGGTCATAACCTCTCATGTGATGAAGCTTTCAGTGTACATCAGGGAAGCACAAGGAAATAAGCCAAGGGATCCAGACACAGACAGATGGAATTAACATCTCTGGATTCTGAGCTTTCATTGAACAAGAGGGAAATACAGTTCCCATCTTCATATGAAACACAACTTCCTTGTTCCACCTGCACTCAGACAACAATACCTCAGAAAAGCATGAACTTTCTTTTTCATGTCTGTAGGGAAATAACTGAAAAGCACATGGGTGACCCTTTAAAAACTGCTGGTGCCAAGTGCATCACTGCCAAAGAATTTACAGTCCCTCTTTAGACAAGATACTCGCCTAGTGCAGACCAAGAAGAGGTTTATTTCATTGTGAGTAGCTCCCTCTCAGAAAATACAGGACACTTAAAAGCATCACGACATTCTTCTCTGCTTTTCACTGCCTAGCTGCTGCCACATTTATTTCCCCCTTTATATATCTAGATCATTGGGCTTCTACTATTGCAGCACTTAAGGGTCTAAAAAATTGTTTCCTAATGCTGTTGAATACATAAAATACAAACTTTCCCCAATTTTTTCACATGACTATACTTAAAGAATAAGTCATTTTTCAGAGTGATATTTAATTTCAGAAAGTTATTTGGGGTTATAATTTTAAGATGTGGCTTTCATTTTCATGCTCACAAACTACGTCTGTTATGAAAATATTTCTTAGCAAGCTGCTGCCTAATTAGATGACTTAATCTTGCAAAACTCTGTATTTAAAAGCAAAAGAACTGCCAAAGAAGATCAAAATCAGATTTTTTTCCGTTGTTTGCTATGATGTGCATTTTTTTTCTATTTATATTATGTACAGAAAAAAAAACTAGTTGAGTGATAAGACCATGAATTCACATTGTGTTTTCCTTTATACTGTTCATCTGTTAACTGGGGTGTTTATAGCTTGTTTGCTTTTTAGCTTTTTTTTCCCCCCCAAAAAGTGACATTTAGAAGCCAATAACCCAAAGTGTATTACTGAACTCTTTAACAGTGTCCGATAGGTAGATGACCTAGCTGCAGGGTGATTACATGATTTAACTGCTAGATCAATGAATGCAGCATGAATTAAAATGGCTGCAAGCTTTTCCAGGCATAAGATGGGACCTAAAAAAAAAAAAAAGGTTATCTTAATTTTTATTTCACAAAAATGTAACCATTTAGTTTAAAAAGGAAAAAAATAGATGTTTTCCTGACAGAAATAATACAGCAGTATTCTAATATATGGAGACTAAACCATATATTTTTATTGTCATCGATCTGACTATATTTTGCCATTCTCATACTGAATAACCTCATTCAGGAAAAAGCAGTCTCTGCTCAAGAAACATAATGGTGCTAGGATCTGGTCCAAAGTGAACTGTTATCTCACGCGTGAAGATAATGAATGTTAATTTAAAATAATGTTCTTTCAACTCCGGGGTTTTTTTCATATAATCAATTAGGCCTGAAAATGTGTGCATGCTCTCTCTCTTGCATGCTCACTCTCTCTGTCACTCATCCATAAACACTTCATTTTATATTCTCATTCCCAGATATTCAGGAGAAAACTTACTGCAGGTGTAAACTAATATTGCTTCACTAAAATCAACAGTGCTGCACCAAATTAGGTTAACACAGACAGTGGTCCTCTCTCCCCTATCCTGTGAGGTGTGTACCTTGACTCCCACTTCATGCGCATCTCATGCCAAACTCTCCCTTTCTTCCTTTCATATGTGCATTTCCCAGCTCTTATTTGCACTCAAGAATCACTATAGCCCTTCATTAACTGGCCCCTTGAGGTCTCTTATCTCCATCAAATACCTCAGGAGAAGCAGGTACACATGGCTCTTTTCTGCAACCCAGGAAGAAGCTCTTGGAAAATGTGCAAAGAGAAAGAGCACTGCAGTGGGAGACTTGACCTAAAAAGCAATAGGTTTTAACATTACAGCTAAAATGTTCAGTTATTACAGGAAGGAGGATTTAAAACTTTAAAAAAATGGAATAACTAAAAGTTCTATATGTGTAAAAACAGGACCATAATCTAAATTATTATTGTTTCGGAACTAGTATGGGGGGAGGGGGAAGTATTCTACAGATTTCTACCTCAGAAAATTGCTTGATTTTTGGCACCTTTTTAGGAAACATCTGAGATCAGCAATGGCTGGAAACAAGACTCTGGATTACATGACATGCTAGTTTGATCAAGAAAGGCAGTTCTCATGGAAGAAGAGCCAAGCAGAAATTTGGATACCATTCCTTCCCACTGGCCCAGGAAACACTGTAACTGCTTATCCACTTACTTGGCAGAGCAAACCACGTTCTGCTTCTAGGCTCCTTGGTGCACCTGTACTCAAAGTATCTGTGCCATCACTTAGCTTTAGCTCACATTTATTGGTATTTCCTGTGCCCCTATAAGGGACACAAATCCTTCCATTTTATTGAAAGCTACGTGTCTTCAGGAATTAGTGCTACACCTTAGGCTTATACTTGGTTGACTGGAAAATGGGTTATTATTAACAAACTTTTTAAAACTAGTGAGAAAAAGAACGTCAGCATGGATTAAAAAAATAATAAAACGGCACCTGGAGATACTTGACTCTCAATCTATATTTCCTAAAAGGTGCAAGTTGAATAACAAGAGGAAATCTCATGTCTGGAATCAGAGAGAAGTTAGGAGTATGCTTCCAATTAGGAGATTTACAAAGAAGCCTTCTGGGAGCCAGCAGAGTGAAAAGTGTGCAGGAAAAGGAAGAATGTCTTTCTTACAACAAATATTTCCTGCAAATCTATTTGCTTCAGGTCAGAGTAAGAAGAAGAAGACAAAGCTACTGAAAGATGCAATTACAGATGGAGAGTGTCCATGTTTCTCACTTTCCAACACTGTCAGTCTGAAATGCCTCCAGGTATGCATCAGCACTCTCCTTCAAAAAGATATGTCAGTGAAATAAAACATTTTCTTTTAACAAGCAAGCAAACAAACAAGATTTTAATATGGCAGCTTTTAAACAACCTGACGTTACATTCTAGTCAGACTGTTAAGATGTCAGATATTGTGAGGTACCAATGAGCAAAGTGTACATCCCTTCTCACTGTTTCTCACATTTTACCATGACCAAGAAAAGTTTTCAGAAATCTATTTTTATTTGTGGAAAAAAACCCCAACTCTTCTCTTTTTTATTGAGAAAATGTTAGTGTCAACGCCAGATTATTCTGTGTGCTGTATTATATTCAAATGTCAGCTTGCACATGATGACTGACACCGAAACATCCAGCTTCCTGAGAAAAAGTTCATGCAATCAGTTCTTAGGAACATCTTAAATTCTCAGCTACAGTTATATGAAGCTAGAAATGGTGCCAGTCGGGTTCCTGAGGAAAAAACTAATAACAATTCTTTGTTTCTAATTGAGAAAGGAAAAAAGTTTTCTGTGATTTCTGAACTGCATAACAAAGAAGGAATAGAAGTACAAGCTGAGGAGAACATTACTCTTTCTAAACTCTTCGTTGCAGTGAAAAGGATTTCCTGGGTTTTGCAAGTAAATGATAATGAACAGGATGACACAAGGTCATTTTCAGAATTCAGGTTTTTAATTTATGTTCTGTTATACAAAAAAAAAAATTGATTATTTAACTGCTTTCACATTCACAATTTCCATAATTTTAAAACGACGTTAAAATTCTCAGTTTCCTGACATATCTGTTTTCTAGCTTTCCTAATGTAAAATAAACCTTTCTTCTCATAATGGTATCAGCTTTTCCAGTAGGAATTTCTACTTTTACCCGTTTCTTTATTTATAATTAAGGCTTTTTATAACATACAGGATTTAAGGTATACAAAAAATGTTAAAAGTCACTAACAGAAAAATTTTATCCACATTTTTTCTGTTCTTTTCATAAATACTGTAAATTCCTTCAAAGACTAATGCACATGTAGGAAAAGTGCCTTAGCTTCAATGGAAACAATCATCAATACAAAATTTGCCATGTGCAAGAATAAGAACAGTCATACTGTTGTTATTGGACAGGCATAAAAATGCCTATGTAGCTCTGCTATGTAACTCCAGTAGAAGAATCAAAAATATAACATTACATAAAATTATATCAGCACAACAAACTGTAACTGTGTCCTTCCTTGAATGTTGGAGTTATATATAATGTTTTAATTTTTAAAACTATTTTACGAAACTAAACTTCATTCATCAGTATCCTCCATGGCCTACACATTTTTATGCCTGTGGGAAAAAAAAGTGCCTATATGATCAAGGTCTCCATCATTATATTAATAATAATCTATGGGTAATAGTGAATTTTCTGCAGTGCATATCAGTTTTCATCAGTGAACAATCAGTGACTGTGTGGCCTGTGATTACATTTTATGAAATAGAAATTCTTTTGTTTTGATTTTGTGCAATTTTGAACCTGGATCCTACTAATTGTTTGGGGAAAGGGGACTATGCATAAACACTGGGTTTAAGCTTGTCTCTGAAATCAATGACAGCTCAGAAAATTAACAAGCAACCAGAAGGAAAACTGGAGAACCCCCCCAGCATTCTGAAGTAAAATTTCCACTTTAATTTGTGCATGTGAACGCACACACTGCAATGTTATGCAAGGCACAGACTATCTCCTCTTCAGAAGTTTTCTTTTACTGGCAATGGCACCAAGAAAATCGTAATAAGGCACAAGCAGCCAATGCAGGCTTGGCTGCTACTTGGTTTCTGCCTTGAGAAGCATCTGTAATTGCAAACAGGTATCTGTAGTGTGAGATCCTCTCTTACTGAATGCATAAACTCTGTGTGAGACTTAACAGAGAATGACGACAGCATGCTAAGAAAGATAAAGCTCTCTTGTCTCTCCGATCTTCTCAAAGATTTGTCGAGCAATAAACATATCTCATATCCTTTTAATTTCTTTTCCACAGCATACTATTTCTAGCTACTTTGGGATTCTGCTAATCGTTTTCTCTCAACTCCATTTTGTTTCACTTCATCGCTTTTCCAAAAGGTTCCAATAAAACCTCACATTGACAGATAAGAATCGCTCTGCTAAAATTAGTAAACTAAGTACCATGTCCCGTGAGTCACAGCGTGAGACTCCCATCCACCTCTCTTTAAAAGACCAGATAACAATGCCATGCCCTAAGAGCATGAAATCAAAATACAAATGCCCACTTGCCAAAATGCTGCTACACCTGGTAGCAGACTCCTACGGTCTGTAGCCAAAACATTAGCTATCTGCATTAAAATCATATACTTGAATATAAGGCAAGTTGCTTTCATGTTTATTTTTAACATACTAACAAAGCAAGAGAAAATGAAGCATAGCAGAAATGAGAGGTAAACAGCAATATGTTTAACGTTTTTTTTTTAAATTACTAGATCTGAAATCAACAGTATCTTATTACACATAAAAATGAATTATTGCAGCAAGGCCAGTTCTTTGCCATTTCCACAAAAAGGGTGAACGGGATGTTACTGGTATTTTTGTATGTGAGTTTGAATTAATTTTTTAACCAATAAGTGGATTAAAGTACTTCAAATTTCACTGTGTCTGGTGTTAAAATTATTTGTTAAGAATTAGTTAAGAATCATACTAGAAGTAAGAGCTGTATGAAGAGTCATAATCACTAATTCACAATGTTTTATTCTGCAAAGATTTAATCCTGGAATTGAAAACTGAGTATAGTGTAAAGGTATATTCAAAGGTATTCTCATTGTTGGTACATACACCAGTAAACTATATTTTACTTATATTTTTTAATATATTTATAATTTTGGAATTACAAATACTATGGTCCTGTCATTTGAACCAATAACATACTTTAAACACAATTTACATGTCTTTCTACTTTCATAACAGAAACTTTTGCCTTTAGTGAAGTGGAAAATGAGAGATTGGAAGAAAATCAAAACCAGATGTTTTGTACACAAACTCTCAATAACTATGCCTTGGATTTATCTACATGGTTCAGCTACAGGATCAGGCTCTGATGGGATATTACCAAAGCTGGCTGACCTAAAATTAGACACCACGAGCTTTAACTTGGGTTCATGGACAAGTCACAGTATATCACTTGTGCCTTCTCTCACCTGCCCACAGAAATAAAAGATCCCAGTCATTTCAGGGAGAAATAAATCAAAAGACATGAATATGAATGAAATCTTTCTAAAATGCTGATTTTTTTCATATAATTCAACAATCAGAGCACGTTAGAAATAAATAAATAAATAAATAAATAAAACCACAGAGTTCAGTCTTGCTCAATTAACTTGATGTCAGACATTGGTTTAAAGAGATGATAAAACTATCTTTAAAGACTACAGTATAAAATACAGGGGGGAAAAAAAAGGGCTCAATCCAGCCCTGGTGTTGCAGGGAGCTGCGTGTAGAGAGGCCTTGGAAATCAGAGAGCCCTGTGTGCCACAGCAGTTCACCTGTGCAGGCTTGAGGCCACAGCGTTTATTATACTGTACACGGCCACACTGGTGTCTATCAACCTACTGCCAGTTACCTCCACTACACGGATTTTGTGGAGTTTTCCACCCCTGTTTTGAATTTTATATATGACAACATACTCTCACAACTAGTGAATTTGCACCTTTACACTGAAAACTGATTAAAACTTTTTTTTTCTTTTTTTGTAATATAAGAGTTAACTTATTAAGAAATTCCTCCAAAATGGAATCATTACATCACCTTACAAACTACCTATTTTGCAGGTTATGCTCTTCTAAATGGCAGATTAAACCTTAGAACAATAACCCAATTATGAGCTAAATTTACATTCAACTGATCAAAAATGATCCAGAACCTGACAAGAACAATCTTTGTTCACAACGTTTAGCACAAGCAACACTGACAGACTAAAATGTATGAGCTATATAAAAGATGACGTATGTTGTACTGCCCTGCTACCAAGGGCACCACGCTCCAAGTACTACACAAGTACTGTGGGAGTGTTCATTGCATCCTGAGACTAAACAAACACAACAAAACCAAGGCACAAACCCCCCTGCAGATAAAGAACATGATCTGACATTAGCTCTTAAACAATCAGTGCAAGAAGGATGGCTAAAGAAAGTCCTATTACATTGAAGGAAAGCCACTGCAATTAATAAAATCAGTGGCAAGGATTTGAAATAAATTTATATATTTACTGGATAGATATAAGGAAAGGAATTGCTCCAACAATTCTGACCTAACCTTTGAAAAAATCCCCAAACTCTACTTCATTAAGAAAAGTAAACCCTTTTGTGTGTTTGGCCAGTAATTTTAAACAACTCGGCATTTTATGAACAAAGTTCATCACTGGTGTGAGTGACATATACCTTGCACAGACTAATTTTGTTTATAGTTCAACTGAGCATTTGTTACAACCTACATTAAGGGTAAAAGACTTCTTTTGCTGACATTTATGCTAATCTGGATCTAGCTAAAAAGTAATTTAAGAAGAAAATCAGAAGTTTACTGGTGACATCTTTATCATCCCCTTGTCCCTCTTTCAGAACTTTTAACGAATTTACACTGCCTGAGGTCTTCACACACTTCCAGAGATAAATGCTCTGAAAGACTGTGGAAGGCAGTAACTATGAAAACTAGTTACAGTTATGTCCAAAATTTGTGAACTTTAAATGACAAAAGATGAGTCCTGAATTTCAAAACATTTCTCCTAATTCTAAAATTTCCCAATTCTTAAATTGTTTGAAATGAGACAATTTGCTAACAAACCAGATAATGCAGACCTCTATGGAGAGGTTTAGATTCCTAATATTAAGAAAACATCTTCAGTCTTATATTTTATCTATGTCTTTTTGAAGTATTTTATTCTAATTCAGAGATTGCAGATGTCACAGTTCAGTGGTCCCCCGGATATGGTTCATGAGTAGAAATGCATGACAGTCTAGATGTAGTCTGAGGCACTTCAAGGTGAGTTTGAGGCCAAATTAGTTGTCCATTCACATCGTTTTCTTCTCCAGGAGCACCATGTCACTAACAGCACCCAACACGTTTTATTTACCTGCAAGGTGGAAAAGCTGAGCACACTTCACAGCCTTTCACCATCTCATTTGCTCTTGAGATGACCTTAGGCTGAAAAAATTATTCTTCCTCAGGTCTTTTTGAACAGTCCCTGCTACTCTCTGCTACAAGGGCAGGGGAGTACCTGAACCAGGCAAACTGAACAGTATCTGCACACAGAATGCCTACTGGATACAAGTCGTGTGGACACACCACCCCACACAACAGCAAACGACCGTCAGACTGTGCGCACCCAATTCCAGTCATGTAATTCTCGTCACTTCAATAGTGCTCAATTTTTTCCTGGAAAGTTAAGATGCACTGCTCTGGCTCATACTACATAAGAACTAAGGCAAACTACTAAGAATTTTAATTCATGCTGAACAAATTATTATTTTTTTTTTTACATTTATATTTAAAAAGAATAGCTGCAAGCGCTTGCTTAGATTTAAAAAAAAAAAAACAAACCCAACTGCCTATGAAAGTGCATTACGCCATTAAACTTGTGCTACAAAGTTTCAAACTCTGTAAGAGTATCTTCTAGCGAATCAACCAAGTTTTAAGACCCGCCCACACAGCTTCCACACACTCACAACTCCCCTCCCGTAGCTTCATCACAGGACAATTTCCATCACATTACCCACTTCAGGGCGTGCAGTGGAATGTAATTTTTCTCATTCGGTCCTTGCCTTGAACCCGATACCAAGTATCAGTTGCAGGTGCAGAGACCACCACCCATAGCACAACCAAGAAAAAGGCATCAACACAGTCACTTTTTTTCCCACTCACTAAAACCAAAGTAACCATCAGCAAGATAAAATGTTCTCTGATGAACTACCTAGACCATGAACCATTCCCTTTCCTCCCTTCCCCATACAACTATCTGGTTAAAGCAGAGAAGGTTTGTATAGGCATGGAAAATCTGGCATTTTAATGCCATAATTCCACAGTGGGAATTAATTAATGGCGCAAATCCATGCTGTGAAATATTTTGTGGGTACTTTCACTTTTATACAAAACACCAGTCAGCAAATAGTCTTCTTCCCTAAAGACTTTCTGTAGCACACTCAGAATGGTTGCTGATAATAAAAAAAAAAAAAATGTGGAGAGATGCCAGGTCCTTTATACTGAAGGATGAGGAACTAGAAAAACCCAAGGGACTGCAACTTGAACCACAAACTGGCATTTTCCCTCCCATCATCCCCCCCTCCTGACACCTGTCTCAGTGATCACCCCTACAGAATTAAACAATTTCCTTCAGAGAACAGCAACAGAAGTGAGAAAATATCAGTCTATCTAGGACAAGAAAGCATTTTCTACCTTTGTTCTTTTTTTACTGCAGTAATATCTTCTCAAAAATACAACAAATAGAATTACTCCTACAATACAGAAACCATGGCAGATGATTCCAGGGTGTTAAATGCCCAATTATACAATTATAAAACCAACCAGCACCAAATTAAAGATTTTTTCACTCCTTTTCCTCTTCTGAAGTCACCCCATCTGTAAAGTTCTTTTTTCCACATTTGCAGACGACAGAAAACAAATTCTTAAAAGTCTGTTGTTTTCGGGATAAGCCCCAAAAGACACACAAAGTTTCTCAAGTCCTTAACGCCAATATTTTAGAAGGTGGCTGTTGTCTGGAGCACACAGACGGCCAGGAAAGCGCGCCGAAGCTCCCCATCATCCCTACCACGGGCAGCCCCACATGTACACTTCCATCCTCTCCCCGAAAAGAAAGGAGACAGGCCTCTGAGCAGCCCCGAAGCAGGGGGAGAGGGTGAACACCCCACAGACTGCACCGAGGGGAGTCATCTGAAAACACGGCTTCTGGGGCGCACACAGACACAAAACCCCCCGAACGCCCAACAAAAGCGAGCCCCTCGATGGTCCATATTCCGCGGAACGCGGCCGCCGAGCCCGGCGGNCGGGGGGGCCCCGGGGAGGGCCCCTTCGGGTGGGGGCAGCGAGCGCGTTGCTCTCGGGCAGCCGGAGGGGCAGAGCAGGGAAATCGGCCCCTCTTGTCCCCGGGCCCTACCCCAGACACACGGGGGAGGCGAGGCAGCCCCGGGGCCGTGCCGGGGCACAGGGCGATCCGGGCGGCGAGGCCGGCCCGGCCGCGGGGGTGGCACCGCCCGCAGCCGCCGGGGGGAGGAGGGCTGGGGCTCCGGGTTCACCCCTCTCCCCGTCCCCTCCCCTGCCCCCCGCGGGCACGGCAGCCATG